>JARTUT010000912.1:0-260513 GCA_030674115.1 Micraspis discolor
ACGTTAAGAAGTATTTATGACTGTCTCTACTATGGATGTAATTGGCCCACATACGTCTGTGTAAGGTACTAACTCCAAAGGTTTCTTTGCGCTCTATATCCTGACTAATACTAAAGGGCTGTCTGTTCAATACCCTTAGCTACAAACATGTCCCACATAAGGTATTTGCCAGAGCTGTCTGCTCGTTTATACTTCAAATGGTTGAGTTGTCTGCTCAAGTTTAAACTTGTCAATTTTAAACACTTTAATTTACTTTAAAAACTTTTTAAATGGAATTATCATTGTAGAAATGGATAATACAAACTGTGCTCTGTCTTGGCAGAGCTCGTGGACTGTAAATGTTCTGTAATGTTGAATAAAGAGGACCCAAAACAGAGAGAGGTTGACAGGTGCACCTGAGTGTTAGCGGTGTTGCCTTATCGTGCACATTCGTTGCTCGATGAACATAGATTTTAATTACTAATATACTGCCGTCACTGAAATGCATTACATTTCAACAACAAAAAGGGTCGCAAATAAACACTCACCCAGACATTTTATTCATCGCCCTGGGTTAGGAAGCGGTATAGCATATTTTAGTTATCGCTCTTTAAAAACACTACTATCAATGCAAAGTAGCACTTGAGATTCACTCTGAACAACGCCACTGTGCACCAGCGTGGGAGCGATTCTGGTCCTTCACCCATCTTCCTATGCCAGAGGAGTGTGTTATTTTCCCTTTATTATGTTCAAGGCTCCTTTGCCGAATTGATTGGGGCTGTTGTTTTTCCGTATTTTAGCCTCACTTGGAAGGCTGTTGACGTACTAATAATGCCCACTGTTTCCAGAATAATTAAAAATCTACATCCTTGCCTCTGCTGATATAGTTTTAGTCGACCATCTGGAACATCTACATAACTTGCCTCGGGGTAAGCTGTGAGAGCTGGTCTCGGACCAGGAAAATGCAGGTGTGAGTGGGGATAAAATCAATAGGGACTGGAAGAAAGAGGGGTAAGTGGTCGCGAATTGAGCATAGATTCTATCTGATACAAGACCGTATTGAAATCTTCAAAACGCAGCTGATTGAGGCCTACAATACGCTTCCAAATGATGCTTAGTAATTCAACGCATCACTTTCCCATAAGTATTCCTCCGTGCCTGGTGCTCTTGGTGGACTGAATTTCCAAACGATCTCTTCATCGGTAAATGTTTAGGTAATTTTCAGTGTTTTCTTCAAAAACTGAGAAGTTCATTGTAAGAACTCACGAATTGCGTACCACTGTCTGGAAAATGGTTTTCGGCTTTCTCTTCGAGCAGTAAATCTTCTCAAACACGCAATAAAGGCTTGTGAAGTTAACCCAGATAATAACTCAACATGAACTGGCCTTCTTGTAGGCATGCAGACAAATATGCATATCCAATGCCTTTACTATGTTCGGCTTACGAGCCTTACTGTCTTTCAACAAAAAGTGACCAGCATAACCGCAACTCACGTGGCTGAAAAAGAAAGGAAATGCCTGGGAAAGCTGTTCTGAAGCGTAAGCTACCCATACTGTATTCTGCATGTTCTTCGGTTTTTAGTCTCAAACAAAACCATGCATTCATGAACAATTTTACGCGCAATATTCCTACCTCCGAGAGTACAAAATCTCTCTCCTTATGGCGGAACAATAATTGCTGTGGTCTGCAGTGAGCAGCAGTGTTTTGTGCTCATACTGCATTATGTATAGAGTTAATAAATGATTCTTGGCAAAATAACTGGATGCTTTTAACATAGTCAAACACTGCGTTCAAGATTCTACCTCCAACTTCGTATTATATTATTAGGTGTGTCGAGGCGCGCGATTTAAACCGGAAATTGAATCTATATAGAATCCTCTAATGTATTTTTTGATCTTTTAAATCCGCAATCTCTTACTAAATGCTCGAGCCTTCGCTAACTTTGGATTGCAAACATTGCAAGCGTCTCCTATCTCTAATACGTCTAAAATAGCACGGACCCGTGATACTTTCTGTTGGCTTTCAGTGTTATTTATGAATCGCAAACAATATGCCATAATTCTTATAATCTTCGGCGCTCTTGTTCAACGCGGAATAGATGCGGTCGACGCCATTTGCCTGAATGTCTGGGATTTTGGAATAATATCGGAGTTTGAAACAATCAACTCAATCGATTGCCTGACTCTGTTGAAGAATTCGTGGCGAAAAAGTTGAGTCTGTCCGGTTGCATCTTCTCTAGCATCCCAAATAATCAGTTTAGAGTTTTCATATTTTCAGAACAGGTTAAATTGTCCAAATATCTCGGTCGGGCCCGTTATTGGGCCAAATCCGTCGGATGGTTCAGTAGGTGCATGAGCATTCGAGCCTTGCCTTCCTCAATAATCGCCAGAATATCCATCCGATCTGGTTGATACTGGGAATGTTATTGAGGGACGCTGAAATGTAAACAGTTTGCGTAATTTTCTGCAGAACTCGTCGCGCCAGAAAATTTCTTGGAAAATTCCTCAAAAATGTTCAATACTCAATGATCTTCTAAGACTTTATTTAGATCTGCCAAATAAAAAATCCGTGATATTAATTGAAAGTTACTGATATTCATTTATCCTCAAACCTCATACTCGTAGCTTCCTTCTGAAGATATGACTCAATTTTTTCATTTACTCAAGAGAAAAACAGAAACGTCATGAAGTCCGAGTTGCATTACTGAAAGATTTGACATCATAGATCGATATTCGCTTGACAAACCTGGTGACCCAGATATCAAAAAGGCCGCTGGCGTAATATCAATCAAAATTTTCATAGAATCTGCTAGAGGTAGAATTGACGTCGATGACGTTGTCAACATCTGTGAAAAGCACATATTTAATATTTAATCAAAAAATTTTTTATCATAGAGAAAGAATTTGACGGCGTTGTTAAACTCAGAAAAGCATTTGATCAGAGAGCTTATAGGATTTGTACAGGTTTGGAATAAATATTTAAAAAGTAGGTCATCAAGAGTTGCCAAAGCAATCTGACCTCAATGCCGGTGCTTTCAAATTTTTTAAACCAGAAAATCGTTCAAACATAATATCAGAATTTCCAAAGTGGCAATATTTGAAATTGTCTTAACCCCAGTGTATCTCAGTCATTATATTGATATTTCCACCCTGAAGCGATATTCATCACCATTACTCCCTTAGCCAGTATGTAATTCTTCAAACCAAAAGGCTGATTTTAGCGGAGAAGGTCGCTTATAGTAGTTCCTTCTAGATATCTGATCAACAGGATTTTCCTTGATCTGTTAATAATATGATGCCAATCTCTAATATCGGGTTGTCGATTATATCCTTGATACTTGTTTGCTACGAAGGTTTTCCATCTATCTGGAGAACCCTTTATCCAATGATAGGTGTGACAAGTGAATCTGTTCAACAAAAAAGGTTTTTTTGAAAATTTATTTCATTTAGGCACTTGACTTTAGTTAATAGTTCCTGATCCTGGCAAAGAGTGCTATGCATAGTTCTAATCTGGGCAATGTTAAATTCTTAATGGCGCTACCTTACTCTTGAACAAAATAAGACCACATCTTTGAATTCGCCAGAATGATATTCTTATGTTACATACAGGCATGCGCTATAACCTTTTCTTTCAGATGCAGACCCATTACAGAGCTGTAAAGCTGAAGATTGTGCTTAGTGCTCGTGGAAAGCACTTTGCTAACTTTAGTGCTTCTGAGCACTGTGCTCAAGTGAGCACTTTTCAAAGGGCTAGTGCTTAGTGCTTGTTTTTCGGAGCAGACTTTTGAAAATCTTAGTGGCTTAGTAAACCACAAGCACTAAGCCTTTCCGAATTCTTGAATAGGGGCCACATAAGAAAGTACGGTATTTGGATTTTTTATGTGCGTAAAAGATGATCAGATCGTTTTGAATCAATATTCAGTATTTCTTCAGTCACCATTGATTTGACTCTTATGGCTATGGAAGGGAAGCAGAAAATTTTTGTTTTTGCGCGCTTGTTAAGCCAGGTGGAACAGGCGTCTATCGTTCTGTCCAAATGTCTGTAATTTCCGAATGAATGAGCCGAAAATGGTTTCAACTCCATTGGAGTTTGACTTCTTGATGGAGAAACCTTGGTCAAATCTCGCAGTAGGTCAGGCTGGCTGGCCCTCCGATCGCATACCTTCTATCTTCCGAAGGCGATGACCTAGAGTTTCCATTTACCAGAATGGGCTGATCGTTCAAACATTCTCACTGAGTTCGTTATTGGGCCAACCCATCGCATACATGCTATTAGCAGTGCACTCAAAATTTTATTTTCGCTTCAGAATAATATTCATCTGATCAATTTATAATTTAGAAGGTGTTTTAATGATGTTAAATTAAATGGTTTTCCAAATTTCGGCATAATCGCTACTCTAGAAAAATTTATTAAAATTCCCAAAATCTCTTCTTTATTAGAACTGATTCTTTTTATAAAGATATTCCCAAAGTTAGTTTCATCTTAGGATGATCGGAACATAATAAACTGTTCCGTCATCTTCTAATTCATTTACATCTAACTCTACTTCCTTAGATGTCCTAGTCGTTTATATTCATCAATGAAATCTACATACTGTTGCCTTAATTTAACATCTTTTGATAATTTCCGTTCAAGATAATGAAATCTTTTCAATGCCATTTCCTTTGATCGTCCTAACTTAACTGAATCATTTTTGAATGGAATTTTAACTATGAATTTATTGTCTTGAGCTCTTGAAAGGTTTGAGATGAAATGATTTTCACAAAACTCATCTTTGATTTCAGGACTTGAACAATTTTCAACTTGCCAAAATTTCTCTAAACTCTCGCTTAAGAATTTGTTTGACTCAATTTTATCGATGGCTAAATTACTAAATACGCGATTACAATTTTTAATCCAAAATGTCTAATTTCTCCGCCCAATATCCAACCGAGTTTACTGTTTTGCAATATAAGGCTACTAGTCAAATTTACCTGTTCCATAAGCAGCAATTTATAAAATATTCCTACTCCGCAAAGAATATCGATTTCTTGGCTCTTATTGAAACTTGGATCTGCTAATACTTTATCTTCCGGGATATTTAACATCGTAGAACTGAAGTCATAATTTGGTAAATATTGAGTGATTTTGGTAATATTAAACAAGAAATAGTTTCAGAATACTCACTTACCAACGAATTTATGCTTACTGACATTTTGTACTTAGCACACGTACTGAAATTATTGCCAATACCTGCTATGCTGTATTCTACTGCGCACTTATCCAAGCCTAGTCGCTTAGCTAACCTTTCGGTAATAAAATTACTTTGAGAACCTGGATCAAGTAACATGCGTGCCTTGATTAATTGATTGTATTTATCTTTTACATTGACTAAAGCGGTTGATAGTAACGAAACTACCCTGCTGCTCGCCGTAGCTGCGTTTGATGCCGTTGAAACAGACTTAAGAACAATACCATTATCATCAATATTGACTTCTGCCAAGTTATCACAAACTTTTTCATGGAAGTGTCATGTTCACTTTCGCTATGTAATTGCGTGTGCATAATTTTACCTTTTCCTTATGTATTATTGTGTTGTGATGGCCTTTACATTTTCTGCAAGTTGCTTTTGTGCAATAATTAGTGCTATGATTAGGATTTAAACAATTTGCGCATAGCTTAAGCTCTTTTACCCTTTTAATTCTATCATCAATGCTAAGACTTAAGAATTTGTCACATTTAAAAATTGAATGATCGTTTTTGCAAAATAGCAAGCAAACTTTTTTGCACTGTGAACGCATTTACTCTTTTATCCCTTGAACCTTTACTGTTTTCATATTTCTTTTCTGTGCGCATTTCCAACTTCTCTAATAACAAATATTTTTCTTTCAGAAATTCGCTGATTTCTTCCATTGTGGGTAACTCACCTTTAATCTTGTAATCTTCCCAGTCTCGCCTGGTTCTATTATCAAATTTAGATACTATGACATGAATTAGGAGTGTATCCGATTTTTCTACTGGTTGACCAAGATTTTTAAAAGAACGAAGAATTTTTGTAAATGAATCGTAAAGATTGTCATGTCCACAAGAAAACTCATTTAATATTTACAGATTTATTTACATTTATTTCCGCATACAACTATTAATTACAACTCTTTTCCGCATACTACTGCTCAACTAAGATTAATACCGAATACTAACCATAGAACGAATGTTAATCCTTATATCCTAAGAATGATACAATCAATCATGCGCACACTAATATACAATATATTACAAAGATTTTTAAATCTGGACCGTTTCTCTTGTCAGTCCTTGAATTTTGAATAAATTGTTTACGTAAGTCTCTATAATTATTCTTTTATTCTCGTAAGCCTCCCTCAGTATAGAAAAGCTACTGAATAATTTGCACTTGTAATCGGAATTGATTCTATTTTTTGAGCAGCTTCTCCCTCAAGCAAGATTTCAGATAATAAAATTTTTGAATTTCGTCTAATTGTGTGTTGTCGTGAACTAAAGATAAATATAAATCTCTGAATTCGAGCCATTTTCATATAATCCGCCAAAATTTGGTAACTTCAATGCCGGTAACTTTACATAACTAGAACTAACGTTTTTATACTTTCTGAACGTTTAACTACTTTTCTTCTAGACCAAAATATTCCTGTTCATAATTATTGATGACCTCTTGAATAATGGCAACTATTTCAAAATAATTTCCTTCAAATTTTGTTCTTTCGTTTTCTTCAATAGTTAAATACTCCACGGTCGTGTTTTCGTCGTCACGCATTAAATATTCTACGTTGTTTTGAATTTCTTCAAACTGAGTAAACGTTTTACTGATGGCTTCTAACCTCAATTTCAACTGAATTATTTCTTTCCCGTTAACTGCGTCGTGATCTATATTACCCGCGTAATTTATCAATCTCGTGAGTGACGCTTTACAAATGCCACGTTTAAATCTTAATTCCGCTAAATCCAACATAAAGGTGGCAATAGACTAGAAGTCGCTTACGTGAGATATCGCGCGAGTCACTTCCGTATGCGTTTACATTATGAGCAATAAGTGTCGCGATTTGAGGGTTCCGAGTCCCGAGTGCTGTCTTCATGACTCGAAAGCTGTTTACACTAGCAAGTCAAACTTGCTGATTTGTCTGTTCAGTTTTGGATTCAGTTTTTAATGTGACATGGCGCCAGTAAGGTATACCCAATTGCTGCGGCATTGGTAATTTTATGTCGTAATAAAAAAAGGACGTGTTGGGTGAAGGAATGGATAGCTAGGAGAGAACAATTTGGGGCGTACAATAATTTAAGCCGTGAGCTAAAAATGGAAGACGCACAACAGTTCACAAACTTTATTCGGATGACAGCAGTTGATTTTGAAGAACTTCTAGAATGGTAGGAAACGCATTGCGAAACAGAATACCCATTTGCGTGCTTCAATTTCACCTGGTGAACGCTTAATGGTAACACTTCGCTTTCTTGCCACTGGTAAGGTACTATTGTTTATTTAGGGCCGATTTCATAAACAAAAATAATGCTCAATAAAATTAAATGATGATATTAACAAAATTTTTTGTTCCATAATTTTAATAATTTATTTAATCCTTCATTTAATTTTCCAACATTAACTAATTTGACATTAAATAAAACTTATGAAATGGGCCTAAAATTAATTGTTTCTAATGATCCACCGTTGCAGGTGACTCATATCGTTCCTTATGTATCTGTTCAGAATCCAACTTGCACAATTGGTGGTTGTTGGTATTGTTTGGTATTATCAAAGACTTAAGTGGAGTATTTAAAGGTAAGGTTTATTCATGAAATATTACAAACAACATATATTCTTTACAAAATGAAAACTCAGTAAAATCGATAAACGCAATTCTGGCATTTAATCGTTGTTTAAAGATGGTTATTGATCTTGCGAATCTGTTGCATGTACAATTCTGATAAAGGATAATTGTAGGTATATGGAGAATGCATTGCAACGGCTTGCCTTTTTACGCCCCTGACTGGAAACGATTTCGCGTACCATTCAGACCCATCAATTTTAGCACGCTTCGGAATTTCCGTCGGCAAATTTGTTGATTAATTGGAAAGTTTGTGAAACGTTCAATTGGGCCCTAAGCTCACGGAGATATTTAAATACACAAAACCAGGGTTCAATAACTACCTTATCAGTGGCACTCGGTGGGTAACCGGTAGTTGTAAAATTCGAAAGTTATGGCAATCCTTGAAAAACAGCCCCCATTTTTGCGCGCTTGTTTCTAGGGGAACAGCGAGCTATCGTTTTACCCAAATGTCTCAATCGATTGGGTTCAACTTCCTGATGAAGAACATTTGAGTATGTCCGGACGCGGGCCCTCCGGCTGTTTACTCTCTATCTTCCGAAGTAGATGACCTAGAGTCCTAGAGTTTTCATAATTTCAAAATAGGTTGATTGTCCGAATATTTCGGTCAAGTTCGTTATTGGGCCAAATCCATCGAATAGTTTAGCAGTTAATAACATTAATTTCTT
Source organism: Micraspis discolor (assembly GCA_030674115.1). Taxonomy (NCBI): domain Eukaryota; kingdom Metazoa; phylum Arthropoda; class Insecta; order Coleoptera; family Coccinellidae; genus Micraspis; species Micraspis discolor. The sequence goes on from JARTUT010000912.1 coordinate 8,480, forward strand.
GAATATTCATCCTATCAATTCGTAACTTAGAGAATGTCTAGATAGCGTTAAAAGGAAGGAGTGTGCCAAATTTCGAGAAAATCGTCACGAGAGAAAATTTTTCAAAAATTCCCAAAATATTTTTTTTCAATACACGATATCTCATAAGTTATTCGTCAGATCACAACAATTTAGGGCATTTATGCAGGGTATAGGTACCTAAAATATTTTAAAATTTCATCATCATAGCGTACAATCTCCAGAAGATATAAGAGTTTTTCTGAAAATGAAGTCACAGATTATATTTCTATCTATGAATTCACATCACATCAACTATAAATCTCTATGAGGGTGGTTTTAATTTTATGACAAGTTGTCATAATGAGTGAATATTGAGCCGAAAATGAAACTAATTCTGTGGGTTCATTTTTATGACTAACATGTCTAAAATACTGGTGTGTGCAGTTGTCATATTTTGAATGGAAATGTCATTATGAATTTTGCGACAAGAGGACTATTTTTTTCCCAAATGTCTGTAATTTCTGAATATCGAGCTGAAAATGATCGCCATTGGTTGGATTTGACTCGTGATGAAGAAACGGTGGTCCAATTTGAAAATGTTTGGCTGAATATTCTCTATCTTCCGAAAGAGATGAGATAGAGATTCCATATTAATAGAATTTGTTTATTATCCAAATATAAGTCAAGTTAGTTATTGGGCCAGACCTGTCCGATAGCTCAGCAATTATGAATCTTAAATTCGGTTATAATGATGACACTCAACTACAACAACTTATATATGGTATAGAATTGTGGAAAGAATGCCAGATCGAAGAATTTGCTGAACTGTAAGTTCACCTAACTTCCATTTAAGATATATGTTTATTGATTCTTTCACACTCATTGTGCTGGCTGATTTTGAATCGCACTCTATTTAAGTCTGAGAAAAGACTTTAGAACAAGCGCGTAAAAGCTCCTGATCTCACGTCAGTGCTTTCCACATTTTTTCAGTAATGTGTTCTCGCTTATAAAATAATTGGTCCTCGATTATTAATTCAACTTTACGCATTGATTAGGAACAGCCATTCAGATTCAGATCGACGAATAAGATTAACTAGTACCAGAATGTAAATTGAATGCATGCGTTTCACAAAACAAATAAAATGGCTTTTGAGTTTTTCCCAGTCTCGAAATCATAATTTTAGATATGTCGATAAAGCTAAAGAGTTCTCATTTCAATCAAACAACATTACATAAAATAGTTCCCACTAAAGTGCTTAGTGCTTAGTGCTCGAAATATTCAATTACTTCTGCAAAAGTGCTCGGTAATCCGGAGCCTTCTGTCGAAAGCGGTGCTTAAAACTCGAGACTCGAAGCCTTTTTTTTCGAGTGCTTAGGGCTTAGTGCTCGAAGCACTTTTTTTCGGTGCTTAGCACAGCTCTGATCCAGGAATAAATGTATTTCTAAGTATTGAGCATCTCGTAAAAGAGTATGTCTTGGGATTCTGATATTTTTGAGCTCCTGTAGACCAACTACAAACTCTAACCAATTTTTCTTAGATTATCGGATACTGGGTCATCCCAGTCGCCCTTTTCCTTCCAAACTAATTGAAGAATGAATTTGGCCTTCATCACTACGGGACTAACAAGGCCCATAGGGTCGAACAATTGACTTATTGTTGAAAGAATGGATCTTTTAGTTATGTTTTATTCTCTTCTAATTCACCTAAACTTGTGTTATATTCTATTGTGTCAAAGGATGAATTCCAATATACGCCCAAAGCCTTACTATTTTGATTTTCGCTAAGGTTTAGTATGATAGACTTAACTTCCTTATCAATATTAAAGTGTTCAATGAGATTTGGAGAGTTAGTTAACCACTTTCTCAATTGGAAACCTGACTCCATCAACAACTGCGTAACCGTTGATTGAAGCTTAATAATGTCAGATTGATTGTTTCTGCCGTCTCAATAATTGTCTACATAAAAATTTTCTCGAATTGCTTTAGCAGCTTCAGGATAGGTGTCAACATTTTCATGAGCTATCTGTTGCAAAGCTCTTGTTGCTAAAACTGGCGGACTTACTTCCGTATGTAAACCGTTAGTAACTCATAGCACCTTAATTTTTATTTTCCGATTTTCGCCAGAATATTCTTTGAATCTGATCTGACTTGGATGAATCCAAACCTGTCTGTACATTTTAGATATGTCAGCTGTAAGTACATGATAAGGTAATCTAAATCTTAAAAAGTATGTCAATTAATTCACACTGTATGGTAGGTCCTGCTACTTGTATGTCATTTAAAGAAACGTTATTGTCAGTCTTAGCTGAGAAATCGAACACAACCCTACAAGGTGTAGTATCGCTTTCCTTTAACACAGGATGATGAGGGACATAATAAACTGTTCCGTCATCTTCTAATTCATTTACATCTAACTCTACTTCCCTTAGATGTCCTAGTCGTTTATATTCATCAATGAAATCTACATACTGTTGCCTTAATTTAACATCTTTTGATAATTTCCGTTCAAGATAATGAAATCTTTTCAATGCCATTTCCTTTGATCGTCCTAACTTAACTGAATCATTTTTGAATGGAATTTTAACTATGAATTTATTGTCTTGAGCTCTTGAAAGGTTTGAGATGAAATGATTTTCACAAAACTCATCTTTGATTTCGGGACTTGAACAATTTTCAACTTGCCAAAATTTCTCTAAACTCTCGCTTAAGAATTTGTTTGACTCAATTTTATCGATGGCTAAATTACTAAATACGCGATTACAATTTTTTAATCCAAAATGTCTAATTTCTCCGCCCAATATCCAACCGAGTTTACTGTTTTGCAATATAAGGCTACTAGTCAAATTTACCTGTTCCATAAGCAGCAATTCATAAAATATTCCTACTCCGCAAAGAATATCGATTTCTTGGCTCTTATTGAAACTTGGATCTGCTAATACTTTATCTTCCGGGATATTTAACATCGTAGCACTGAAGTCATAATTTGGTAAATATTGAGTGATTTTTGGTAATATTAAACAAGAAATAGTTTCAGAATACTCACTTACCAACGAATTTATGCTTACTGACATTTTGTACTTAGCACACGTACTGAAATTATTGCCAATACCTGCTATGCTGTATTCTACTGCGCACTTATCCAAGCCTAGTCGCTTAGCTAACTGTTGTGAACTGGGTTACTCCCTTATTTTCATTTATTCGTCAGTTTAAATTTCGGGTTTATTGTTTATACACATGCGAAATGCTTTTCTTTTTTTTTTTGTGGACCGAACAGGTGTTTCGATACGCAAGGCCAAGGAAGAAGTAGTATGCTTCGAGATTTTGAGTACGCACGTACACATATACAGCTATCGACGGCTTAACCATTACAAATTTTCGAGAAATAATTTTCTTTTCGTTAATCGCTCAACGAATTGGATGTGGATTTTAGCAGTGTATGGTGAGAGCGCTCTCAAGGATTACGACACCACAAGCTGGGTAAGTCCATAAGATAAGAGGGTATTTCGCTGTTTCGCTGTTCGAAATCTTTTTTCGTAATTATAATATATTTACGGTCCTTCGAGAAAGTCTGTTCACGACATTTTGGCCCTATCGAGCCGGTTTGTATCAGTTTCAATAATTTTAATTAATTTTCGGAAATACTGTATTCTTTTAAAGGCGGCCATTTTGAACGTTGCTGTCATTTCCCCTTTTGAAAATACACGTTCTTCATTTCAATTATAGCGCATGAATTGTCATCCAACAGAAAGCGTGCGCAATTTTATTTGTATATTCGGTCTTTCAGATCATATATCTCTGTCTCATTTGCGTTTCGTTAATCAAGGAATCATCGGCTCTTCACTCGTCAACCATAATTGACATTCGCCTGCTTTGTTTACGTTATTGAAAATAATAAACAATGCCCATCTAATTCGATTACTGACTTAAACAGTGTTTCATCTGAAATTAGGATAATCATTTCACTTCAATTACTATTCACTTTCTATTCTATGCGTATTTTGTGAAGATTTTCATTATATTAGTAATTGTGGAACTCATATTGACATTTAGAAATCTCAACGTTCTTCGTTTGTTCTTCAATACTGTTTGTATTAACTAATTACACATTTTCATCGATTAGTGATTCATTGATTTGTATAGTTGCTGGTTCTAATGTCGGAAATAAGGAAATTAGTTCTGAAACGAAAAACACCTTTTAATCGATTGAAAGAAATTTATGAGTATGGTGTTGGTTCTTCGAATGATCAATTTTATGAACAGAATTTTTTGCTAGGACAGAATTTGTGGAGACAATATATGAAGAATTTCAAGAATTTCACAATCTTATAATTTCTTTAATTGAAGACGATGCAAAGTTTGATGAGGAAGATGGGATGAGAATTCTGGCAGATCAATATGTGTACGGAATTAGAAGTAAAAAATTTGCGAGTGAATATATATATATTCTTTTGAACTTTTGGCTTACAATATTTCGTTAGCGAGTGAATATTCAAACCTTAACAAATCTATAAGCTCTCTGATCGGGTGAACAATAGTCTTTTTCCGTACTATGGGACAATGTGATGTAAATATGAAAGCCTAATGAATAAACAAACCTTTATCTCAATTTGAAAATAACTACTCATAATTTTCACCAAATTTTGTTCTATGCTTCTCCTAAAAACTTACGTCATTGCTTTTCTGAGTTTTGACAACGCCATCAAATTCTTTCTCTATGATAAAAAATTTTTGATTAATATTACGTCTGTGCTTTTCTGAATTTTGACAACGTCATCGACATCGAATTCTACCTCTATGAATTCTATGAAAATTTTGATTGATATTACGCCAACTGACACTGATATCTAGGTCCGCAAGTTGTCAAACGAATATCGATCTGTGATGGCAAATCTTTCAATGACAAAGCTCGGACTTCATGACATTTCTATTTTTCTCTTGAGTAAATGAAAAAAATGATCATATCTTCAGAAGGGGAAAAGCTACGACAATGAAATTTGGGGATGAGTAAGATATCGGTAACCTCAATATATATACGGATTTTTATTTAAATCTAAATGAAGTCTTAGGAGATATTAAGTATTGAAAATTTTTTTTGGGAATTTTTAAAAATTTTCTAGCGTGACGATTTCTGCGAAATTTTGCAAGCCATTTCGTTTCAGCCTCCCTCAATAACATTCCAAGTATCAACTTGATCGGATGGATATTCTAGTAATTATTGAGGAAACAAAATTTCAGATGCTCATAACTACTGAACCATCCGACGGATTTGGCCCAATAACGAACTTGACCGAGATATTTGGACAATTAACCTATTCTGAAAATTTGAAAACTCTAGCTGATTCCTTTTGGATGCTAGAGAGGATACGGCCGGCCGGCCGGACGGCCGGACGGCCGGCCGGACAGACTAAACTTTCGCCACGAATTCTTCATCAGGGAGTCGAACCCAATCGATTGAGACCATTTTCGACTCGATATTCCAAAATTACAGACATTCGGGCAAAATGATAGGCACTCTGTTCGGGTGAAAAATTGGAGTTATCTTCTATTGCCTTGAAATCCAATAGCAACCTCAATGACATATCAAATTCGGGCAATGGCTTGAAAGCAAACTTGCCCAAAATTAATTTACCTATTTTTGAGGGTAACCTAAAATTGTGGCCTTCATTTTTCGATTTGTTTAATAGCATCATTCATAATAATTCAAGTTTGAGCAAGATTGAAAAATTCCATTATTTGTTAACATCTTTGAGAAACGAACCTTTCAATTTACTAAAAGCTATTCCAATGGTTGAGGACAATTTATGAAATAGCTTATGATGCACTCACTAGTAGATATCAGAATAGACGTTTTTAGCTACAACCTATTTCAATGAAATTTATATGGCCCAACTTTTACAGAAACCTTCTTCTAAGGAGTTGAGGCATTTATTAGACATATTTTCGGAAAATCTTGCTGCACTCAATGTTTTGAAATTCGATACTGATTCATGGGATTTCGTAATGTTCAATATTTTGTTACAAAAATTAGACGCTAAAACTAGAACAGGATTTGAGCTTGAGCATAGCACAATAGATATGCCTACATATAAAACTCTCACAACATTTCTTACTAATCATTGTAAGGCTTTGGAATCTGTACAATGCATGATACCATCGACATCATCATTTATTTTCGAAACATAAAGGTACAACCCCTCAGGTTACCACTTCGGATAGAAATACAGGTCCTCTCTTCAAGAAGTCTTCAACAACTTCAGCCTATTTAACGTCTTCTGTCGATCAACAAAAATGTATAGTTTGCTCAGCTTCACACGCTTTACATAGGTGCCACATCTTTCTGGCCAAAACTCCATCTGACAGATTTGCTTTTGTGAAACGTAACAACCTTTGTGTTAATTGCTTGCGTGGGTCACATCATGTAGGAAATTGTCCATCATCAATTACTAGTAAAATATGTGGGTATCAGCATCATACAACTCTACATTTAAATATTCGTAAACCTGATGCATGTAAGAAAACTGATTTCGTGGCAACCACTTCGGGTTCAACAGGGACAGTCGAAGATGATTTGTCAAAAACAATGGCCCTGAATACAGCGAACGCACCATTTCCTAACTCTCGTCCCAAAGACACCGTCGCACTGCAATGCAGCACTTCAGATTTCGCTATGATGCAATCAACTGTCCTGCTCTCAACTGCCGAAGTTGATATTAGGGATGGTAGAGGGAACTTCCAGAAGGTCCGCGTTCTTCTTGATACCGCTAGCATGGCAAATTTTATAAGCGAACGTTGTTTTAATCGTTTGGGGTTGAAAAGACGTCGTTGTTCCCTTCCTATAGAAGAGCTGAATAATCAAACTTCTTGGTCAACTAAAGGTATCACCCAATGTTTAATAAAACCATGCGGTAAAGATGGTCCCACTTTCTCATTTGAATCTATTATTCTCACAGAACTCTGTTCAAATCAGCCAAAAATACAGTTTAATACCCATGATTGGTCTCACATAAAAGATCTAACACTGGCGGACAGAAGATTTTCGACACCTGGCCCCATAGATATGCTAATTGGAGCTGAGTTGGTGCCTTTTATATTGAGTTCTGGGCGTGTCTTTGGCAGACAAGGTACTCCAGCAGCGCTTGAAACAGTTTTTGGATGGGTTTTACAAGGAAAGATTGAATGTTCACCAGTTTACACTTCACCTCTGAATTGTCACGTGGCCCTTGAACCTCAGGTCGATTTTACACTTCAAAAATTTTGGGAGTTAGATCAGGTTACTAAAACTAGTCCAATACTATCTCTTGATGATCAAAAATGTGAGAATATATATAAAAACTCGGTTCATCGAGAAATTTCCGGAAGATTCGTTGTTTCCCTTCCGTTCAAACAACATACAAACCCTGACTTTGGAGATTCATATTCACAGGCCCTTCGACGATTTATTTCCTTAGAGACTCGGCTCAATAAAAACCTTCAGTTATATACAGCATATTCTGAATTTATGAAAGAATACATTCAACTCCAATATATTTCTGAGGTTAGCATTTCTGATTACAAGTCTTTAACAGCCTTTTATTTGCCTCATCATTGCGTTATGAAACCAGATAGTACATCTACTAAGCTTCGAGTAGTGTTTGATGCAAGTGCCAAGAGTTCGAGGGGTATAAGCTTGAATGATACACTTTTCTCAGGTCCAAAGCTTCATCAGGACTTGTTTGTAATTTTATTAAAATTTCGCATTCATAAAGTAGCCTTTATTTGTGATATCAAACAAATGTACTGTCAGATACTTATACAACCTGAACAAAGAAGATTTCAGAGATTTCTCTGGCGTTTCTCCAGAAATGAAGAAATAAAAGAGTACACTCTTAATAGAGTTACGTTTGGGGTTTCTTCTGCACCATATTTGGCCTTAAGGACCCTTAAGGAGCTGGCATATTTGGAACAAAAATCGTATCCTGCTGCTGCTAAGCTGATACAAGAATCGATCTATGTCGATGATTTCTGCGCAGGCGCCTCATCAATTGAGGAAGCCCTTCATTTACAAACAGAGTTGATTGCTCTACTTAAACGAGGAGGTTTTGAGTTGCGAAAATGGGCAAGCAACCATCCTTCGATTCTTGCAGCTGTTCCAACGACAAACACACAAATGCCACTCAGTTTTGACACAGACGGTCCCAAGTTCATAAAGGTTTTAGGTCTTCAGTAGGATCCCACTTTAGATATTTTCTCTTACTCCTTCTCTGAAACTAATTCTGCAAATACTAAGCGAGGGATCCTTTCACAAATCGCAAGGATTTTTGACCCTTTAGGCTTTTTATCACCTGTTATCTTTCTTGCAAAACATCTTATGCAAAGATTATGGCTTTCAAAATGTGATTGGGATAGCCCAGTCACTGGAGACATTTTGGATGCTTGGAGTCGCTTCAAATCAGAGCTTCCTGAATTATCCACAATAGAGTTGCCTAGATGTTTGATTTCTGAGAACGTATCTCGCTTGGAGATGCATGGTTTTTGTGACGCTAGTACAACGGGTTATGGCTGCGTAATATATTTCAGATTTATTGCAAATTCTGGAAGAATTAGGATTATACTTGTTTCTGCGAAATCGAGAGTGGCGCCCCTTCGTGTTGTTTCTTTGCCACGACTGGAACTTTGCGCTGCACATCTTCTGTCAAATTTAATATCTTCCGTAAAAGAAGCCTATTCGGAGCTTCTCTCTTTCGATGCTATATATGCGTGGTCCGACTCGCAGGTGACACTTGCTTGGCTAGCATCTTCTCCACATAGATGGAAGACCTTCATCGCCAACAGGGTGTCGTATATACAGGATATCATTCCCACGTCCTCATAGAAATATGTCCCTACTGAACTTAATTCTGCTGACTCTGTAAGTAGAGGAATGTTTCCTTCTCAACTATTAGACAGTGTTTTGTGGTGGCAAGGACCGAGTTTTCTTCAAAGTACTGAAGAAAGTTGGCCTGAGCAGCCTCATCTGATTCAGAACAGTGACGTGTCTCACAAGAAGAGAGACCCCAAACTGTTTTGCATGTTTCAGTCATGACTTCTCCTATAACAAGTTTACTCACAGATTTCTCATCTCTAAGAAAGATTCAACATATTCTCTGTTATATTCTACGTTTTATTGCCATAAAAACTAAATCCAAAATTTATACTTCAGTTATTTTGACAAAGAAGGAAGAATATTATGCCTTCCAGGTGTTGGTCAAACATGTTCAAAACGAATGTTTTACGGACATTTTCACAGCTTGTCGAGGGAATGCTTGTCTGCCTAAACCTGTCAGAAAGCTCGCTCCCTTTATTGATGAAGCAGGATTGATTAGGGTGGGTGGTCGTCTCAGAAAGTCAACCCTCTCCTTTGAGGTTAAGCACCCCATTTTGCTGCCAAAACGTCACAGGTTCACAGACCTTGTGATACAACAAACTCACGATGAAAACTTACATCCGGGGCTAAAAACTCTACATAACATTCTGGTACAAACTTTCTGGATACTCTCTCCACGAAGTGCAATTTATCGCTGCTTATCTAGGTGTGTTCGTTGCTTTCGTACTAAACCGCAACTACATGTACCTTTTATGGCCGATTTGCCGTCTTTTAGAATTTCACAAGTGAAGGCATTCTCTCACGTTTCGTTGGACTATGCTGGCCCCTTTAATATACGCCTAGGAAAACATAGAGGTACAAAAACCTTCAAGGCATATATTTGTGTTTTTGTATGCTGCGCTACAAAAGCAATACATTTAGAGTTGTCCTCAGATTTATCTACTGATACCTTTGTAGCAAGCTTTCGCCGTTTTATTGCTCGGAGAGGCAGAGTATCTGATGTATATTCGGATCAAGGTACGAATTTTAAGGGCGCTCATAATCAGCTTGTACTATTTGCACAAACTGCCGCCAGAAAACTGTCCATCAATTGGCATTTTAATCCCCCTGCAGCGCCACATTTCAATGGCCTGAGCGAGGCCGGAGTTAAATCAGTCAAGACTCATCTTCGCCGAGTTGTAGGTGAGCAAATCATGACGTATGAGGAGTTCTATACCTTGCTCACACAGATTGAGGCACTTTTAAATTCTCGGCCCCTTTCTGCGATTAGCGACGATCCTAACGATCTAACCCCTTTGACTCCAGGTCATTTCCTGACTATGGAGACACTCAATAGTTTTCCGGAACCAGATTTGTCAAATATTTCGTTAAATCGGTTGTCGCGATGGCAAATGGTGCAGAGAATGAATTCCGATTTTTGGAAACGGTGGAAGGAAGAGTATTTGCACACGTTACAGCAGCGTTCAAAATGGTTGAAGTCTTCGCCCAATATCAAATTGGGTATGTTAGTTGTAATTAAACATGAGTCTAGACCTCCCTTAGAATGGTCTCTCGGCCGAGTTATTAAGTTGCACCCTGGTGAAGACGGGGTAGTTCGGGTGGTTACTCTAAAAACTCAAAATGGGACATATCAGCGTCCTGTCATAAAATTGTGCCCTTTACCTGGCCAATTTTCATAATGTATTCACTTCTTTTCTTTATTTTTAATATTTCAAATCATGAAGTTTCAATTTCATTTTCATGAAGTTTCAATATTCATTTTTTTATTTTTTTGATCCTATTTCATAATTAGGAAAAACTAACAAGTTTTTGGTGGGTGGAAAATGTTGTGAACTGGGTTACTCCCTTATTTTCATTTATTCGTCAGTTTAAATTTCGGGTTTATTGTTTATACACATGCGAAATGCTTTTTTTTTTTTTTTGTGGACCGAACAGGTGTTTCGATACGCAAGGCCAAGGAAGAAGTAGTATGCTTCGAGATTTTGAGTACGCACGTACACATATACAGCTATCGACGGCTTAACCATTACAAATTTTCGAGAAATAATTTTCTTTTCGTTAATCGCTCAACGAATTGGATGTGGATTTTAGCAGTGTATGGTGAGAGCGCTCTCAAGGATTACGACACCACAAGCTGGGTAAGTCCATAAGATAAGAGGGTATTTCGCTGTTTCGCTGTTCGAAATCTTTTTTCGTAATTATAATATATTTACGGTCCTTCGAGAAAGTCTGTTCACGACACTAACCTTTCAGTAATAAAATTACTTTGAGAACCTGGATCAAGTAACATGCGTGCCTTGATTAATTGATTGTATTTATCTTTTACATTGACTAAAGCGGTTGATAGTAACGAAACTACCCTGCTGCTCGCCGTAGCTGCGTTTGATGCCGTTGAAACAGACTTAAGAGCAATACCATTATCATCAATATTGACTTCTGCCAAGTTATCACAAACTTTTTTTATGGAAGTGTCATGTTCACTTTCGCTATGTAATTGCGTGTGCATAATTTTTACCTTTTCCTTATGTATTATTGTGTTGTGATGGCCTTTACATTTTCTGCAAGTTGCTTTTGTGCAATAATTAGTGCTATGATTAGGATTTAAACAATTTGCGCATAGCTTAAGCTCTTTTACCCTTTTAATTCTATCATCAATGCTAAGACTTAAGAATTTGTCACATTTAAAAATTGAATGATCGTTTTTGCAAAAATAGCAAGCAAACTTTTTTTGCACTGTGAACGCATTTACTCTTTTATCCCTTGAACCTTTACTGTTTTCATATTTCTTTTCTGTGCGCATTTCCAACTTCTCTAATACCAAATATTTTTCTTTCAGAAATTCGCTGATTTCTTCCATTGTGGGTAACTCACCTTTAATCTTGTAACCTTCCCAGTCTCGCCTGGTTCTATTATCAAATTTAGATACTATGACATGAATTAGGAGTGTATCCCATTTTCTACTGGTTGACCAAGATTTTTTAAAGAACGAAGATTTTTTGTAAATGAATCGTAAAGATTTTTTAAATCTGGACCGTTTTCTCTTGTCAGTCCTTGAATTTTGAATAAATTGTTTACGTAAGTCTCTATAATTATTCTTTTATTCTCGTAAGCCTCCCTCAGTATAGAAAAAGCTACTGAATAATTTGCACTTGTAATCGGAATTGATTCTATTTTTTGAGCGGCTTCTCCACTCAAGCAAGATTTCAGATAATAAAATTTTTGAATTTCGTCTAATTGTGTGTTGTCGTGAACTAAAGATAAATATAAATCTCTGAATTCGAGCCATTTTTCATATAATCCGCCAAAATTTGGTAACTTCAATGCCGGTAACTTTACATAACTAGAACTAACGTTTTTTATACTTTCTGAACGTTTAACTACTTTTTCTTCTAGACCAAAAAATTCCTGTTCATAATTATATATATATATAACTATTTCAAAATAATTTCCTTCAAATTTTGTTCTTTCGTTTTCTTCAATAGTTAAATCCTCCACGGTCGTGTTTTCGTCGTCACGCATTAAATATTCTACGTTGTTTTGAATTTCTTCAAACTGAGTAAACGTTTTACTGATGGCTTCTAACCTCAATTTCAACTGAATTATTTCTTTCCCGTTAACTGCGTCGTGATCTATATTACCCGCGTAATTTATCAATCTCGTGAGTGACGCTTTACAAATGCCACGTTTAAATCTTAATTCCGCTGAATCCAACATAATGAAATTCTAATTTTATTCTATACTCAATTTTTTGGAAAAAAGGATAGGAATCACTCACTCTGCCTTGTTTGCCGGGTTAAGCTACGCCACTCTAGTTCTTCCGTCTTTTTCAGTCGTCGCTGATGACTTGGAATCTTCTTCTGTGCCGTATGTCGCTTACTGTCTTCTTGTTTATCGATCGGGAATCGATTTTCTGCCTTTTCTCTGGATTCAATCCGGTTCGATTGGACCAAAATGGGTGAGCTGTCTGCTCGTTTATACTTCAAATGGTTGAGCTGTCTGCTCGTTTAAACTTGTCAATTTAAACACTTTAATTTACTTTAAAACTTTAATGAATTATCATTGTAGAAATGGATAATACAAACTGTGCTCTGTCTTGGTAGAGCTCGTGGACTGTACTGTACTGTTAACAAAGAGGAACTAAAAATGGTGGCAGGCTAGCAGGTACCCCGAGCGTTAGCGGTGTTACCAGATTGTGTACACCGTTGCTCGATGAACATAGATTTTAATTGCTAACAGTTACCGTATCTGTGAATCGGGTTAAAATTCAGTTTATCATGTAACAATGTTGATAAGCATAGTGTATGTCATATATGTGAGGAATCATTTAGTGTAGAAGACAAAATAGTTATAGATCATGATCATTTTACCGGAAAAATCAGAGGACCTGCACATAACACAAGTAATTTGCAATACAAAAAATCATTTATGAAACCAGTCGTACTCCATAATTTAAGTGGATATGATTCTCATTTTTTAATAAAATATTTTGCTTAATTCAATTCTATATCAGTTCTTTCATTGAATAAGGAAAAGTATATTTGGATTCCCATCTGAACCACGAGCGAGTATACACGTGTTAAGATAACCGGAATAATATTCACATCATATAACGAATTTATGCGATATCCTTTCATGAATTTAGTAATGAGTAGTAAATAATGAAATTATTTATATCATAGTGTAAAATAATAGTGAACTATTGTCTGCTGTGATACTTTTTGAGAGTAAGAACACTTTTTATGATAACAAAAATAATATCCAACTACTCTCAGGGAGATTGCCATGAGGGAATTCCCAGATGTTTCTTATCAGGAACAAGACATATCTGAAATTAATCGAATTGTGATAACAAAATGAATACAGCTGGCCCGTCCACCTCTGACTACAGGGGATTGAGTCAATCATATGTAAATGCAGCAAAGAAAACCACAACAGTTAGAAATCCATCCAGAGATCAAGCCATTGTAATGACATTTAATGACAAATTCAAAATAGTCGATTACGCAAAAGCAATAGCAACATTTGTAGAAGCAAGAAACTTAACACATATATCAAGAATTTCAAATAATAGAATATGCGTATTTTCAAGAAGTAAAGCATTTGTCGATGAATTTTTCCAAAAAACCAACAGAATCTTCATTGATAAGGAAGATATTATAGTGAGAAAATTAATATCGCCTGCAAAAAGACTCATTGTTTCAAACGTGTGTCCATGAATTCCCAATGAGATAATAGAGGAATCATTGAAATCGATAAACTTAAGATTAGTATCTCCAAGTAAGTGGATGTAAATAAAACACACTGTAATTTAAATACTTCTTTGGCGATCGATTTCGGCTCTGATTAAGCCATCATAGGCCAGCGTCTTTGGAGGTAAACTGATAAACATATATGACAAAGGAACGAGGATGAAATATGTGTTCCTTTGTCACATCATATATGTTTATCAGTTTACCTCCAAAGTGGCTGGCCTGATGATGGCTTAATCAGAGCCGAAATCGATCGCCAAAGAAGTATTTAAATTACAGTGTGTTTTATTTACATCCTCTTACTTGAAAATACAAAAACATACTATGGAAGCATACATTACCAAAATAGTATCTCCAATTTTACCACTGAGAGCAGGAATTCAAGGAGACGAATTCAGTCACGTTTTGAGTTTCAGACGACAAGTTTATATAGATGAAGGAGACAACATCTTCAATACATCACTTATAATCACACATGACAATACCAGCTACAGAATTTTTATATCCACTGACACAATGGAGTGTTTGGTATGTAAAAAAGCAGGTCATATTTCCAGCAACTGTCCAGAAGCTAAGTCCAAAAAAACTCAGAAAACTGAAGAAGAAAATAACTCACCAAAGATATTAGAGGAAACTCATGCAATAGATGATGACGAGATATTGTTGATGATGGAGCTCGTGTTAAATGATTGTTTGGGCTATTACCATCATCTATTGTGGATGTAATGTTTTCCGACGTTTCGATAGACATCTTCTATCTTTATCAAGGAGGAAAAGTAAAAAACCTTTTGAAAATTATCAATTTTCAAAAAGTCGATATTGACAGAAGCCATGAAAGGAAATGAACTATTTTATGTACTCATCTGTGATATGATGATCTTTTTAAGTTAATATTATCCAAAGAAGAAAAACTTGCAAGAAGAAAAATCAAAGAAGCAGCATTTATGAAAATAACACCATGCTGATTCCATAAGTGCTCCATCTATAGATCTGCCAGAAGTTTGGACGCCGATAGTTCGATCCAACTCAAAAAGATCATCATATCACAGATGAGTATATAAAATCGTTCATTTTCTTTCATGACTTCTGTCAATATTGACTTTTTGAAAATTGATAATTTTCAAAAGGTTTTTACTTTTCCTCCTTGATAAAGATAGAAGATCCCTATCGAAACGTCAGAAAACATTACATCCACAATAGATGATGGTAATAGCCCAAACAATCATTCAACATCATGCAATAGAACAAAATAAAGGTAATATACAAACGACCTTGACAATAATTAAGGTTAAAAACTCGCATAAAGGTGAACCTTTGAAGAAAAAAAGGCCACGTTCAGAATCCATTTCATTGTTGTCCTCTCAGCAAACAGATAGTATACCAGGAACCCCTGAAAATCATACAAATGATCAATCTATGGGACCACCAAACGTGGAAAAATTGAAACTAACAAGAAGAAAGAAGAGACCAAAAACCTCACCATCATTGTCTGAGAAGAAATCGGAACCACAAATAGATCACGAGCACTTATGTTCAGTAATAAAGATGCTCCCTGGAAACCATTCTATATCAGATATCAAACTTATATGATTCCTAGAATCATCATTTGGAAAAAACGATATTATAGCCGAAGCAAAACGATACACAGATGACATCGATGAATTAATAAAAATGATGTACGCATTATATCCTCATATAAAACAACGATCTCTAAAATATAGAATCACAAGAATTAGTAAGAAATTGAAAGGCGTCAGCGATACGGAAACATCAGATGAAAATGAATCAACTAGAAGCTCCCAAATGGAATTAAATCAAGTAAATGACATTATCACATCACAATCTGACTATGAGCTTGAAGATAATACAATGGAAGAGCTGTGGATTATTTCCACGTCTAGAAAGTCTCCAAAATCTAGTTAAATCAACAGATCCTCACATTTTATGCATTCAGGAGACGAATTTTAAGGAAAATACGATAGGTAAATTCAGCAATTACCAGGGTTTTCACAAGATAAGAGCTACTAATAGCGGGGCAAGTGGAGGATCATCAATATTTGTGAAAAATAGCATACATGCTGAGGAAATAAACATTACAACACAATTAGAAGCAATCGTAGCAATAATATGGACACCCAATTCAATAGCAATTTGTAATGTCTATATACCAAATGATAAAACATTTAATAAAAATGATATTATAAACTTAGTAAACCAACTGCCTAGACCATTCATTTTAGTGGGATATTTCAATGTTCACAACGACCTGTGGGGCTCTCTAAGGTGCTGCAGAGATCGTCAAATCCACTCGGCCATGGATATGAGTTGGACATCAGTCTCATGAACACAGGGGAACCAACACATTTTTGCCAGGCAACAGGTACATTCTCGACGATCGACCTAAGCTTTTGCGACCCACGCATAATGCCTTCACTTAAATGGGAAGTTTTTGATGATCTACATGATAGCGATCACTCTCCTATTCTTATAGAAAGGGAAGGTCCATCACGACCAGAACCGAAAAATTTAGGATGGAAAATTAAACATGCAGATTGGGAAAAATTTCAGGAACAATCAAGACTGGCTCAGGATCTAACAATTTCAAGAGACATAGGTTATGATGTCACCAATTCTACAGAAGTCCTGATCAGGGCAGCTGAAACTAGTATAGGAAGATATCAAGCCAAGTCCAAATCCAAATTAGTTCCATGGTGGACCAACCTATGCTCAGAAGCATTAAAGTTGAGAAAAGAAGCACTCTACAAGTTTAGTAAACAAAAACTCTAGAAAATCTCATAGAAGTTAAAAGACAAAAAGCGAAAACAAGGCAGATGCTAAGAAATGCAAGGACACAAAGTTGGCAAAACTTTGTATCATCATTAACATGTTCGACTCAGGCAGGGGATGTATGGAATAATATAAAACGTATTCGAGCCAATCATACCCAATTCAATATAGGTGTTCTGAAAAACGACCAAGGAGATATTGTAACAAGACCTGACTCAATAGCAGAGCTACTAGGTGATGCCATCGAAAAGGAGTTTGGCATTCACAGCTTCAATGATGAGCATCAAAAGCAAAATAAATACCTTGAAAATATACCTCTAAATATTCAAGATGGCAACGATCATGGTCTCAATGACCCATTCACTAAAGAAGAACTAATAGCAGCTATACAGAAATCTAAAGACTCAGCAGCTGGACCAGATGATATTCCCATGATTTTTTGTAAACATCTCCCAGAAAATCTCCTGACACACCTGCTAGAGATATGCAATAAAATATACTTGGAGCGTCTTTTTCCAAAAGAATGGCAAGAAGCAACTATACTACCCCTGCTAAAAAATGAAAAACCAAAATTGAAAGCAGAATCATATCGTCCAATCGCACTCACATGTACAGGTTGTAAAATCCCGGAAAAAATGGTAAATGAAAGGCTTACCTGGTATCTAGATGCTGAAAAGAAACTAAGTAGAACCCAAACAGGATTTAGAAGGAATCACGGCATAGTAGACAATCTGGTCATCTTACAGACCGAAATAACAAATGCCTTCGTAAATAGAGAAATGGTTGCAGTTGTGTTTTGTGACGTGGAAAAGGCTTTTGACCGATGTTGGCGCAGAAATATATTGGATCATCTAAGAGAAGCTGGTCTAAATGGTGATATAATGCATTTTATAATTAATTTCATGTCAAACAGAAGATTCAATGTCAGAGTAAATGGAGTGTTATCGACCTCAAAGGTTCAGCAAAATGGAGTACCTCAGGGATCGGTTTTAAGCCCTACCCTTTTCAAACTTGGAATTGATAAAGTAGACTCTTCGGAGACAATAAGTAAACCTGTCAAATGTATGCTACATGTGTAGAGGAAACAATCTGAAAATGACCAGGCTTCAACTTCAGAATACGTAAAACCATTTAGTAGAATGGTCACTTGAAACAGGATTAATTATATCTACACAAAAAACCAAACTGATGATAGACGACACACACAAGAGGAAACAATAAACCTTCAAATATAATAATAATAATAATACTAATAATAATTTATTGATCCTCTAAGACATAAATACATGTATAGGATAGGTCAGAATGAAAAAATATAACAGAAAATACAAATTATTCGACTTGAAAAGATATCATTGTCGATAAAAATCGGCAACACTATAATAACATTCCTCTACTAACTTAGCTTCAATTATCTTTTTGAATTCTTTGAGCTCCAGAGATTTAATATGTTTGGGTAGATGATTAAATAGTTTGATACACTGATAATTTGGTGAATATTCGAATTTAGTTGTAGTATGTTTGGGGATAAAGAGTAAGTCATCATGTCTGGTATTATAACTATGAAAGCTAGAGAGTCTTGTGAAGTTTCCCTTATTTTCCTTGAAATACATCAGGCACCTAAAGATGTACATACACGTCACTGTTAGAATCTCTCTTTTTATGAAAGTTGGTCGACAAGAGGACCTTGAAGGGATATTGAAGATCATTCGCAAAATTCTTCTTCTTCTGGTTTATAAATACTCCACTAACATCTGTGGAGTTCCCCCACAGCATGATGTCATACGATATGTGGCTGTAAACTAAGCTGTAGTAAATACTCATGATGGCTTCTATAGGAAACGAGTTTTTGACTCTGCTAATTGCATAGAAACAACTATTGAGTTTTCCACAAATGAAGTCGATGTGAGTAACCCATTTTACATTAGAATCGATGTAGATTCCGAGGAACTTTGCGTGCTCTTTCGAAGAAATTATGTCGTTCTGATGACGAATACTCAGTTGTTGTTGCTCAACACTTCTCACAGTAAAGTGAACACATTGGGTTTTCTCAATATTTATAATGAGGGAATTTGATCGACACCAGTCAATAAAGCACTGCACTATCTCGCTGCAAAGTTTCTGTAGATCATCAAAAGTTCGAGCTGAAACTAACATAGACGTATCGTCTGCAAACAAAAGTATTCTGATCAACTTGGATAACGAGAGTATATCGGGGAAATTTGATGAATTAGTCATAATGTTCCTCATATTTTCAGGTAAATACTTTATGAACATGAGAAAAAGGAGCGGCCCCAACACAGAACCCTGTGGGACTCCGATATTCAACTCTCGTTCAGCTGAAATGAAATCAGCCACTCTGACGGACAGTGTTCTACCATGTAGATAACTTGAAAGCCAGTAAAGAAATAATCCCCTGAAACCCAAATTGTAACTCTTATCTATGATTACTTGGAACGAGAGGCTGTCAAATGCCCGCGATAGGTCGAAGAACAATCCTGTGTCGAACTGGCTACTATCAAGATACTCGTATGCAGCTCCAACAAGATAAAGAGCTCCTGACTGTGTTGAGCAACCTGGTCGAAACCCATGTTGTGGGGTATCAAGTATGTGATACTTGTTTAAGAAGTTCATCATTCTGTTGAACACAATCCGCTCAAAAACTTTGGAAAACACACTGAGCATCGAAATTGGTCTGTAGTTTGCTATAGCAGAACTTTTTTTGTGTACTGGGATCACAACAGCTCTTTTGAGGAGATGAGGAGAAATTCCACAATTTACAGATAGATTGATTATGTGGGCAAAATGTGAAGCAACATCAACGCTTATCAGTTTCAATATGCGAGTAGAAATGGAATCAACTCCACAACTCTTTTTAATCTTTAGTGCTCTTATAGTGTCCAATACTTTACACTCAAGGACAGGGTGGAAAAAAAACTTGGGTTCAGTATTCCAGAAGTTGTTCCGGCGACAGTAGGTAATTTACCGTAGTAAGATTTGAGTTTCTGTCCAGTGATGGTAAAAAAATAATCAACAAAAATCGTTGCAATATCTTCAGCCTCGGAATATAAGACGTTATCAACCAGAAGCTCAGTGAGCCTAATTACTTTATTCTCTCGTCCAGTCAGAGCGTTTTCCAAAGACCACACTGTTTTGTTTTTGTTATCGGAATTTTGTATGAGTAAGTTATTATATGTCAAGTTAGTATTAGTGATTAAAGTTCTATAAGATTGTTTCGTGTGCTTATATAAATTATATGTTGATTCACAAGACAAGTTTTTATGTAGCCAATGTGTATTTTGGAGTTTTTGCTTGGCTGAAATGATCTCCGCTCTGATCCAATTTTTGTTGTTGTTAATGAAGTTCTTACTTCTCTTCAATAGGCAACAAGCCTCAAATATTCATTGAATCAAAGAGATAAATGACCCGAAACATACATCCACATCGACATAATCATCTGCTGGAAGTCACAATTAGAGATGCGAAGAACAAAATCATTCAAGTTATTTTGATAAAGTTTTCTGACCAAGCCTGACATATTCTGAGTCTTCATTTGGAATTCAATGAAAAAATCAAGCGTGAAAGCACGATGGTCACCAATGAAAGCCACAAAGACCTCGGCTGTGCAGTAATCAGAATCGATGTTGGTCAAGATATAGTCAACCTTGGTCATGGACGTATGTCCCCTAACGTTAGTAAAAACTCTTGTGGCATCTCTTGATGAGATGTGTAAATTGAAGCAGTTTAGAAAATCTAGAAACAATTTATAGTGGAGAAAACCTTCTGTAAGTAAGTCAATATTCAGATCCCCACATAGAAATATCACATCACCTTTTCTATAACAATAGTTCAAGGTGTGCGAGATTTTATCTAAAATTAACTCGAAATCGCCTGAACAGGGTCGGTATACACTTAGAATTACCAGTCGTACACTATAAGCATTCATTTTAACTCCACAAATATGGGAGTACATTAGACAAAGTCAACCAACACAGGTTCTTGGGGTTTATATGGGACAACAAACTAACATGGAGACCACACATAGAATATCTAAAGACAGAAAGTACAAAAAGAATTACCTTACTACGTGTCCTTTCACACAGATCATGGGGCGCAGACGAAGACACTTTGTTGAAAATATACAGAGCGATTATTAGGTCAAAACTGGAGTACTGTTCAATAATCTCCTCGTCCGCAAATGAATCAGATTTGAGAAAGTTGGATACGGTACACAATATAGCCCTCGGGATCTGTTTGGGTGCATTTCCTACCAGTCCAATTAAGAGTATTCAAAGAGAGGCATACGAACTGCCACCAGACCTGAGACGGCAGAGCAATTTATTACAGTATGCAGCGAAAATATCATCAAATCCCAATCATATAGTGTACGACGATCTTTTCAATAGAGTAAATGATGCGAAATACCATACAAAGAAACGTACCCTAAGACCACCATCGCAGATGCTTGAAGTGTCTGACATGGAAATGCTACGGAACACAACACAAAATGTTCCTCTGAAGATTCCTCCTTGGAGATTGACAAAACCAGTACTGGATTTGTCACTGATGACCAACCGCGAAAACTACCCAACAGGTCAGATGATAAAGCAGAGAACAATGGAAAAAATTTGTAGTTACGGCTCTGATTTGACCATTTACACAGATGGATCAATCAGCGACAGAAATGTTGGATGTGCAGTATATTCAGATAATATGGAACGAAAATATAAAATGTCACTTATTAGCGACATAAGCACTGCCGAATTATAGGCAATTTGGAAAGCCCTAGAAAAGTTGGAGACCAAACACACAGACCATCGAAAAGTACTAATTTGTTCTGATTCAATGACAGCTCTGAACTCCCTGGAATTACGCAACTGTAAGTCTTCACTTGTGGTCCAAATATTGAGTAATATACATCGTTTACATGAGAGAGATATTTCAGTGGCATTTCTGTGGCTGCCATCTCACACGGGGTGCCTGGGAATGAGAAAGCGGACATTTTGACAAAAACGGCAGCCAGAGAATCAGCATCGTTAGAAAATTTTCAGAGTGTAGAAGATGCCAAGTCACATTTCAAAACCAGGGCATTCGAAACGTGGCAATCCCTTTGGTCTCAGCAACCATCAAAACTTCACGAAAGCGAAAAAACAGTGAATCGATGCTCAGTAATTATTATTATTATTATTATTATTATTATAAAACGATACAGAGAAGAGGCTGTTGCCTATAAATCTCAAACAAAAATTGAAAATTATGTGGCGCTTTAGAAATAACAAAAAAAAAAAAAACAGTATTGCCACAAGGAAAAAATATCACACAATTGTTAATGCGTCCAATCTGTTTTTAAAAGAGTTTACACTACCGGCACAAACTACACTGTCAGGAAGAGAGTTCCATTTCGCAAACACGCGATTCGGCAGGAAAAACTGTCTCGCACGAGCGCGGAATACCTCATGGTTGAGTTTATATTGGTGACCACGGAGATGATTTTTATTCAACTCGAAAATGCTGCCCAGATTGCCACCAATGAAACCACGCAGTATACGATCACTAAACAAGTCCAGCTCAAACATTTTTAGTCAGTCTTCATATGAAGGGCGAACCACCCCGAACGGAATCTTCGTTGCAGAACGCTACACTCCCTCCAAACGTTGTTGATCTGCGATCAGGCTAGGGTACCATGCAGGGCCAGCAAATTGCAGAATTGATGGAACATAGGTGATGTAAAGCTGCCGGCATGTCTCGATCGAGCATCTAGGAAAAACTTTCAGCATCAAGTACAAAATCTTCCGGCATTTGGTGGTTATATTGCTCACATGGGCTGACCAAGACAGATCCTCAGTTATCACCAGCCTGAGATCGACGTGCTGTGCAGCGGAGAGCAAACATTTGCCTTCTATCATATACTGGTTACGTGGATTGTGACTCCCAAGGTGAACAACTCTACACTTTTCTACGTTCACGGGAAGAAGCCACTGACGGCACCATTGGCTAAACCGATTCAGGTCACACTGAAGAATATTAGGCAAGTGAGCATCATTGAAGAGCTTGATGTCATGAGCATATTGGGATGAGTGGGACGAAAATAAATCAGGCAGATCTGATACGTACGCCAAAAATAGGATCGGACCCAAAACAGAACCCTACGGTAGTCCACTGATAACGGGTTTGAAGTCAGATAATGAGTAGTCAACTCTTACTGAGTAATACCTTCCAACAATGAAGGAACGCAGCCAGTCCAAAACGCTACCTCTCACACCAAGACGTTCAAGCTTGAACAGCAAACGGCGAAAAGGAACACGATCGAAGGCTCGGGAGAGGTCCAGATATATCACATCAACAGGTATACCACAGTCAATAGAATTGGTCCAATGCTGGAGACCCTGCAGAAGACATGTGACAACTGATCGTCCCGGAAGAAAACCATGCTGTTGTTCAGGAATTATATTATTTTCAACAAAAAACCCAAGCAGTCTATCAGACACAATATTCTCAGCAATCTTGGAGATTAAGAGAAGTAAGCTAATATGGCGGTAATTGCTGGTACTAAGTTTGTCTCCCCTCTTAAAGACTGGAGTGACTCTTGAAATTTTCCAAGCTGATGGCAACTGACAAGTATGGAATGATAACCGGATGATCACGGTTATGGGTAATGACAGACTTGCACTTTTTCAGAATTCGCGCTGAAATATCATCCAAACCCGGCGCAGTAGACTCGTCCAACCGAGAAAGAATACCCAAAATCTCTTCCTCTCGGACATCTATATTATCCAGTGTACAGACTGCACGTGGTGCAGAGATTGCTGGCATAGGATCACAAGGCTCATCAGAAAACGAATTAGAGAAGGTGTCAGAAAAAGCAGAAGCACACTCGGAACCATCGAAACACAAATCACCCGCCTCATTTTTAACCAGCGGAACCGATACTTTCGAACTCAGTGAGCTTCGGATAAGCTTATAGAACTTCTTTCTGTTATTAGGTTTGGCTAAGGAATCATAGAACATTTTTTTGGCATCTCTTATTCTCAGACTCAAAGCATTAGAGAAGCGGCGATGGATGTTATAACTTTGTTGTGACCCATCGCGAATATAACACTGCCTTAACTTTCTTTTTCGACGCAGCATGGAGAAAAACTCTTCAGTCAGCCAAGGCTTCGAAGTCACAGATATAATGAACTTATTTCTAGTGCAACGTGATACTGACTCTTTAAGGCAAGAACAGAAACGGTCCCAGGCATCGTCCACATCCAAACCACTCAACAACTGGCTCCAGCAAATGCCGGAAAGATGACGATTCAGAGAATTGAAATGGGTTTTAATGAAGTTCTGCTCTCAGGCAGTGAGGTAAACGAGAGTGTGGAAACAATCATCCTATGATCAGATCGACCGAGAGGATCAGTATACTCCGTCCCAGAAATGAAATCCTCGTCGTTTGTCAGCAGAAGATCGAGCGTAGAAGGAGTCTGACCATGCACGATCCGAGTAGGTCTATCAACGATCTGATGCAGGCCAGTTTCATCAAGCAAGTTGACAAAACGCCCGGCTATAGTATTCAGGGAGGGAGAAAAACGTATTGGCCACGTTATTCCACTGAAATTGAAGTCTCCAGCTATGAAGACATTTGGATAAGTTTCCGACTCAGAACGAATATGGTCCAAAAGCAATTCATCGGACTGAGAAGGATGGGGCCTATAGATACAACCAACACAGATAGAGAAGGTAGGCGAAGCCAACCTCACAAACAGGTTATCAATATGAGGCATGTCATAAGAAAATGTCCCAACAGTGAAAGTCTCAGAGATGGTATCACTCAAGTATGATATATACAGACACCATCAAAGCCAACGTTGAGAGGACTATCACATCGAAACAAAGAAAATCCCTTGATATTGAATAATTGATCCGGAAGAGCATAATGCAGCCAAGTTTCAGTGATACAAATGATATCAGGCTTCAAGATATCCACATTAACACATAATTCTCAAAATTTATTCTTGATCGATCGAGCATTGATGTAAAGTATAGTCCATTGAAAGACAGAAGAACCCTCGGGACACCCTTTATGAACTTAATGGTCAGACCCTTCTCCCCGCCCAAATCACGACGTCTCAGCTCCTCTCGGGTTTGCCTCAATGTCACTCAATCGTAAAGAGCAGATTACTTTAAGAAGACTACGTATAGGACATACAGCCATCACTCATAAATTCCTCCTAGAAAACAATGAACCACCAATATGTACCACATGCAACCACAATCTTAGTGTGAAACACATACTGATAGATTGTGCCAAATTCGAAGAAGAAAGAAGAACCACTGATTTGGGAGCTGACTTGGAAGATATTCTGAATGTAGACCCACTTAGCACAAGACGATTGTTCCATTGTCTGAATGATGTAAATATCATGAATGATATTTAACAGGATATATCCATTAGTTTTGTTCAAATTATTGTGAGAGGTGTAAATGACCTAGAAGTCGAAACACCTAAAATGCATGGCATTGCTAAATTAAATAAAAAAAGAAGTATATTTCTTTCACCGTTTGTGATGAGAAAACCGAAATAAAGTTTATTGATAGCATACGATTTATGGACTCTTCCCTCGAAAAGTTAGCGTCCTATTTAAGAAGTCCTGATGCATTCAATAATTTATACTCGGAGTTCGCTTATTTAACAGCAAAACAAGCAGAACTACTCACTAGAAAAAGTGTTAATCCTTATGACTATATAAATGAAATTGAGAAATTATCAGAGACTAATCAAAAAATATGTTTTACAAAAAATTGAATGATGAAAACATAACTGATGACGAATATTTACATGCTCAACAAGTTTGGTTTGTTTTCGGTTGTAAGAGTTTATTGGATTATTCAAATTTGTATCTCAAAACTGATGTTCTCTTATTGACAGATATTTTCGAGTAATTCGGTCAAAGCTGTCATAGCACCTACGGATTTGATCCTGCATGGTATTATAAACTCCCAGGATATACTTTGAACGGTATGTCCCAAGCCTGTAACCTCTAGAGAGTGCGTCCCCAAGGTGGCGGATAGGGGCTATCCTCACCGGTCAAACATCTAGTTTGGCCGGCGGATTGGTGGGAAATAAAATACCACCCGCGGATCAACAGGTAGGGTAGATGAGACTCTTAAGCTCTAGAGAAAGCAACTCATCTAAGAGGAAGAGCCTCTGATACAAAATCCCCGGTGCTCCAAGTTGGGGGTTGAAGCATCGGGCTAACTCCTCGATACTTGTAAAAAAACGAAATGTTGAAAAACCTAACCAAAGCCTCGGAAATATGGACTGGAAAAACGGACGACGAAAAAAGCGAAGATATAGGTCTTTCAATTTTGGCACATGGAACGTACAAGGGATCTCTCGAAAAGCAAATGAAGTAGTGGCAGATCTCAAACATGCAAAGTTAGACGCGACGGTCATTACAGAAACGAAGAGAAAGGGCAGTGGCTCTGAAGGATCTGTTCTACAGTGGAGTGAGAAAAGACCAAACAGCTCAAAAGGGGTTGGTATTTTAATTCGAAAAACCTTAAGAAGTGGAACCCATTGACCAACGTTTAATAAAAATGAACCTGACAATAAAAGAACATAAAATGACAATATTGGGAGTTTACGGAATTAACGATGATTCATTGGTTAACAACAAAAATGAATTTTTTGAACAACTTAATAATGAAATCATAAAAATAGGAACATCTAGAGAAATTTTGTTGTTGGGGGACTTCAACAGTAGAGTGGGAAGAGAACGTGATAGCAAAGTAGTAGGAATGCACGGCGAAAATACCCGGAACGATAATGGTGATAGACTAATAGCGATATGTCAACAAAACGATCTGAAAATATTAAACGGATTCTTCCCACACCGAGATATCCATAAGTACACATGGACACAGCAGACTCGAAACTTGAAGTCTATTATAGATTAAAGCATTGTTAGACAGAAAACCAAAATCATAACACAGGATGTTCGAGTGTCTAGGGGGCCATCTTACGGCAGTGATCACTATGTGTTGAAAATGAAGACAATACTTCCACATAGATATGAAAAAAAAAACATGAAAGCTCGGAGCCAAATAAAGAAATAAAATCTATCAAATATAACTTAGATAGCTTGCACCATGAGAGCGTTAGGTCATTATTCGGAAAACGATTGGATGAAAAATTGGACTCCATATGCTTCAATAACACTGAAGAACATTATGACCACATTAAGAATGCTATCCATGCGGCGGCGGCAGAGGCACTAGGAGAGTTGGAAACAAATGTAGAAAGATCAAAACCATACTGGTGGGATGAACAGGTGAAAGAGGCTATCATTGATAAGAGACAGAACTATCACAAATTCTTGACTTCTAGAGAAGAAAACGATAAAATAATTTACAAAAGATCACAAGCTGTAGTAAGAAAATTGATTACCCAAAAAAAGAACGAAATGTGGGAAAAGAACTGCCAAAAAATAAACACCTACATCGGAGGAAGGAAGAGTACAGAGAGCTGGAGACTTATTAAAAATATGAGAACAAATAGGAAAAAAGACCTTATATCTCCTATAACAACAGAACAGTGGGAAAAGTACTTCAAGAATCTATTAACCGAACAAAGACCGGAGTTTTTCAATGACGATAGCACAACAGAAATAAATATCATTTCATCACCCTTGAAAGATACAATAACAGAAATTGAAGAAATAGTCAAGTCCCTGAATAATGGAAAATCCCCTGGCCTAGGTGATATCTACGCCGAATTAGTCAACGCTGGAACGAAAAAACTATATGAACACCTTAGAAAACTATTTACTGACTGTATAAATGGTACACAGGTACCAAGGGAATAGAAGACCTCAATTATGTCAGCCTTCCACAAGAAGGGCAGCAAGGATCTTTGCGAGAACTACAGAAGAATTGCTGTAACCAGTACAGTCAGCAGAATGTATGGTAAACTCCTGAGAAATAAAATGGATCAAGAATACCAAGACTATGAGGCAGAAAGAACAAGCTGGCTTCAGAGTAGGACGATCCACAGTTGACCATTTATATTGCATAACGCAAGTTATTGAGAAGAAGACAGCAACCAACCAAGAAGTGCATTTGCTTTATGTGGACCTACAGAAGGCATTCGAAAGTGTCCCTCACAGTAAGCTATGGCCAACATTACATCCAACAAATATTCTATATGGATTTATCAAAGCAGTTCAAAATTTATACACGGACGCAAGGACAAGGATCAAAGTGGGAAACAAAATTTCTCAGGGATTTACTGCTACCAAGGGACTAAAACAGGAGTGCTGCCTGTCGCCACTCTTTTTAGAATATACTTAGAGCAAGCTCTCAAAATGTGGAAGAAAAAATGTAGTGGCATGGGAATCCCTCTTATTGATGAAACAACATTATACACGCTCTGCTTTGCAGACGATCAAATCCTGATAGCACAAGATCATGAAGACCTGAACTATATGACGAGAAAATTAGTAGAGGATTACAAGAAATGGGGCCTCGAAGTGAACGTTAAAAAGACGGAATCTATGTGTATTGGAGGGACACCACAGAACATCACATTAGAGGATGGAACACAAATTTTTTCATTGCACTGAATATAGATACCTCGGTATGAAGCTGACGCATGATGGTACACTAGACGCTGCTATAAAGGACAGAAATACTCAAGGGAGAAAGGCGATATCCATGATGAATGGCATCCTGTGGGATCGATCAATATCTAAAAGCAACAAACATCGAATATACAATACCATACTAAAGAGCAAAGTGACTTATGGAAGTGAGGTCTGGGGCAAATGAAACAAAGATCTGAAAATATGTTGCTGGCAACAGAAATGGATTTCTGGCGACGATCTGCGGGCATATCTAGAAGGGATCGTGTGTGAAATGAAAGAGTCCGAGAGATAATGGGATCAAAACATACAATAACTGATGACATAAAGACGAAGCAATTGATATGGTATGGCTACGTACAGAGGATGCCTGATAACAGATTACCCAAACAGATTTTAACATGGACGCCGCGAGGCAGAAGGAGAAGAGGTCGACCAAGGAAGAGCTGGAGAGAGGGGATCGAAAAGGAAATGGAAGACATAGAGCTTCCCGAAAACCTATGGTTGAATAGAGGGGAATGGCGGTTAGGAGTCGGAAAGCGTCGGAGAACGCCCTAAAACCGATATACATACATACATATGTTAAAAAATTCGTCACCCAGACTTAAAATTATTAAAGTTATTGATATAATTTTATTCATTGAAAGAAGTATGAGGGGTGGAATAAGTCAATGTTCAAACAGATATGCTAGAGCCAATAATAAGTACATAAGTGAATTTAATACCGAAAATCAGATATCATATTTGCTTTATTTAGATGTGAATAATCTTTATGGCCATGCTATGAGTCAACATCTTCCATATGATGGATTGGAGTGGGTGAACCTAATATTGATGTGAATTCAATTGCTGACGATGCATCTGTAGGATATTTTCTAGAAGTGTATCTTGTATATCCTCAACACCTACATGATTCACATTCAGATTTACATTTTTGTCCTGAAAATAGAGTGCCTCCAGGATCAAAATTATTGAGAACATTATATGATAAAAAAATATATATTGCATTATAGAATCTTGAAGCAGGCTTTAAAGAATGGACTTATATTAACAAGTTCTCAAATTTAATCAATCATCCTGGTTGAAATCATATATCGATTTGAATACTGACTTGATTACTTCAAAGGAATTTGAAAAGAATATGTATGAATTAATGAATAATGCAGTATTTGGTAAGACAATGGAAAGTATTCAACATAGAATAGTCAAAATATCGAAATCATGGAAGGGGCGTTTTGGTGCTGAAAATCTAATCTTCAGTTCATATTTCAAAAGTGGAATGATATTTGGTGACAATTTGATGGCTATTGAAATGAAGAAAACAAATTTGATTTTCAATATACCCTTGTATATTGGTTCCGCGGTATTAGATATATCAAAAACTTGTTTATATGATTTTTATTATGATTATACTGTAAATAAATTCAAAAACTAAAAAAAAGCATCATAATGAACGAATTTGTAGGATTACGCTCCAAAATGTATTCATTTAAAATAAATTCAAACAGTAGTGAGATCAAAAAAATTAAAGGTGTTAAAAAAGGAGTAGTAAAAAGTGTTATATCACTTGATGATAATTTGAAATGCTTGTTCAAAGGTGAAAATAAGATTATTACTCAGAGGAATATAATATCTGAAAACCATCGAGTATATTCTGTTCAACAGGAAAAGGTAGCTCTATGTAAATTAGATTCGAAACGTTTTATAACTGATAATCATCATTCACATCCATGGGGTCATTATGCAATATTATAGTTTATAGAAAATAGAAGATTTGGTGATGATATCATGCTGGGGTACACCATTGCAGCAATAAAAAAATCTTTCATTGCAACCTCTATTAGTTGAAGAATTCAAGAGTAAATTGTCCAAACAATTTGATGAATTGGATAAACTTCCCATCAAACAATGGAGGATAGTGGGGGATGTAGTACTGTACCTTCAAGGATTCATGAAATCATTGGATGAAATCGAAGTATGGGTTGTTGGAAAACATCGCTATTCAATGACAGAATGGTATCGAGCTAATTCTAAAGGTGGGATGCTTTGGAAGATGATCTTGATGGTGATTTCGATGATGAAGATGATGAAATGTTCAAACCAATATTATTTAGAGGTTTTATAGATCCAATACCGATCAATTTATATGCTCTGGGTTACACAAAAACTTTTGATAACTATCGTACGAATAAGTTTAATTTATATCTGAATACATTCAGTCGATTGAATGAGCGTTTTGCTCTTCACATAGAGCGAAAAGCTTGATTATGAAAGAGGCTATATTAATATATTGTTACTATGGTAAATCTCATAAAAATACTGATAATAAGGATATTTATAAGAATATATTAGTTCATTATCCTCCTCCTTTGAAATATTTAGCATTAGTCAAATTTCTGTCCATACCTGTGGTGATATATCGCCGATTTTTCATTTGTATGAAAAGCTAGAGGATGATCCTCCTGACTTAGATGATGATTGTACTAATGATGATGATATAAATGATGATGATATAAATGATGATGATAATGATTATTATTTTTGAGTGTAAATAAAAGACATAGACATAAATTCAGTTGAGTTTTATTTATTTCCCTTTCAAGCATTTTGAAGATAACATAACAATTGAGTTTGGTTCAGAAACATATACTCACTCAGTATCATACTCACAATCGAGGGATTTAGATCACGAAAAGCTCCAATCAATTTGACAATTGTCTCCAAATTATGTTCATTTCTAATATCATTCATAATAGATACAAAATTCTTGTAATAAGATCTAAAATTTAGTATTGTTAACATATCTAAGCGTTTATTTAACAAATTTGTATCGAGATCTAGTAATCTAATAACATTGTCAGTAACTAAATATATATTAATCCCGTGCCTTTGATTGTCTGGAGTTCAATTTCATCACGGATAAGTTATACCATTTAGGATTCAGAGGAAATTTTCTCGAGTGGGTAAACAGTTACCTCACAGATCGAAAAATGTATGTTTTCATCAATCAAAGAAATTCTGGAGATTATCCGATTCATATGGGTGTACCGCAGGGATCTGTGTTGGGCCCGCTACTGTTTATTTTGTTTGTGAACGATTTTCCGGACTCCGTCAGAACTTATTTCGTCACGATGGTTATCGTGTTGTTTGCAGACGATACGTCGTTTGTGATAACGGCATCGAGCTTGAGTGAACTGAAAGCTAGATGCGAGGACCTTGTAAGGTATTTTTCTGAATGGTGTCGAAAAAATTTACTGATACTGAACGTCGATAAAACTGTTTAGTACACTTTCAGTTACGTGAGTCCACAGAAGAGTTCGCCCTTGATCTTCCTCATGGAAGATTGGTATCTTCTGAATGTGCAAAATTTTTAGGATTGATTAATGATGAAAATTTGAATTGGCAGAGTCATATAGAGTCTCTGTGCAAAAAACTGAGCAGTGCCTTTTATGCACTAAAACGACTGAAGCATATATTGCTCCGAGAGGTGTTGGTTAACATTTATTACTCAATGGCATTTTCACATATGAGTTACAATGTCATTCTGTGGGGCGGATCAACAGGCAGTAAAGTAGTCTTTGTTGCTCAGAAAAAAATAATTCGATTGATCTTTGGTCTGAGACCCCAAGAGTCCTGCAGGCCAACCTTTTTAGAACAAAGAATTATGAGTTTTCCTTGTATTTATTCATCAAAATATTTATTATTTATTCATAAAAATGTTCAGTCTTTCAAGAAATGCTCTGAATATCATGAATATGATACCAGGCATAAGAATGCAATTTCAATCCCTGTCCACAGAACTTCCAAATTTGAGACTTCACCTGTGTATAGTGGTATTAAATTTTATAATAAATTACCAAATCGACTAAAAAATTTAGATTATTTTAGATTCAAGAGGAAAATTAAAGAATTCTTGCTGGAAATATGTTTCTACAGTAAGAATGAATTTTTGAGTTCAGTTATTGTATGAGTTACTGATTTATTGTTTTTGTGTAATTGAATTTTCTTTTGTGGTAGAAATTTCTTGGTATTTGTATTGACTTCTCCTATACATGAACCATGTCTTAAAGGATTCAATAAAGTTATTATTATTATTATTGTTATTATGATTATTATTCATACATATGTGAATCAGCTTGAATCCATTTACACTTGTCGTTGTGACAGAAATATCCTCTAGACATCTTATGTCGTTATCTTCCTTCAATTTTAGAATTTCGATGAACATCATCCATTAGAGATAATCAAAAGTTATAGATGAGTAATTTCCATGAAAACTGACAGATAATTTCACTGCTAACTCAAAGGATCTCACACTACTTGATCCAATAACGATGTTGAATTCACATTCATATTCAAAATGAGTTTTTCATCCATATCCGTTAATAAGCAATTATATGCATAGTTTACTAGATTATATTCACTGAGGAGGTCACACATATTTCCCATTCGACGTTCAATTAACATTTGAAAGCTAAAATTTCATGATCTATGAAAGATTGGAACTATCAATTCATGAGTCATGTGACTTATCAAAACCGAGCCATCTACCAAGAATTTTATTTCCCTTTTTGCATAGAACTCGTTCAACTAAATAGAAATCGGAATATTACCCTTTTTGTAGTTCCTGTTCATAGAAAGCACCTCTAATGGGCTCTTTATGTAAATCATCAAGAAGGTATGTAACCGGATTGGTAATCTGAATCTTGCTGATCTTGAATATTTCACTTGTCCAATTCGGTAAATAGCCTTTACTGAAAATGTGTTTAAACTTACTTATACGCACCATATCACCAACTCGAAATTTACTGTGACCAGCAATTTTCAAATGACTATATCGACTTCGAAGGAGGTCTTGCTCATTCTTCTTATTCACTTCTATAGGACTGATACCAATAGTTCGATGCTTTGGATGATGTAGTTATCAACAATATTGGGTGAAATATCTAACCATCTGTAAGTACCATTCAAACTGAATGATTTGAAAAGTTTTTCCTTAAGTGTTCTCATAATTTTTCATAAGAATATTGAATTTTCGATTGAAATATTCCTTTCCTTAATCCGTTTGTAGGTTCAGAGGTCGTCGTCCACTCTGTATCAATATTTCTGAGAAGGATCTAGTGACTTCTTCGGCACATTTCGTTTTTAGTGGTTTAGTCCATTTTTGGGTTTAAATAATGAAATTAATCAATATAATAACGTTTAACCCCGGTGAAACCAACTTAAGGTATATCAAAATAATTTAGGTTAATGAAAGGAGCGAAATGGACAATCACTGACCTTGACTCCTGGTTCTTGTACAAACTTGTATCAGTGAAGGGACCCCTTGTTATGATGTTGCCTCGTTAAATCCTTTCGGGATTCCTGGGGTCCTATGAAACACTGTACTTCCGCAGAATAGTTTGTTCTTTTCGGTTGTTTTGACACCACTCGATCGTTCGTTCTTTCTTTCGTTATTTTTAGGTTATATTCACCATCCGTTAACGTTCATGGATTGTTGAGTTGTGAGTGACCGGATTGACATGGTACTAGGACTACAAGGTATTTTCACGCACATATCGGTAGTGACGTTATCAATAGACCCCTGGTTGGTTGTTAGAACTGATCAGAGATGTCTCTTCATGCTGTATATAACCGGAGGTTGTCTATGACGTTGATATTCGTGTTCTGTGACGTTTAACCTTAGATATAAATAACTTTGCGTTTGACGTCTATTATTTATATCATTTCCCTAGTAACTTTCTTAGAAAGCTATTGCTAAAAGTCTACAAACTCCAATCTGAGATGGAAAAAGCCCAATAGAAGTGATCAAATATAAAATAGTTCGAGATAGCGCGAGAAAGGTATTTTAGATGGCACTTGCAGCCACCAAATAGATGGTTTTTTGGTAATATACATTAGGAAGTGAAATTATCTACCATCGACAAAATAGAAATATTTCAAACGCCAACTTTCTCAGATATCTACTTTTAGGATTTTCAGAATAACATTTTTTTGGTTATGCAACGTTACAGACAGGACTATATTTCTCAAATTACTAATTTTCTTACTTTACAGTTTAAGTTCTCATAATGATTCAATTCAATAATAAATCATTCCTGATAGTATTTTATAACATGAATTGAAATCTGATGAGGGAGTAAAAGCTTATTCTTTTTTATTTTCTCTGAAGCTGATTGAAACTAATTTGTTTTTATTTTGCAGAAACCTTCATATGTTAAAATACAATTAATAAGTACATTTATTTATTTACTGAAATATCTACAACATCAAAGCAAACCATAATAGCAAACAAAATTTTCATTCAAATAACTTTGATTCATTTTTCATCATATACTGTATTTAGTTGTATTGTGAAAGATAAATTATATTCACATTATTCGGCGAATCCAAGAAAACGACGATTTCGAATAAGCCAATATGATCTTATCTCTTGCTGACGTCATGCGCGACGTTTACAAAACTCGTTCTTCTGGACATTAAAATTGAACTATGCAATGTAAATCTATGCTGGAAACATCTCTGTCTCCTCTAACGAATCAAAGGGGTCTCATGATGACGTCATGCGCGAATTTGTTCAAAATTCTTACCCCAAGTGAGAATACCTTGAAGTCCTAGTACCATGCCGGATTGACATCGGATTAAAGGGTAATGGATAACAATTAAAAGAGAAAAGAAATATTATTCCGATATACCTCATAATGATATAAGAATTATTACAAATAAAAGAAATCTGAATTCAGACATACCCCCCACCACACAAATAACCCTTTGTGTGATTAAAAAAAAAAAAAATGTCTGAAACAAATTCATCGAAGAAGATGAACTGAAAATTTATTAAATACAAAATGTACCACCATACAGTACACTATCTACTGACGTACTCAAATTGGCATCCACAAAATTCTCCTCAAATGGAGAATGACAAAAAATATAAACGAATAAATCAAGGTGGAGGTAATAAAGCCACCTTGTTCAAAGGCCTCAATATTTCTCCAGACGATGTTTTAATTCTAGCTACTCTGGCTATATTATCTTTTCCCTTTATAAGTTCCAAAATTCTACCGATAGGCCAATGTGTTGGAGAAAACCAAAATACTAAATCTCCTACCTTGACCTCATGATTAAGCTTATCCCACATGGGCCGGTTTTGAAACGAATGTACATACTCGTTTGCCCATCGTTTCCAAGACGATTGAACAAGTTGTTGAGACAGTTGCCACTGTATAAGGTGGTTTTGCGGTATCTTCGACAAATCTACCTCTACTCGAGATAACGTGGCCCTCCTATTAAAAAATGACCTGGCGTGAGAGGATCTAAATCACCATCTGGAGATGATTACAAAAGGGTCTTGAGTTGACCATAGCTTCGATACGAGTGATTAGGGTTAAAAATGGTTCCAAATAAAGTTTCGCTCCACCAACTATTCGATTCAGGTGGTGTTTGAAGCTGCGTACGCCTGCTTCCCACAGACCACCCATATGTGGCGCATATGGTGGATTATGCTTCCAACTTATTCCACATGAAGCTAAATAATGTGCTATTTCGGAATTGCACCCATCGAAAAGTCGGCTTAGTTCAGAGATTTCTCTCTAAGTTCCCTGAAATTAGATCCTTGATCGGAATATAAACTAGAAGGTAAGCCGCGCCTGGCAATGAATCGATCCAGGGTCGTTAACCACGCTTCTGAAGTCATAGACGAGACGACCTCGATATGAATCGCTCTAGATACCATACAAATGAAAATCGCAACATAGCATTTTTGAAACCCCACAGCTTTAATATTCGCAATCTTTACTTCGAAAGGGCCTGCAAAATCAAGACCAGTATGTGAAAAACATATATTATATTGGAACTCTTTATTGCTGCTGATGTTTTACAATCGAATTTATACAATATGCAATGGGTGGGCATATCGCGAAGCGATGTCTTCCTGCCAACCTTCAATCGTAGCTCAAGAATAACAATTATTTTACATGAAAAGTTATTGAAATAATTTTGAAGAATATAATATAAAATCTAATAACTCCTGCTATGGATGGAAATGTATTAGGAAGGAAAAAGGAGAAGATATCCACGACATAACACATAAAGAGCAAAATGTCCTTCAACTGATCGTGTTTGTGTATTTCAGGTATTTTTTCAGACTTACTTTGAACGATGAGAAAGTTGGCCTTCGAGTTATCTCCACAGGTATGCGATTCCAGAGTTGTGGAAATCTCACCAAAAAACTGTTATTGACATAGTTAGTTGAGTGAGCTGGTATTCTTAAAATTTGATCCTCGAGTGATCTAGTCTGATGATTCTCACTCCCCAGTGGTCTGACACCACAGTACAGATGAGCTGGCTCGCGACGGTTCAAGACCTTATAGCCCATGAGCATCATATGCCAAATACGACGTTGCCGGATAGGCAGAAGGCTAAGAGCGTTTCTGAACTGGCTGACGTGATCGTATTTCCTCAAATTGTAAACGAACTTGATACCTGCATTCTGCAGGCGGTCAAGTCTGTCTAACTGGCTTGCTGTGAGACCCATAAAGGCAATATCCGCATAATCCAAAATCGGGAGTAAGTGCGCAAAAAACAGGGTCCTCCTCGTCTGGAATGGCAGAAAGTTCTTCAAAAGCCGAAGGTGATGAAGGCATTGGTAGAACTTCTTAGGCGTGATAGTAATTTGGGGGTTCCAGGATAGCGTCTCATCGATAATTAAACCCAGACTCCTCACCTCCGAGGAGTAGGGAATCTTCTCACCGCAGAGTACTACTCGATGAGCGTGTCTATCCACAATGCTCAAGTATCTCTTCGCACCAATGATGATTGCTTGCGTTTTCGTAGTGTTCATAAAAAGACCCATGCGCGAAGCCGCGTCGGCAACTGCCGAAAGATTTCTGTTCCAAAGTTGGACAGCCTGTGCGAACTCCTCAACGCGGGTCCGAACGTAGATCTGTAAATCATCCGCATAAAGGTGAAAACTACTATGGACAAGATCAGCCAACGAAGATATATAAAGTGAGAACAGAAGCGGACCCAGAACGCTCCCCTGCGGAACTCCAGCAACCGTCTCCACCCATTCAGAGGAGTTGTCACCCAATCTGACCGATATTTTACGTCCCCGGATATATGAATTGAAAAAAGCAAGGGAACGGTCAGAAAATCCCATCAAGCACAATCTACTCAAAAGAATATCGAAGTCAATCGAGTCAAAAGCTTTGCTAAAGTCCAAGAGTACCAAAATGGTTAGCATTTTATTATCCATTGCCTGGCTTACGTCGTCCGTGATTTTAGTGAGCGCAGTTGCAGTGCTGTATCCCTGGCGGAACCCTGATTGAAATCTATTATGAAGGGAATGGTCATTCAAGTAGTTCAAGATCTGAGAGTGAAGGAGCCTCTCGAGGACCTTCGACAATGTAGGTAGTATCGATATTGGTCTGAAATCCTGAGGCAGGTCACTGTCCTCTTTTTTCGCGAGGGGAACTACTCTAGCACACTTCCAGACTGTCGGAAAATTTCCACTTTGCAGTGAAAAATTGAAAATATGGGCCAGAGTAGGGAGTATCTCGTTGATAATTGGTCTGAGCAATTTTATCCCCACTCCATCACATCCCACCGATTGGGATACAATTCCACTCAAGGTAGTTTTAATAGCCTCCTCACTAATATGCCCGAAATCGAACTGAGGCCGGTCTGGCAGTGGTAGTGTCCGAAGCGATTCCAACGATGATCTTTTTGGCGCTCTTGTTCACCTGAACAGAGTGCTTATCAATTTGCCCAAATGTCTGTGACTTTCGAATTTTTGGGCAAACGTGGTATCAAACGTTTTGTTTGGACCTACTGATGAATAATCCGTGGTCAAAATCGATTCTGTCCGTCCGTCCGTTCAGCCGTCCGTCTGTCCGTTCCGTGAACACGATAACTCTCGAACGGATGAAGTTAGAAAGTTGAAACTCTCAGAATAGGTTTGAGGTATAAATATCTCGGCTAAGTTCGTTATTCGGTCAAATCGGCCGAATAGGTTCGGAGTAACAAAAAAAAAATTTTTTTCAAATGACACTGTTCAAATAAAAATTTTTTATGGTGCAGTTTTATCAGACGTATACAAAAATACCACTCTCGATTTCGACAAGCTAATAGTTCTGGAGATATGATTTTTCAAAATTTAAATAATTGTAAGTGGTTTACAAGAGCGCCTAAGCCAACTGACCTCACGTCAGTGCTTTCTAAATTTTTATATCTTCTTCTATCAAAGAGTTAGAAGTGGAAAAGTAATGAGCGAGAGAGTTAGTTTCTAGACCCATTGGTTGTGGATTCATTTCCTTGCCTACGCCTACAGACCGTAGAGTTTGCCAAACCCTTCTGGGAGGAACGTTGGTCAAATTGTCCTCAAAAAACCTCCTTTTCTCCCTTCTACATAAGTGGTTACATTGGTTTCGCACAGTACGATACACCTCTTTATTCTCGTCAGTTGGGTTTTTCACGTATTTGGCCTTCAACTTATCTCGATCCTTCATCATCAGTTTTATATCCTCGTTGATCCAGGGACAAGGGGGATTTTTTACCTTGATAACCCTCACCGGCGCAACTTTATCATAAATTGCGATGATCTTCTCATTGAAAAGAACAACCATATCGTCCGAAGAATTCATGCTGTAAACCGATTCCCAACTCACGTTCTTCACAGCGTCGATCAACAGTGTTTCGTCCAGAGCCTTTAAATCTCGGTACTGTATAATGCGTGGCTTAGGTTTTGGGCATTTAACTTTGAACGCAGCATATAGAAGATCGTGGCGAGAACATTGGAAGGCGTGATGTTGTCCACTCAGTATTGCTCTACTGGAAGATGAGGTGATGAGTAGGTCAAGTAAAGAATTGGAGGTGGAGAGATGATGAGTGGGCTCCTTATTCAAGATTTTGAGATCAAAAGATTCCAGTAGGTCATTCATGAGTTTATAACGAGGAGTTCTTTTAATCATACAGTTTTTCAAATCTCCCATCATTATGATATCGAAATAATTAGAAATAATATCATCAAGGACACATCCGAACTCCTCAATGTAATTGTGTGCAGGCGGAGAGTAAAGTACACCGACCAAGAGCCTTTTGCGAAAATTAATTTCAGCAAAAAGATAATCAAGTTTATGAGTTTGATCCGCACAAGATTGCTTCACAATTTTACACGGGATGTCGTCTTTTACATACATAGCAACCCGACCCCCACGACGATGATCTCTATCATTTCTCAGAAGTTTATATCCAGGCAACTTGATAAAAGATGACTTAATGGATTTCCTAAGCCATGATTCACTAAGTAATATTATGTGATATCTGTTATGGGAGAACGTTCTAACCAAATCATTATAGTGGGCAACCAGACTCTGAGCATTTATGTGGC
Source organism: Micraspis discolor (assembly GCA_030674115.1). NCBI lineage: Eukaryota > Metazoa > Arthropoda > Insecta > Coleoptera > Coccinellidae > Micraspis > Micraspis discolor. Next base: position 48,371 of record JARTUT010000912.1, read on the forward strand.
ATACGAACAAGTTATTCGACGACAAAGTCCCAAAATTCTCATCCCCTGTGAACCCAAGAATATGTGAGGTGTTATCTGTATCAATTAAGTTGATTATTTCATCTTCGATATCTTCAAAGGGCAAGTATGAGGAGGAGGAAAAGGAAGGATGGGTAGCATTAGCAGAAGCAATAGAATTAATCATTAATCGAAGAAAAAAGGGACGAGACAAACAAAAACAATATTTAATCAAAAACTACACTCACAGAAATATAAGCCTTCAAAATTGCGGATGATAAACAGTGATATGTAAAAGTTCTTTATCTATTCACGAATTTGCTTCTAGTCTGAATGAAGCTTGTTCTCTGCGAACTCCTGGGCACCGAAATATTCTCCAAGGAAGGCTTGAGGGCCAAGATCTGCGATAATGACGAAACTATGACCTTTTTGTTTCCTAGCGAAACATGTATGCCACCATTCGATGTCCACACTCTTCCAGGTCCGAAAGCCTCCCTGCACTTCTGGTAAATATCCTGTCTGGTCTTGGTGAGAAACTCAGTAATTATTATCTTTTTTCCCTTAAGTTTCCTCTTGGCGTGCCACATCAAATTTTTATGTTTATATCTCGTGAATCTCGTCAATAGTGGTCTTGGATTTCCCTCACTCTTATCCTTCGGCTTACCCAATCGATACACGTCCTCCATAAGCTCTTCAGATGGCAGTCTCACATTAATATCCAACATATTCAGGACCTCGTCCACCACCAATGCAGAATCCTCATTATCCTTCTCTTTTATTCCATGGATAAGTATGCAATTTTTCCTGGATTCATTTTCAACGTAATCTATGCCGCTGTCGATATTAGCAAATAGATCTTTAATATGAGACAGCGAAGATGAAACTGTACGTTTAAATGCATTAAACTTATTCAGCAAGGATTCAATTGATGTTGATTTACCTGAAGTATTGATAGCAGCGAGCAGTTTAGAGTTGAAACCCTCAATCGAGTTGTTGAAATGCTCTTCGAGTTTACGAAATTCGGTAACCAAATCCATAATAAGGTGACAAAACATCTTCCTGGTTCGAGTCTATAATAGGGTAAATCACCCATTGGTGGATGGATAGGTTCTGCTTTGAAACGGTAACAAGTAAGGCAATGAAAAATTCTCGTTCGGATCAAGCGTCTCAAATTCGGTATCCAAAATGTTCTATTTATTAGTGTCTGAGTCAAACGCGGTCCACCATGACCTGAATCTATAATATAAAAATTTAGAAAGCACTGACGTGAGGTCAGATTGCTTTGGCGCTCTTGTTGAGCTGCTTGCGAGTAAATATTCAAACCTTAAAAAATCTATAAGCTCTCTGATCGGGTGAACAATAGTCTTTTTCCGTACTATGGGACAATGTGATGCAAATATGAAATGAATAAACAAACCTTTATCTCAATTTGAAGATAACTACTCATAATTTTCACCAAATTTTGTTCTATGCTTCTCCTAAAAACTTACGTCATTGCTTTTCTGAGTTTTGACGCCATCAAATTCTTTCTCTATGATAAAAAATTTTTTGATTAATATTATGTCTGTGCTTTTCTGAATTTTGACAACGTCATCGACATCGAATTCTACCTCTATGAATTCTATGAAAATTTTGATTGATATTACGCCAACTGACACTGATATCTAGGTCCGCAAGTTGTCAAACGAATATCGATCTGTGATGGCAAATCTTTCAATGACAAAGCTCGGACTTAATGACATTTCTATTTTTCTCTTGAGTAAATGAAAAAAATGATCATATCTTCAGAAGGGGGAAAGCTACGAAAATGAAATTTGGAGATGAGTAAGATATCGGTGACCTCAATATATATACGGATTTTTATTTAAATCTAAATGAAGTCTTAGGAGATATTGAGTATTGAAAATTTTTTTTTGGGAATTTTTTAAAAATTTTCTAGCGTGACGATTTTTGCGAAATTTTGCAAGCCGTTTCGTTTCAGCCTCCCTCAATAACTTTTCAATAATCAACTCGATCGGATGGATATTCTAGTAGTTATCGAGGAAACAAGATTTCAGATGCTCATAACTACTGAACCATCTGACGGATTTGGCCCAATAACGAACTTGACCGAGATATTTGGACAATTAACCTATTCTGAAAATATGAAAACTCTAGCTGATTCCTTTTGGATGCTAGAGAGGATACGGCCGGCCGGACAGACTCAATTTTCGCCACGAATTCTTCATCAGGGAGTCGAACCCAATCGATTGAGACCATTTTCGGCTCGATATTCCAAAATTAGAGACATTCTGTCAAATTGATAGGCACTCTGTTCGGGTGAACAAGAGCGCCTAAAATGGAACGCAAAATGTGTTGGTAAGCGCATAACTCAACAACGCCTGGATCAGTTTGGCCAAATCTTTTTTTAAAATGTTCGTTGAAGTTCAAGGATGGTTTTTACGGCGAGAAAAATTAGAATTATTGCTGGAAAAACCCTAAAAATAGCCCTTTTCTCTTTCCCATACAAATGATTTGTATTGAACTCCAGGTTCATAGAATATCCGTATACCTGAGGGAGTATAAAAGGGCATATTCGAGGGAGTTGAGGCCTGTTCAGTTCAGTGTAGTTCAAGGTAGGTCAAGAGAGGTAGTATTGTAATATGATATGTGTAGCGATGCTGGATAATGTGTCTTGATAAGTGAAAGACCATATCTAACCGAAATTCCCAGACATTCCAGACAGTAATAAACCTCTCAAAAATATCACACCAATAATCATAAAACCCCAGATTTAAAACAAAATTTATTGATCCCCTACATGGAGATCTTGATGGATCTACGACTTCATGAAATTTGAGAAATTAGTTAGGGGACGTCGACATATGATATATTTATTAACTTAAGGGCTTATGGTTTCGAATTAACGATGGGAAAAAGATGGATCTTTAGTAAAAATTAAATTTGAATCAGTAGACCAATCAGAGGTTTGTATCGAGAGACTCAATTGACTAAAGCCAATTAAACTTAGATTTCGAAGTAGTTGGAGTAAATTTCGAACTACCGAAAAGAAGGGCATCAATTGAGAGAAATTAGGGGATTCCGGATTATGTTCGATAACGCCCACGGACAAAGGGATATTAGGAAAAATTAGGGAATGGAAAGGCAGTTCAACGTGATCCGTAACCAGAAAAACACTTACATACTTAAGAGTAAATCAGTCTATTGAATTCTAGAAAAGTACCTAGTTATTGTGTTGAAATTGAGTGAGTTCGAAATTTCGCTAGTGAAGTTCCGTGTTAGAAGTCCAAGGAAAAAGGTCAGATATAAAAATTTATAAACAGTAAAAAAGTCCATAGTTCGAACCTCCAAAAATATTTTGTAAAAAATTGTTTAATTATTTTTGTGCTTGCTAAAATTGTCATTTTGTTTTTTTGTGTGCTTCGAATAAATTAGTTTTAGTTATTCAGGTATTTCATTGAGTTCCCTAATCTTAAGAACTGAAGACTCGTCCTTTGTAGTGACGAGCCGAACCCTGAAGATTTCTCCCGTCAGGAGAAAGTCTAAAATAAACAATAATATATTTATAAATTTTCAATTTTTCTTTTGAACACCTCTTCGTCGGTGGAAAGCCGTTCTTCTGCTAGGACGTTGGAAAGAGGTGTTCATTACATTTTGGTGACAGCGCTGGTGATTGTTCTTGAAGATTGGGAACCAATTATTTTGGTTGTATAAATTTTTAATTCATCTAGAATTTTTGGATAGAAGGACTTTTTTTGTGACTGAATTTGATTTGTTATTTTTTTTTGGTGTTGTTGTTTTTTGTTTGGTAAGAGTCATGATGTCAACAAGCGGTTCAGCGAATCCTACTCTAGCTAGTCAAAATCCATTTGTGTATCCACTGGGAATGATTTCTACGACATTAGATAATTTCTCGGGAAAAGACGTTGTTCGGTATTTCGAAAAATTAAAATTCCGTTCAAAATTAGATAAATGGAGTGAGAAAGACACGCTCATTCTTTTCAAATTGAAGTTGGTTGGCGAAGCGTATAATTTTTACAAGAGTGATCCTAAACACAGTAGTCTCACTTTTTCGGAATAGAAATTTAAGTTTATCCAAAAGTTTACAGTCGTTAATTTACCGGGTGAATATCAATGGAATTTGAGTAGATGCTTTCAACGACAGGATGAAGATGTTTCTTTTGTACTAGACTTCGTACATTGGGTACAAATATTATGAACGAAGATTTGGCGGGTTCCACACAGGACGAAATTGCGGGTTTGAAAAAGAAGAATCGAGAGTTAATATTGAATCAATTCAAAATCGGTTTGCGCAAAGACGTCATGAGGGAAACAAGTATCTTGCTATTGTAAGAACCGGACCTTAACTTAGAAAAAGCAGAGGAACTAGTACGGTTGCAAGAAACAACTAACAGAATGTTACAAGGGAGATTGACAAATCTGAGAATATCAACAAATGTATTTGTCAATTGTACAATAAAAGAAGCTATTCTGCGAAAGAATGTAGGGGCTTCTCACAAAAGGGGAATCATCGAGAAAAGTACGATCAGAAGAAGTGTTTTTCATGCGGTCAAGTAGGACATTTTTCGAATAATTGTCACAACAAAAAATTTAAGCAAATTACATCAGGAGCTTGTTTTGTTTGTGGTCAGACAGGACACTGGTCAAAGGAATGTCCTCGAAAAATGTCACAAGATCAACGTTGGACTCAAAATGTAGGGAATAAATTTCGGGGACGGGGTTCCGCCAACTTAAAAGAAATGTTGGATTGGACAAACAATTGGAATGAAAACCAATACAAGGAAGGGGTCAATGTGTTGGGGTCTGTTCGAAATACAGAAGCAATTGCGAAAGAACCACGACTGGTCCCTGTTTTCGGCATGGAAAATTTTAAAGTACCACGGCCAAAATCCTTCTGCCAGGATGGCGGTTTGATGGGGGTACAGCGGGGGGTTATGCAAAAGAGGGAGATCGTAAGAAATATTCTCATATGGTAGTTCCAGAGGTGAACTCCATAGGATCGATGGATATTGTCCCTCATATTGTTAAACTAGTAGTTAACGGAAAATTAGCTTTATGTTTGGTGGATACTGGGGCTGGAGTAACACTCATTGAAAGGGGATTGATTCCAGAAGAGAGAATTGATCAGGAAGGTGTCGACTGTCAGCTAACTAGCGTATCAGGTCATAGGTTACATACCTGGGGTACAACTACAATAACGGTGGGGCCTATTGGGGATTGGTTGAGGACAAAATGGTCCGCTATTCTATGTGATGATAGGATATTGGGTAACATAGAAGTATTTTGGGACGAGATTTCCTGCGTGCAAATCAAGCACGAATTGATTATGGAGAAGTCCCCTCGGTCACAATGTGGGGAGAACAGTTCAGATTGTTGAACTCCCATACAGTCGCGAAACAGTATACCCTGGAAGATGGGAATAGAGAATTTGCGGTGCAGGCGAATCATGAACCTGTAGAATCTTGGGACGACGTAAGGAAGTCGGTAGTAAACGTGAATAATGGGATCCACAAAAAGGAAACCGACAGGTTTGAAGTCGCCGCTGATTCCTCAAGAACAGATGAGTTGAGGAAATGGGCCAGACAGGAAGAAAATGATTTTTCAAAGGAAAGAGTTAGCTGCGAGGAAATTAACTACGAGACATCAATCAATGAGGAAAGTGTTCGATGGGAAACGGATCTTGTGTTGACGAAAGGAGTTACTATCCCTGCTCGCAAAGAGTGCTTAGTGAAAACTGGGATGAAAGGGAAATTGCCGGGTGAAAATATGGTTTGTAAGCCGCAAAAACGGAGCGCAGGACAAATTCAAGGGGCATATTGTTGTTCATTACGTAATCCTAACGATATGCGTTAGGATTGTAAATATATCTAACAAAGAGGTTAGATTGCAGAATGACAAATATTGGGGAAGTCGGTAGCCTTCGAAGTGCACGGGGAAAAAGCGAATCCCAAGTTAATTGAAAAACAAAACGCTGGAATTGGAAGAAGAATGGAAAACTATGGAATACCAAATTGAACACTTGGATGAAAAATCAGCTAAAGAGACGATTCTTCTAGACAGATCTACAAAAATCCGTCGACCTCCAGATAGGTACGGATTCTAATGAAGACAAACTAAATCATTTTGGGTAGCGGGGAGAAAATACTGAAAATTTTCCTGTCAGGAGATGCGAATCGACTCCTGCCTCACCGCAGGTTCACAAAATTCAGTTTTTTCTTTATATCTAGCGAATCAATTCAATCAGCTAGAAAAAAAAATATTATAGATTCTTGTTTGTGTTCGCGAGTTCACCTGCCGAGGTGTAACCATTTACCTGGTAAAAGGTCCCTGTTCAGAGTTATGAACGCAACTTCAATCCTTACTCGTAATTGTAAGAAACTGTAGTGGAACAAAAAAATTTAACGGTGCTATTCACTGTTGAAAATTATTTGTATTTTTTTGTAAAATTTGTATCTGTTTTGTTTTTTTGTTGTTGTTTTTTTCGCTTTTGTAATTGTTTTATTTAGGAGGACTGTCAAAATCGAAATCATGGCTGAATGTAAAAGTTTCTTGGTGTAATGATCTTTGTGCTAAGAATTAAAAGCATTATCGTGTTAATGGCGTATGACTGTTACGACAAAGAATGTGAGATATCGGAGGTGTCGTTTCGCGACGTAGCGGAATGTCCTGAACTTGAGACTGTATGCAAAAGTGAATCAGAAACTCTTGAACAAATAATTGCTACAACTAATTACCAGTAATGGTGGACAATCAAACTAAATTCATGACGGGAGTAATACAATCTTTCGCATAAGAGATAGACTGCAACGGCCTCATGCCGCCCTTATACAAAGTGAAAGAAGAATGGATGGGGCTCACTCCATATCCAACGACGAAGAGATCACCAGAAAGTTTATCACCAGAGACAAGCTCAAAATTATCATTTTCCCCGATCCACCCAATCGGAGCTCTCGGTATTTATAAGCAAGAAGAAATAAATAAGGCACAGAGAATTCATTCTTTTGGAACAGAAAGAAAAGCCGTAGAAAACATTATCGCCAGAAGAATATCTGGGTTGGATACTACAGGCCAGGGTTTCTCCACGGTGAAACTTTTCAACACTAATGAAATTGAAGAACTTGCCCATCACATTATGCAGCACATTTGGGGATGGTTCACGGATATAGGCCTATTCATGAGTGGTCTAATGGGATTTTACGCTATTTTCCGAACGATAAAATATGCCCTAGGAGTGATACTCAACGGATTCCACCTGTTCGAGACATTTGGCTGTGGCCTGGTGATGTTGGCCAGTTTATGGAATACCCTCACTATGTGGGTACTGAATAGACACCATGTCAAACGTCAGAACCAAAACGTAAATGAAAACGCGGGATCAACTTCATCGACGAACAATAAAAACTCGGAGCTGTACCCAAAAGTGCCCCCAAGTGCACCACACTGGACCGACGTACAAAATACGTGTCAGGTCGTGAATGAAGTGTCAGTATCGAGTGTCGCGTAAACATAAGTGGGAAGCCGGTACAAACAATTATGAACGTTCTTAGCAGCAATATTCAGTAAAGATCATTCCCGATACAAAAGTAATTTTCAGACCATTGGGATGCAGACCAGGAAGGCAACCCCAAATATATATCAGAATGGCGGTAGTGTACCGCGAAAATAGTGAATCGTTATGTGCGAAAAACAACCTTCGTGTTGGAAGTCGCGAAGTGAAAATTATAAAAAGACGCAAATACCCAGAAAGACAATTTTGATTAGAAACGATCGATGTTTGGTCAAATTTTTGATTTTCTTTATTATAATGATTTTTTTTTGTTGTATATTTACCTGAAAGAATGTATTTGGATAGTTAAAACGTCCTTACTTATCATGAAGTTGATGTAGTTAATTGAATAATGACACCAAGTTTACAACGAATATATTATATAAATGATAATGGAAGGATTGAGGTTGGTTATAGTTTTAGGTACTTATTTTCAAAAGTCATTTAGATTGTTGATATTTTGATGAAGTTATTCCTAACAAAAGAGGTTATGGGCAATGGATTAAGTTCAAGAAAAGTTTTGGCAACCGATGCCAAAACATTTTCAAAGGGGGGAATAATGTAATATGATATGTCTAGCGATGCTGGATAATGGGACTTGATAAGCGAAAGACCATATCTAACCGAAATTCCCAGACATTCCAGACAGTAATAAACCTCTCAAAAATATCACACCAATAATCATAAAACCCAAGATTTAAAACAAAATTTATTGATCCCCTACATGGAGATCTTGATGAATCTACGACTTCATGATATTTGAGAAATTAGTTAGGGGACGTCGACATATGATATATTTATTACCTTAAGGGCTTATGGTTTCGAATTAACGATGTGAAAAGGTGGATCTTTAGGAAAAATTAAACTTGAATCAGTAGACCAATCAGAGGTTTGTATCGAGAGACTCAATTGACTAAAGCCAATTAAACTTAGATTTCGAAGTAGTAAGGGTAAATTTCGAACTTTCGAGAAGAAGGGCACCAATTAAGAGAAATTAGGGGATTCCGAATTATGTTCTATAACGCCCACGGACAAAGGGATATAAGGAAAAATTAGGGAATGGAAAGGCAGTTCAACGTGATCTGTAACCAGAAAAACACTTAAACACTTAAAAGTAAATCAGTCTATTAAATTCTAGAAAAGTACCTAGTTATTGTGTTGAAATTGAGTGAGTTCGAAATTTCGCTAGTGAAGTTCCGTGTTAGAAGTCAAAGGAAAAAGGTCAGATATAAAAATTTACAAACAGTAAAAAGGTCCATAGTCCGAAACCTCCAAAAATATTTTGTAAAAAATTGTTTAATTATTTTTGTGCTTGCTAAAATTGTCATTTCGTTTTTTTGTGTGCTTCGAATAAATTAGTTTTAGTTATTCAGGTATTTCATTGAGTTCCCTAATCTTAAGAACTGAAGACTCGTCCTTTGTAGTGACGAGCCGAACCCTGAAGATTTCTCCCGTCAGGAGAAAGTCTAAAATAAACAATAATATATTTATAAATTTTCAATTTTTCTTTTGAACACCTCTTCGTCGGTGGAAAGCCGCTCTTCTACTAGGACGTTGGAAAGAGGTGTTCATTACAGTATTTATATTATCGAACTCCAAGTTCGTAACAATATCTATCAATACAATGTACGTTGGAGCACAGAATACATAGTTGGAGGAGTTTAATGTCGCGTTCCGAAGCTCGCGTTTTTTTTGTATTAGTTTCAGCACGCGAGATAAAATGCGTCAGTTTCCACGTCATTACATCAGTCAAACAAAAATCGCGTTACCTACAGTGTTTTATTATTTTAATAGCCTAATTTTAAATAAATAAAACAATTCGTACGGCTTAAAAGGATTTGACTTCAAGTCATATCAAATTAAAAAAAAAGTTGTCTGTTACCTAATCTACTGAGTTTTCTTTTGTCAACTGATACACGAAACAAATTCGTATATCGTGTTTTGTGCAGAGTGTTTGGTTAGTTAGTGTTCGTTTAGTTCGTGATTAGTGATAAAATAATTTATATTTGATATGCCTCCTATAAGACGAAGGAATTTAGGTAGAAGAAACAGAAATGCTACAAACCAAGCTAATTACTGATCTTATCGTACTGCACAAAAACGTGACGACGGAAATGATCGTAAAAGAATTCGAGCGCGAGCGCGACATTCAACTTATATTCGCGCAAGTTTGAATCGAGCTGCTTTCAGTTACGATGTGTCAATTGACTACAGTAACTACCAATGTGTTGTTATTGGTTCTATGAACTCGCTTTGCTCACACTGTAAGGCATTAAAATACAAAAACGAAGCCAATGGATTGTGTTGCGTAAATGGTAAAGTGAAATTGATATCATTGGATCCACCACTAGAACCATTGTACTCATTGATTTCAGGAATAGGAACAGATTCTATACATTTTCTATTCTATACAAATTTTATGCCAACTTTCAAGGTATGTACTATAGATAGATAGATAGATAGATAGATAAATATCTTTATTTCAAATTATATTCCCATACAGAAAATGACAAAATGAAACAGTGTCCTAAATGAATACCATAAAAGAAAATAATCAACTTGCACCCAAATAGTCTTCAAGACTATATGGCTCCATCTCTACTAAAAATTTCTTAGTCCTTACTTTAAATTGTTTGTAATTAGTAATAGTTTTGAACTTGTAAGGTAATTTATTGAAGATCTTAATACACATATAGGATGGATTTTTTTCAGAAAGAGATAATCTATGATATGGAAAGTTAATGTTTGCTGTTCTTGTGTTGTAACTCACATTTGTATTATTTGTTAGAAACACAGCTTTATTTTTATATAAATATACTAAACATTCATGGATGTACAATCCGTAAACCGTCAAGAATCCTTGTTGTTTGAATTTTCCTCTGCATGATTCCCTGAAGCGCATTCCCTTCAAAGATCTCAGGATTCTCTTCTGATTGATAAAGATCGACTTCACTGCAGAGCTCACACCCCAAAATATTATCCCATATCTGATTAAAGATTCGTAATTTGCGTAGTATATTGTTCTCTTCGTATCACTATCAATGTACTTGTTCATCACTCTCGTAGCATAGCATACTTTGTTCAATTTATTCAGTAGCTCCTCTATATGCTTTGTCCATTGTAGAAACTCATCAATAAAAACCCCCAGAAATTTGGTAAACACCGATGATTCTACCTTGTCGCTACCCAAATTCACTTTTAGCTGATCCTTTTGCAATCTGTTCGAGTGGAAAACCACAACATCCGTCTTATTTTTATTTAAAATAAAATTGTTCCGTGATAGCCATTCCTGAATTTTTCCATATACAACTTCGCATTTCAAATCGCAAATCATTCATATTTCCCTGAGCTATTAGGAAGTTTGAGTCATCTACAAAGTTTGTCGCTTCTGTGTCCTCCATTGAATCAGTTACATAACACATATCATTGATCATTATCAAAAATAATAAGACTCCGAGGATGCTACCCTGTGGAACTCCAAATTCGTTCATAAGCCTAGTAGATAAATATGTTTGGCCATCTACAGTTATTTTCACACATTGCATACGATTATTTAAATAAGAAACCAGCCACTCCAACGCGTTTCCTACAATACCATATTTTCTGAGTTTTTCAATAAGATAATATTTATTGAGACAATCAAATGCTTTGGAAAGATCAATTAATAATCCTGCGACCAACTTCCTCTAAAAACTGCAGGATATTATTGGTGAATTGAAATATAGCAGTCTGTGTTGACCGATTCTTCAAATATCCATGTTGTGATGGATGAAATAGTTCAAGGTTATTGAAATAATTTAAAAGTCTTGTTCGAATATTTTTGAGAAACTGTTCAACAGACTTATCGGCCTATAGTTTTTCCAGTCCTCATGATCGCCAGTCTTGAATATCGGAATGATCACTGATAGCTTGAGCTGCTCAGGAAATACTCCAAACTTGAGAGAATTATTCACTATATGACATAAAACAGATGAAATATCATCAACACTCAGTTTAACGATTTTAACTGGGACTTCATCAATTCCACAGCTTGATTTGTTCTTTAATTTTTTAAATATTTCTACAATCTCTTCTACTGTAAAGGGCCTCAGGTAAAGAGATGTATTAGTTTCTGTATTGCAAACAAATTCTAAGCTGTTGAAATTTTTCATCATGTTTGGTATCAAATGAACCAGGAATTCATTATATTCATTCGCAGTTTCCTCTGGCGACTTAGAAGTTGGATATGTGGTATTTTTGCATCCGTTTTTACCCTGAATTTCATTGCAAATTTTCCACATGGCTTTAGTTTTATTATCCGAGACTGTTATTTCATTTTTGTAGTACCGTTTTCTAGAGTCAATGAGTAGCTTGTCATATTTTTTCTTCTCAATTTTATAGACCGATTTGAATTTTTTATTATATTTACTCAGCGTGAAAAGTAAATCCAAATCATGTTTCATCTGAATCACTTTGGGAGTTCCGTAAATGCTCTTCTGATTTTTTGGACTACTTTGTGCAATATATTTCAAAGGAAAATATTTATTGAATATGTTCATGAAATCATCAGAGAAACTTTTCCATTGGCGGTTGACATCGATTTTCTCTATTCTATATACATTTCTCCAGTCTAGTTCTTGTAATTCTTGTAAGAATTCACTACAAGCATGTTCGGGAAATATACGCATTCGTTTAATGGAATTAGAAGATTTGGTGTCAAGTTTAAATGAAATTTTTTGGGCACTATGATCGGACATATGATTGAATAAAACGTAACTTCTTATTGGGCGGCTTAAATTAGAAAAAATGTTGTCAATACAGCTCTTTGATTCACCCACGATTCTTGTGTCTTCTGTGATGTGCCTAACTAGAGAAAACGAGTTAAGGAGTGATACAAGTTCTGTTTTATATACTATAGCAGTTAGTCATAATTATTTCAGTGAACAAAATTTTCTGTCACCAAAGTTAAGATATGTCACTAATCTTCAATTTCTTAATCACCTATATATCACTTAGTCATCATATTATATGGTGATTCAGTTTAAGTGACACTTTTATTATATTTTATATTTGATAGATATTAGTTAAAACTAAATATATACTTTTTAAGATCAAATATTATATACGTTTGATCATTGACAATCCATTAATTCATTAGACACCATAATATATTTTTTTTATTTACAGATACAAGGGCAAATATATCACAGAGCAGGTTCACTGTTACCAGTGTCAGATAGCGACAATAAATTCCTGCAAATTTATTTTATGGGCAATAAAAGAAGCACAAGAAATTGATCTGCGTTGTGCACGTAACAATTTAGTTAAGAGGTCTATTGTAGAACAATTACAAACTTTATTTCATCAACACAATCAATTGATTATATTGTTTAAAACTGCCCTGGATCTGATGCCATCCGATAATCACAAAATTGTAATCAGAGCTGATAAAACACCTGCAGATCAACATACAAGACGTTTTAATACACCAACTATTGATGAAGTTGCTATCGTTGTAGTTGGAGAAAACTTGGAATCCCGTGATATTGTTTTACATCGTCGGAATGATCAATTACAACGTATAAAGGAAACACACCGCTCCTATGATGCACTGCAATATCCTATTATATTTTGGCAAGGTGAAGATGGCAACGATTTCTCAATAAAAATGATAAATCCCATTACAGATAACTAAAATATTAGTTTAGCCATGGCGATAATATCTCAGTCATTATATTATGTATTTCAATTTTATATTTGAATGTTATTAAAACAAAATCTATTTACAGGTTCTGAAACCAACAAAAAAGTCAGTTCAATGAACTATTATTCATACCGCCTAATGATTAGGGAAAATGAAGATAATCACATATTGAAATTTCGGCGATTATGTCACAAATATGTTGTTGACAGGTATGTTAAAATTGAAACGGAGAGATCAACATTCATCAGGTTGAATCAAACCAAACTCCGATCTGAAGAGTATATTCACCTTCGAGATGCGATTAATGCTGATGGAAATGCACAGAATGTCGGTCGGGTGACTATTCTTCCAGCAACATACATCGGAAGCCCTCGGCATATGCACGAATATGCTCAAGATGCCATGTCGTATGTTCGTCATTATGGTACAGCAGATTTGTTCATCACATTTATATGCAATCCGCAATGGATAGAAATCAAGCAGGAGTTATTCCCTGGGCAATCACCTATTGATCGTCATGATATTACAGCCAGAGTCTTTAAACAAAAGTTAAAATCTTTAATGGATTTCATCGTAAAACATACTGTGTTTGGTGAGACACGCTGCTGGATGTATTCTGTGGAGTGGCAGAAACGAGGATTGCCACATGCAAACATTTTGATTTGATTGGTTGAAAAGATAAGGCCAAATGAAGTTGATGCAGTGATATCAGCTGAAATCCCTAATGTACAAGTAGATCCTGAATTGCATGAGGTAGTTATCAAAAACATGATACATGGTCCCTGTGGAACTCTTAATCAAAATTCACCGTGTATGATGGATGGTAAATGTTCAAAACGATATCCACGGACATTAATATCGGAAACAATTACTGTTGTAATTGTATCGTCGCAAATCGACAGCAGACAATGGAAAATCAACAATTGTCAAATTAAATCAACAAGATATTGAAATAGATAATCGTTGGATTGTTCCATATTCACCCATTTTATCAAAGACATTCAAAGCACACATCAACGTTGAATCTTGCCAATCAGTGAAATCTATTAACTACATTTGCAAATATGTAACCGAAGGGAGTGATATGGCTGTGATTGGAATTGGTGCAGAGAATTCCAATGATGAAGTTACCCAATACCAAATGGGCCGCTATGTCAGTAGTAATGAAGCAGTTTGGCGAATATTTTTTTTTCCTATTCATGAGAGACACCCTTCTGTTGTTCACTTAGCTGTGCATTTAGAAAATGGACAAAGAATGTATTGTCCTCAAAAACCTCCTTTTCTCCCTTCTACATAAGTGGTTACATTGGTTTCGCACAGTACGATACACCTCTTTATTCTCGTCAGTTGGGTTTTTCACGTATTTGGCCTTCAACTTATCTCGATCCTTCATCATCAGTTTTATATCCTCGTTGATCCAGGGACAAGGGATTTTTACCTTGATAACCCTCACCGGCGCAACTTTATCATAAATTGAGATGATCTTCTCATTGAAAAGAACAACCATATCGTCCGAAGAATTCATGCTGTAAACCGATTCCCAACTCACGTTCTTCACAGCGTCGATCAACAGTGTTTCGTCCAGAGCCTTTAAATCTCGGTACTGTATAATGCTTGGCTTAGGTTTTGGGCATTTAACTTTGAACGCAGCATATAGAAGATCGTGGCGAGAACATTGGAAGGCGTGATGTTGTCCACTCAGTATTGCTCTACTGGAAAATGAGGTGATGAGTAGGTCAAGTAAAGAATTGGAGGTGGAGAGATGATGAGTGGGCTCCTTATTCAAGATTTTGAGATCAAAAGATTCCAGTAGGTCATTCATGAGTTTATAACGAGGAGTTCTTTAATCATACAGTTTTTCAAATCTCCCATCATTATGATATCGAAATAATTAGAAATAATATCATCAAGGACACATCCGAACTCCTCAATGTAATTGTGTGCAGGCGGAGAAAAGTACACCGACAAGAGCCTTTTGCGAAAATTAATTTCAGCAAAAGATAATCAAGTTTATGAGTTTGATCCGCACAAGATTGCTTCACAATTTTACACGGGATGTCGTCTTTACATACATAGCAACCCGACCCCACGACGATGATCTCTATCATTTCTCAGAAGTTTATATCCAGGCAACTTGATAAAAGATGACTTAATGGATTTCCTAAGCCATGATTCACTAAGTAATATTATGTGATATCTGTTGGGAGAACGTTCTAACCAAATCATTATAGTGGGCAACCAGACTCTGAGCATTTATGTGGCATACGAACAAGTTATTCGACGACAAAGTCCCAAAATTCTCATCCCCTGAACCCAAGAATATGTGTCAATTAAGTTGATTATTTCATCTTCGATATCTTCAAAGGGCAAGTATGAGGAGGAGGAAAAGGAAGGATGGGTAGCATTAGCAGAAGCAATAAAGATAATCTTGTCCAGAAGAAAAAAAGGGACCAGACAAACAAAAACAATATTTAATCAAAAACTACACTCACAGAAATATAAGCGCTGATTGCGGATGATAAACAGTGATATGTAAAGTTCTTTATCTATTCACGGAATTTAGCTAGTCTGGATGACTTGTTCTCTGCGAACTCCTGGGCACCGAAATATTCTCGAGGAAGCTTGAGGGCCAAGATCTGCGATAATGACAGAGCACCGAGCCTTTTTGTTTCCTGGCGAAACTGTATGCCACCATTCGATGTCCACACTCTTCCCAGGTCCAGCCTCCCTGCACTTCTGGTAAATATCCTGTCTGGTCTTGGTAGAGAAACTCAGTGATTATTATCTTTTTCCCTTAAGTTTCCTCTTGGCAGTGCCACATCAAGATTTTATGTTTATATCTCAGTGAATCGCCAATAGTGGTCTTGGATTTCCCTCACTCTTATCCTTCAAACTTGCAATCCCGATACACGTCCTCCACAGCTCTTCAGATGGCAGTCTCACATTAATATCCAACATAATGGGACCTCGTCCACCACCAATGCAGATCCTCATTATCCTTCTCTTTTATTCATGGATAAGTATGCAATTTTCCTGGATTCATTTTCAACGTAATCTATGCCGCTGTCGATATTAGCAAATAGATCTTTAATATGAGACAGCGAAGAGATGAAACTGTACGTTTAAATGCATTAAACACTTATTCAGCAGGATCCCAATTGATGTTGATTTACCTGTGGAAGTATTGATAAGCAGCGAGCAGTTTAGGAGGTTGAAACCCTCAATCGAGGTTGTTGAAATGCTCTTCGAGTTTACAGAAATTCGGTAACCAAATCACATAATAAGGTGACAAAACATCTTCCTGGTTCAAGGTCTATAATAAGGTAAATCACCCATTGGTGGATGGATAGGTTCTGCTTTGAAACGGTAACAAATAGAGCAATGAAAATTCTCGTTGTCCCAGAGATCAAGCGTCTGGAAATTCGGTATCCAAAATTTTCTATTTATTAGTGTTTGAGTCAAACTTGCGGTCCACCATGACCTGAATCTATAATATAAAAATTTAGAAGCTTTTTGACGTGAGGTCAGATTAGCTTTAGCGCTCTTGTTGAGCTGCTTGCGAGTAATATTCAAACCTTAAAAAATCTATAAGCTCTCTGATCAACGGGTGAACAATAGTCTTTTTCCGTACTATGGGACAATGTGATGCAAATATATGAAATGAATAAACAAACCTTTATCTCAATTTGAAGATAACCACTCATAATTTTCACCAAATTTTGTTCTATAGCTTCTCCTACAAAACTTACGTCATTGTTTTCTGAGTTTTGACTTGCCATCAAATTCTTTCTCTATGATAAAAATTATTTGAAGTTAATATTATGTCTGTGCTTTTCTGAATTTTGACAACGTCATCGACATCGAATTCTGCCTCTATGAATTCTATCTAAAATTTTGATTGATATTACGCCAGCTGACACTGATATCTAGGTCCACCAAGTTGTCAAACGATATATCGATCTGTGATGGCAAAATCTTTCAATGACAAAGCTCGGACTTAATGACATTTCTATTTTCTCTTATAGATAAATGAAAAAATGATGCATATCTTCAGAAGAAAGCTACGAGAAATGGAAATTTGGAGATGAGTAAGATATCGGTGACCTCAATATATATACGGATTTTTATTTAACTCTAAATGAAGTCTTAGGAGATATTAGAGTATTGAAAATTTTTTGGGAATTTTTGAAATTTTCTAAGCGTGACGAGTTTTGCGAAATTTTGCAAGCCGTTTTCGTTTCAGCCTCCCTCAATAACTTTTCAATAATCCAACTCGATCGGATAGATATTCTAGCTAGTTATCGAGGAAACAAGATTTCAGATGCTCATAACTACTGAACCATCCCTGACAGTTAGGCCCAATAACGAACTTGACCGAGATATTTCGACAATTAACCTATTCCTGAAAATGCCATGAAACCTCTAGCTGATTTACCTTTACCGGATGCTAGAGAGAGATGCAACCGGCCGGACAGACTCCGAAACTTTCGCCACGAATTCTTCATCCAGAGTCGGAACCCAATCGATTGAGAGCCATTTTCGCTCTCGATATTCCAAAATTAGAGACATTCTGTCAAATTGATAGGCACTCTGTTCGGGTGAACAAGAGCGCCTACAAATGGAACGCAAAATGTGTTGGTAGCGCATAACTCAACAACGCCTGGATCGAGTTTGGCCAAATCTTTTTTAAAATGTTCGTTGAAGTTCAAGGATGGTTTTTACGGCGAGGAAATATTAGATTATTGCTGGAAAAACCCTAAAATAGCCCTTTTCTCTTTCCCATACAAATGATTTGTATTGAACTCCAGAGTTCATAGAATATCCAAATATACCTGAGGAGTATAAAGAACTTATTCGAGGGTTGACGCCTGTTCAGTTCAGTGTGTAGTTCAAGGTAGGTCAAAGAGGTAATTGTAATATGATGTGTGTAGTGATGCTGGATAATGTGTCTTTGATAAGTGAAGACCATATTATCTAACTTAAAATTACAGACATTCCAGACAGTAATAAACCTCTCAAAATATCACACCAATAATCACCAAAAACCCCAGATTTAAAACAAAATTTATTGATCCCTACACTTGGAATCTTGATGGATCTACGACTTCATGAATTTGAGAAATTAGTTGGGGACGTCGACATATGATATATTTATTAACTTAAGGGCTTATGGTTTCGAATTAACGATGGGAAAAAGATGGATCTTTAGTAAAATTAAATTTGAATCAGTAGACCAATCAGAGGTTTGTATCGAGAGACTCAATTGACTAAAGCCAATTAAACTTAGATTTCGAAGTAGTTGAGTAAATTTCGAACTACCGAAAAGAAGGGCATCAATTAAGAGAAATTAGGGATTCCGGATTATGTTCTGATAACGCCCACGGACAAAGGGATATTAGGAAAAATTAGGGAATGGAAAGGCAGTTCAACGTGATCCGTAACCAGAAAAACACTTACATACTTAAGAGTAAATCAGTCTATTGAATTCTAGAAAAGTACCTAGTTATTGTGTTGAAATTGAGTGAGTTCAAAATTTCGCTAGTGAAGTTCCGTGTTAGAAGTCTAAGGAAAAGGTCAGATATAAAAATTTATGAACAGTAAAAAGTCCATAGTCCGAACCTCCAAAAATATTTTGTATAACATTGTTTAATTATTTTTGTGCTTGCTAAAATTGTCATTTTGTTTTTGTGTGCTTGAATAAATTAGTTTTAGTTATTCAGGTATTTCATTGAGTTCCCTAATCTTAAGAACTGAAGACTCGTCCTTTGTAGTGACGAGCCGAACTGAAGATTTCTCCTGTCAGGAGAAAGTCTAAAATAAACAATAATATATTTATAAATTTTCAATTTTCTTTTGAACACCTCTTCGTCGGTGGAAAGCCGTTCTTCTGCTAGGACGTTGGAAAGAGGTGTTCATTACATTTGGTGACAGCACTGGTGATTGTTCTTGAAGATTGGGAACCAATTATTTTTGGTTAATATAAATTTTAATTCATCTAGAATTTTTTGGATAGAAGGACTTTTTGTGACTGAATTTGATTTGTTATTTTTGGTGTTGTTGTTTTTTGTTTGGTAAAGTCATAGTGTCAACAAGCGGTTCAGCCAGATCTACTCTAGCTAGTCAAAAATCCATTTGTGTATCCACTGAAGATGATTTCTACGACATTAGATAATTTCTCGAGGAAGAGACGTTTGTTCGGTATTTCCCGAAAATTAAAATTCCGTTAAATTGAATGAAATGGAGTAGAAAGACACGCTCATTCTTTTCAAATTAGTTGGATTTGGCAGAGGCGTATAGATTTTTACAAGGTGATCCTAAACACAGTAGTCTCACTTTTTCGGAATAGAAATTTAAGTTTATCAAAAGTTTACAGTCATTAATTTACCAGGTGAACTATCAATGGAATTTGAGTAGATCTCACTTGCAACGACAAGATGAAGATGTTTACTTTGTGCTGAAACTTCAGTACATTAATTTCAAATGTTCCATGGTGAAAGATTTGCTTGCAGGTTCCACACAGGACAGAAGTGCAGGTTTGAAAAGAAGAATCAAGGATTATATTGAATCAATTCCATCCCAGTTTTTGCGCAAAGACATCATAGGGAAGCAGGTATCTCTGCTATTGCTTATGAACTCGGACCTTAACTTAGAAAAGCAGAGGAATAAGTACAGTTTGCAAGAAACAGCTAACAGAATATTTACAAAGGGAGATTGACAAAATACAAAGAGCTATCAACAAAGCTATATATCCAGTTATTGGCCTGTAAGAAGCTTTATTCTGCAGAAAAAGAGGCAGGGAGCTTCTCACAAAGGTCCCATCAAGCACAGTACGATCCAGAAGAAGTGTTTTCATACGAGTCCAATGGGACATTTTTTCAGAATAGTAATCACAACAGCAAAATTTAAAAACAAGGAGCCATCCAGGAACTTGTTTTGTTTGTAGTGAGACTTCTTGGGGACACTCGATTCAAGGAATATCATCGAAAAATATCCCTAGAATGCTACGTTGGACTCTAAATATAGAGAAGCCATTTCAGGGGACAGAGGTTTCCATAACTTAAAAGAAATGTTAGATTTAAGACAAACAAGTGGAATGGCTTAGCAATACAGGGGAGGAATCAATGTTGAGTTTAAGTCTGAAACCGAAATAGCTTACAGTGCAGAAACCACGACTTGAGGGGTCCCCTGTTTTCGGCATGGGAAAATTTTAAAGTACCACGGCAAAATACTTCTGCCAGGATAGCGCAGTTTAATAAAGAGTACAGCGAGGGGGAGGTTATGCAAGTCATAAATCGTAACTCCTATTAAAGTATGTAAATAGTTCAAAGGTGAAACTCCATAAGATAAATGAATATTATCCCTCATATTATTAAACTAGTAGATTTAACAGAAAGTGTAACTTTATGTTTGGCAGGTGAATACTAGGGCTGGGTAACACTCAGCCCAAGGGATTGATTCAAGGGGTGAGGTGAGGAGGGGGGTTAATCGAGCTAGTCAGCTAACTAGCGTGTCAGGGTTCCATGGGTTACATACCTGGGATTTCATCTAAAGCCTTTGGTGGGGACTATTGAAGTTGATTTGAGGACTAAAAATGATTACTTATTCTACATGTGATAGTAGGATGTTGGGTTGCATCATAGTATTTTCAGGACTGCAAGATTTCCTGCGTGCCAATCAAAGCACAGATGGTTATGGAGAAGTTTATCAGATACAATGCAGGAAGAACAGTTCAGGTTGGTGACCCAGGCTCCTTACAATCGCCAAAAACAGCTGCCCCTGGAAGAATAGAGATAGAGGCAAATTTGCGGTGCAGGCGAATCGCGAACCTGTAAGATCTTGGGACTGACATAGGTGTCAGTATGCTTGTGAAATAATAGGATCCACAAGAAGCAAGCAGAAACCCAGGTTTGAAGTGTCACCCAATTCCCTCAAGAACAAGCAGAGTTGAGAAATGGGGCAGACAAGCAGAAAATGGCACTCAAAGAGAAAAAGAGTTAGCTGCAGGAAGTGCCCACGAGACATCAATCAATGAGAAAGTGTTCGATGAGAAACACCCAGATGCTTGTGTTGACGAAAGGAGTTACTATCCCCTGCTCACAAAGAGTACTTAGAAGTAAAAAGCTTTGGGATGAGGAAATTGCCGGAGTGAGCTTATGGTTTGTAAGCCCGCAAAAACTTGGGCGCAGGACAAAAATTCACAGGGCATATTGTTTGTTCATTGCATAATCCCTTTAATATACATTAGGATTGTATACTATATCTAACTAAAAATTTGGGTGCAGGAAGGTAAAAATAATGGGAAGTCAGTAGCCTTCGAAGATTACGGAACAAGCAAATCCCAAGTTAGTTGAAAAACCAAAACGCTGGAGGTGGAAGAAGAATGGTGAGCTATGGGCCTTACCAAGGTGAGCACTTGGATGAAAATCCAGCTAAAGGGCAATTCTTCCTAAACAGGTCTACAAATCTCAAAGTCGACCTCCAGAATGGGGTACAGATTCTAATGAAGACAAACTAAATCATTTTTTAGGTGGCAGGGAAAATACCCAAAATTTTCTGCCAGGAGATGGAGAATGGGAGGCCTGCCTCACTACAGGTTCACAAAATTCAGTTTTTCTCTTTATATCCCAGTGAATCAATTCGACCAGCTAGAAAAAAACCTTATGGAATTCTTGTTTGTGTTTACTTGATTTCACCATGCCGGGGTGTAACCCATTTACCTTAGTAAAAATTCCCTGTTCAGAGTTATGAACACAACTTTAATCCTTACTCTCGTAATTGTAAGAAACTGTGAGAATTGGAACAAAAAGTTGCCAGTGCTATCCACTGGTGAGAAAATTGTTGTGTATTTTTTTATCAAAATTGTGTCTGTTTGTGACTACAGTTATTTTTTTTTCACTTTTGTAATTGTTTTATTTGGAAGACTATCCAACATCGAAATCATAGCTGGAATGTAAAGATTTCTTGTTGGAATGATCTTTGTGCTAAAATTCAAAAGCATTATCATTGATTAATGGCGTATATTTATTGCGACAAAAGTATGTGAGACTATCGGATTTGTGGGTTCGCGACGTGGCGAGATGTCCTGGACTTGAAGAGACTGTATGCAAAAGTGGAGTCAGAAACTCTTGAACAGAATAATTACTACAACTAATTAGCAATAATGGTGGACAAATCAAACTGAATTCATGACCCTTGGGAATGTACAATCTTTTCGCATAAGAGATGGGCTACAACGGCCTCATGCCGCCCTTATACAAATGAACAGAAGAATGATTTAGGCTCACTCCACCCTCCAACGACGAAGAGTCTAAGGGTTTGTATCACCAGAGACATACTTTCAAAGGTATCCATTTCCCCAATCCGCAATCAGGCTCTCATTGTTATAAGCAGAAGCAGAAAGCCATAAGGCACAGGGAATTCATTCTTTTTGGAACTGGGAAATAGCCCAAGAAAACATTATCACTTGAAAGAATATCTCTAGGTTGGATTCACTGAGAGGCCAGAGTTTACCTCCACAGTATGAGCACTCAACACCAATAAAGTGAAGAGAGAGCCCATCACATTATATTACAGCATTTTTGAGATGGTTCACGGATGAGCCTGATAAGGTGGTCTAATGGGATTTTACGCTATTTTCCGAACGATAAAATATGCCCTAGGAGTGATACTCAACGGATTCCACCTGTTCGAGACATTTGGCTGTGGCCTGGTGATGTTGGCCAGTTTATGGAATACCTCACTATGTGGGTACTGAATAGACACCATGTCAAACGTCAGAACCAAAACGTAAATGAAAACGCGGGATCAACTTCATCGACGAACAATAAAACCGGAGCTGTACCCAAAGTGCCCAAGTGCACCACACTGGACCGACGTACAAAATACGTGTCAGGTCGTGAATGAAGTGTCAGTATCGAGTGTCGCGTAAACAGGGAAGCCGGTACAAACAATTATGAACGTTCTTAGCAGCAATATTCAGTAAAGATCATTCCCGATACAAAAGTAATTTTCAGACCATTGGGATGCAGACCAGGAAGGCAACCCCAAATATATATCAGAATGGCGGTGTACCGCGAAAATAGTGAATCGTTATGCGAAAAACAACCTTCGTGTTGGAAGTCGCGAAGTGAAAATTATAAAAGACGCAAATACCCAGAAAGACAATTTTGATTAGAAACGATCGATGTTTGGTCAAATTTTGATTTTCTTTATTATAATGATTTTTTTGTTGTATATTTACCTGAAAGAATGTATTTGGATAGGACGGATTCTAATTCATCATCACTTAAGATATCGTCAATAAATGTTTGCTCCAACAATGCTCGAGATGCTAGTAGATATTTTCTGCCTTTATCTTCGACCAATATTTTCAAAGTACGAATTGCCAGATAGGGTGAACTCGTAGCAGCAAAAATTACACGAGAATGCTCCCATTCCATGAGATCATCTTCCTGATTGAAGCGCCATGAAATATTGAAATATTTCCTGTCGTCCAGATGAAGGCAAATACACCGAAACATTTGACATATATATCACAGGTCAAGGCGACAGGGTGCAAACGAAATCTTGTTATTATTAAGAATAGGTAATTAATGATTTTAACCGTTTTCATTATATAATTCAGTTTACGATGGAGACAGAAATGAATAATTCAATAAATTTTCTGGACTTAACACTTATAACTCAATACAAACAACACTTTACAGAAAAGATACAAACACTGATAGAATAATAGATTTCAATTCAACACATATCCATGAAAAAAAGAAGGCTATTATGATCGGATATATCGACAGAGCACTAAAACTAACATCGCCTATTTACAGACCTACCATCATACAGGACATTACTTCACTTTTAATAAAAAACGACTATCCTCTATCACAAATAAAAAAAGTAATGTAACAGCGTACACACAAATTATACTTCTTCTTCTTCTTCTTCTTCTTGAAATAGGACCGGGTCCTGTCATTTCTGTCATCTGCCTTCTTGTGATACTGATGTCCAGCTGTCATGCCAGCGTTTTGGGGGTCTACCAACTGGTCGCCTTGTTCCTGGTTTTTGCGTTTTGGCCCACTTTGCAATTCGATCTGGACCCATTCGGTCCACGTGATCCCTCAATAGCGGCGCCTTGCTCTCACCCATCGAACAACATCCCGTATTCCCAACTCCGCAGAGTGTCCGTGTTGCGTATTCTGTCTCTCAGTGTTATCCCCCTTACTGTCCGCAATATCCTCATTTCAGTTGTTCTCATTTTCCTCTTTGTTTCCGATGTTTCCGCTCTTGTTTCAGCAGCGTAAGTCAATATTGGCCTTATACAGGTCTTATAAATTCGCGTTTTACTTTCTGTAGACATATACTTATTTCTCCATATTATATCCTGCAAACAACCTGATATTCTCGCTGCCTTCTTCACCTGACTGTCCACTTCATTCGCTACACATCTATTGCTCGATGTTTCCACACCTAGATAGCTGACATTCATGACCTGATTCACAATATTCCCATTTACCACCAACTTGCATCGTATCGGTTCTTTGGATACTACCATAGACTGAGTTTTTTCGCACGAGATTTCCATATTGAGTTTTTGCGCCGTCAAGTTGAATCTATGTAAGAGGCGCTGTAAGTCGTCCTCATTTTCAGCCACCAGGAGTGCGTCATCCGCATAGCAGAGTACCCTCAGGCGACGATTGTTCATTTAAAACCGGCATTAATTTCATTGACACTTTCAATTATCTGGTCCATTATGATGTTGAAAAGGCACGGACTGAGACTATCTCCTTGTCTGATGCCGGATAAAACTTTAAGTTCTCTTGTAAGGCCATGCTCTGTTCTTATCCTCGTTTTGTTGTTAGTGTTAAGTTCCTTCACTAGGTTTATATGGCATTTACTCACACCTTTTTGTTTTAAACGATCCATTACATCCCTGAGCCTCACTCTGTCAAATGCTTGCTTCAGGTCTACAAAACATGTAAACATTGGCTTATTGAACTCTATGGATTTCTCTATCAGTTGGCGTAGTATGAATATTGCATCCACAGTAGATCTATTCGGACGGAAACCTTGCTGCTCCTCGGATATTCCTACCTTAGCTGTGATTTTTTTCGCTAGAATTTTTGTTAACAGTTTCAGTGCACTGCTAAGTAACGTTATTCCTCTATAGTTCTTCGGGTTCGATTTTGGTCCCCTTTTATATACTGGTATCGTTATGCTAGTCTTCCATTCCTGAGGTATTGATTGAGTACGTTGTATCTTTCCGTATAGTTTCAAAAGTTCTTTCCCGATTTCTGAACCCCCATATTTGAGCAGTTCATTTGGAATTTGGTCCGTGCCTGGCGATTTTCGGTTCTTCAGCTTTTTCAGTGCGTTTTGAAGTTCCTCTAGTGTAATCTGATCCCCAGTTTCATACGGAGAAGGTGGGTCCTCAGTTTCAGTTCATTATTGTCGTCATTGTCAGCATCGTACAGGTTTTCAAAGTATTTTACCCATGTTTCCTGGTCTATAGCATTTATCATCACTTCCTCGTTGACTGGTTTCTTCCTCTTCCGCAGCATGTTCCAGATTTTCCTCTGACCTCCGTACAGATCATGCTCCATTTCCACTGAAAAGTCTTCCCAGTATCTTTTCTTCAGTTCTTTAATTGCATTGGTTGTCCTGTTTCTCACCACTCTGTAAACTTCTGTAATCTTCATGTGATCTATTATTGATGTATTTTATGTATGCGTTCTTCTTTTCCTTAGCCAATTCTTTGATTTCAGGAGTGAACCATGGGTTATTATTCTTCCTATTTGTGTCTAATGTTCTCTCTCCTATAGCTTCCTTAGCACTGATCCTTATGTTATTCTTTAATTTTTTCCCATGCAGCTTCTACATTATCACAATCTGTGATTGGGTTTTGATTAATTTTCTCGCATAGTCTGCACTGGTAGAGATATCTGGTGCTTTCATCTTTGAGAGATTCTACATTGAATTTGGTGATATAGTTGGCAACTTTCTTCTTCTTTGCTATGTTGGCTGTACGATACTTACATAAGACTAGCCCATGTTGTGTTCCAACATTAGCAGAAGTTAATACGCGTACATCAAGTATCTGAGAGGGGTGGACTTTTCTGTTCGTAACCACAAAATCAATGACTGATTTCTGACCTCTCGTATTGACGAAAGTAAACTTCTGTTGTTCCTTGTGGTTAAAATATGTATTATTGATGCGCAGTTCGTTGAGGGCACATGTTTGTATCAGAATATCTCCGTTGTCATTCTTGTATTCTTCATTGAAACAGTGCATTACCCCTGGGACAACCGAGTTCCCGACCCTTGAGTTGAAATCGCCCATAATGAATACTTTGTCTCTACTGGAAATCCTTTGTAAGGTGTTTTGCAAGATGTCGAAAAATTCCTCCCGTTCTTCTTGAGGTTTACTTGAGTCTGGCGCATATACACTTATGAAGTGTGTTGTCTCGTTGGCCAATTCTATGGTCATCTGCATGATGTTGTGATCTATGTATTTTACTTCTTTTATGTCCTTTTCAAATCTTTCATTAACTAGCAGCCCTACACCTCCCCGAGCTCTCAGGCCTTTGTCAACACCACTATAGAACAGCACGTAGTTTTGGAATCTTTGATTTCCTTTACCTTTTTTCTTAGTCTCCGAGAGAGCGCAGATGTCTATTTTGTTCTTTTCCACTTCCAGGATGATTTCGTAGTCCTTGTTGGTCCATGATGTAACATTCCAGCTCCCCAATCTCATTACTCTCTGCTTCCGTTTCCACATTCGTTTCCTTTTCCGCGCCATGTCGTCACCATTGTTCCGTCCAGTATCCGAGGCTGATGTAACAGTTCTGTGAGCATCTGAGACTTTTACGAGGGGCAGGTTGCTAACCTCACCCCTCAACCCTCCTCCTTAATCCGGGCTTGGGACCGGCAGTGATAATCAGTGGGCTACTCGATCCACCCACCGACCACCCCAGGCGGAGTAAATTATACAACACCGAAAATTCATCAAATAAAAAAGGAGAACCAACTACATTCATACCAATACCTTACGTACCCTATCTATCTGAAAAAATAGAAAATATCTTAAAACCTTACAGTAAAGTAAAAATAGCTCACAAACCACACATCCAAATTGAACATCTATATAGTAAATTAAAAACACCAACACCAGTAAACGAAACATCACATGTTGTATACAAGATTGAATGTAATGATTGTGAAGGCGTATACATAGGACAGACAGAGCAAAAGTTAAAGGATAGACTGAAAGGACACAAGTACTCCAAAACACCAACAGCACTTTACAGACACAAAACCGAGAATGAACACACTTTCAATTATGACGAAACAGTAGTATTGGACCGAGAACCAAATAAAAAATCAAGAGAGTTTCTTGAGATGATCCGCATAAAACGAAATGAGAATTCCATTAAAGATAGATCTGATATTAGGAATTTACACAACATCTATTCCACTCTTTTGAATAATCTAAAATGAACAGACCAACAAACACAAAGAAGAAGAAATTAAATATGACGTGACACTTCTAGAATCAGTTGACATTATAACCTCAATGACATCCAACAAAATAAGTTGGGAAAAGACTGAATATAATCTATTCTTTAAGGTACTATTATATTAGACCTCTATTCAACAAAATATTTTTCAGATTACGATACCTATAGATTATCTGTTCATTTTAATTGTTTTATATTGTATGTGATATTTTTACAGGCTAGAAAAAGGGCACTGCTCGAAACGTTGCCAGGATACATTATATTATTGTAGAAATAAACCCTGAAATCAAATAATATTACTAAAGTTATTATTAATGATATATCTTTATGTAATTTTGGTCCGGAATGTGACAACTCATTCAAGGAATTACCGTTGCCATCCTTCTCAGAAGGATTGAAAACTACACGAACTTTCAGTCCATCGGATGATTCCTTTCGGACACCATGATCTGTCATCAAATAGGGAGATTTCTATTTCGCCAGTATTAACGCACCCCAATCAATATAGTCCCGAATATTATCCGAGTAAATTTGATGATATTCTTCATCGCCTTTGAATCTTTTTTCCAACTTCAAAAAACGATTTTTGACAAACTCATAATTTTTGGACAAAATTGAACTCTGAATTTTGAAGGGTAATCGAACAATATATTGACGAAATTCATTTCTCTCTACTGTTTCGGTAAAATGATCTTCACAATATTCCTCTTCAGCTGAACGAGGCTTAGGCAAACTAATTTCTTCACTTTCCAGTTTGAGCGATTGATCGAGTGAAGGCTTGGTTAAAGTAGTGCTTGAGTGCTCACAAGTGAAACCAAAGACTCTGAATTGTCAACATTACCCAAAATAACCCAACCTAAATATGTGAGGTAAGCAGTCGGATTACCTATAATAATCGAGGTTTCGTTCGGTGTTATATCTAAAATAGCTTTTATACCCATAGCATTTCTACAGATGAGGAAATATCAAATTCAGAGTCTGCCGATTCAAGTGATCTAAAACGTTCTTTAATGTCACCAGCCAGTGACACAACAGGAAGATAAGACGTAATGCGAGAAATAATGCACGCATTCAAATTTAGAACGAAATCATTATCAACAACAGACTTTAAGGTACATTAAAGAGTATTAGAGCTTCCCGCCCTTCGGCTTTAGCTCTTATATCCTTGCTATAGCTAGTTGTTATGCTATAGCAATTTGTCTTATTCCGTGTTTTCTATTGCATGTTCCGCCCATTCATTTATTTTCTCAATGTCTGCTACATTAGAATGCCCGTCCCGCCTCAGCCTAAGTTCCAAATTGCCATATTTTTCCAATATGGCTCCCCTGACAGCTTGTCTCTTTGTTTTTGTACAAGACAGCATTATATGAAGTGAATCCTCCATATCCCCATTACATTCGCATTTGCCATCCGTGTCTGCCAGATTAAATCTATTAAGATAGCCTTTCATATTTCCATGCCCTGATAGCAATTGCGTGGCTTTGAATGAAAGGTTCAATCTGTCTATTCCCACCTGTGAGCAATGGCTGTACATTACGCGTCCCTTCGTGTCTTCGTCCCATCTTCTCTGCCGTTCAGAGAGTATATTCCCCCTTAGCCAATCGTTTCTATGTTTCCGCATATTGGTATTATTAATTAACCATACGCTATTATCTAGCGATGGATGCGGTTTATCTTTGGTCTTTATGCGTTCTTTCTTTATGTCAGAATTGTTGTGTTCCCAATTGCTATAAATATGCTTTGCATTTAACCACCACGATATTGCCCCGGCCAACAACTGTAAAGATGTTGTGGCTGTTGTCGAGTATGGTCTGTTCACCAGTAATAGCAGTGGTCTCTGCATGGCTTCTGTTTGTCTTCTATTTTGGGTTCTTTCGGCATTCGCACCCCATATGTCAGAGGCATAAAGAGCCGCAGGCTTCATTACTCTGTCTGTTATTTGTTTTATTATTTCTTTTTGTGACCGTTTGTTCTACTTACTTTGCCCAATAGTTTCGTAGATGTTAGGTTGATCTTATGTCTAACATCTTTTAAGTGTTGTAAGTAGGTGAGCTTTCTGTCTATTGTGAGACCTAGGTATTTGATTGTCTCGTTATTATCTAGAGTGTTATTATCAATTTAAATTGTAGGTGGTCTTACATTACGCCCGCCATACATGAACATTGTCATTGTTTTATCCCTGTTATATTTGTTACCACTTTCCACTTTCCATTTCCTGCATCCTTCCCAGACATATTTGAATTTTCTCTCTATTTCTTTTGCTGATTCGCCCTCTATCAGCACTACTTCATCATCGGCAAATGCGATGCAAGCCGCTAGTCTACTTATGTATAGTTGTTCAATTTCGCGTCTTTGTGTTTCGTCCGACCTCCAATTTTGATCAGCCTCGTCTATTGCTCTGAACCATCCCTACATGACTAACAGCCATAGCGTTGGTCCCAGGCATGATCCTTGTGGACATCCTTTTGTAATTTTCCTTATTACAGTTCCGCCTATTATGTTTCTGTCCGTTAGGAAGTCTTCGCTAAAATCTTTGGATTTTGCCCGGTGTTTCGGCAATGTTCATTTCTCTCTTAATGTATGGGGTCCATGCACCATTGAACGCGTTTTGCAGATCTAGTGTTACAATCAGTTGATGTTTTTTGTTCTTCTTATTGTCTTTGATGATTCCTATCAGTTCGTCGATTGCGTCGATCGTTGAAAAGCCCTCTCTAAAACCGTACTGCCTCTTGTCTATCTTATTTTCACTTTCTAGCCAGTGTTGTAATCGCTTATTTATTAGTTTATCAAGTACTTTTCCCAGAGCTGGGAGTAGGCTTATTGGTTTTAACGTGCCATTCTTCTTGGGTATCCAAAATAATAATAATCTTTATTTGATCAATTATCAACAGATGTAGATCACGTCAATATATACCAATACATATAAATACTACTTATAATAAAACAAAATCCCTTTCACTCAAAAAATCCCCAACACTATAATAATATTTTCTAACCAAAAACATTTTTAATCTTTTTTTTGAATTGCAATAGGCATGCATTTAAAATTTTGAGGAAATTTATTCCATACTGTGATTATAAAATATACAGCATTCCTTTGTATATAACTAAGATGTGTTTTTTCTCTACTGAGATAATTTTTTCCTCTGGTATTGTATTCATGACTTAACAGTAATTCTTTAAAATCATTGAAGTTGTTGCTTACATACATTACAAATTCATAAATAAACAGACTGTACAATGTCAATAAGTTTGTAACAATCGATAAATTTTGTGGCCCAAAGTTGGACGCCAATTGTGTAACAATTAAATTTAAATGTAATTGAAAAAAAAATTTTGCTCCGGCTAGCAATAGAGCAGGTAAGAAAAATTTTGATGCCTCTACCCTAATCAATGAAAGTTCGAAATAGAACAGTCGTTTTTATTCCACTTTTTACAAATATTAGTTATTTACAAATGTACAGTCAAAATTGAGTGGAATTGACAAGATGTTCGGTCATGTATGTTTCACAGGTAATCACTATCCCCCTCACTGAAACTTATCTTGTTTATCCTTGTTTACTGAGATTCCAGGAAAATTATCTCTTCTGGTGGTTTTTCAGTTGAAGAAACGTTCAGTAATTATCTTCTCTGGTAGTTTTTCAGTTGAAGAAACGTTCGGTAATCATCTTCTCTGGTGGTTTTTCAGTTGAAGAAACGTTCGAGAATTATGTTCTCAGGTGGTTTTTCAGTCGAAGAAATGTTCTGTACGCCACTGCTGCAAGTTGGCAACAAGCTCTCAACTTCAATGAATTTTGTACTTGATAGGTTGACGACAAAATTCCATAGTCCGACGGGTTTAGCTGTGAAAATCGGGTTTATCAGTTTTGACTTGATAAACATCTCTTAGTTTCCATCGTTCTCTAAATCATTTTACAAACGAAAATATTTCAAAAGAAGAAAAAACAACCATGTGTTCAGAAAAGAACCCAATGGCGCAGATAGTTCGACACTAAAAATTCAGAGAACTCTGGACACCGAGAAAACAAAAAATTAAACAATTGAAATTGAAATTGAACAATAAAGTTAAGTACAATATCAAAGTAAATGAAGGTGAGCTGATCCACCAGATATTCTCAAATGGAAAAGTGAAAAATGGCGGTCCGACCAGAATTATACGACATCTTTTTGTCATCTACACAAAAAATAATTAAATGCATTAAATAAACATGACATTTAGGATCGAATAAACCCTGTCTGATCATAAATGAAAACTTACCGGAAAATTTCTTCCGCCAGGAAAAATTCGCACATAAAATCTAGGAAAACACTGCAAACGTGTTATTTCAGCAGCTTCTTGACAGTGAAAGAAACCGACGACATCGAGGGACATCGATCATGTGTTATCGACCGATTCGGCGCGTTGAGTAGATCATTCCAATGACAAATGGAATGCTCACAGACAGTCTTAAAGCGGATTTCTGCGGTTAATTAAAATTGGTATATCATGGTGCTACTCACCCCCTTTACCCGGTAAAAAAATTTTTTTTGAAAAAAAACATTTTTTTTTGTAATAGTGAAAAGTTATTCTGCTAAAAAGTTGACCAGACAAAGTTAATTTCGACCTAAGACAGATCTCGAATATACACAGAAATGTAGATAGCCAAATTTGGAACGATATATAATAAAATAGATATGTACATAAAGCTACTAAAATTAAAAGTCACCACGCAAAACATCAAAAATACTCGAATCCAAGTATTCCAAAGTGAAATGCGCATCCACCAAAATACTGGAGAAGCTTTCAGCTTCATTTTGTGAAACGACAAAAAATCAAAATCGGTACATTAAAATCACAGAAAAACCAACAGATATGAGGCCAAAAAATTACCCCAAAACAAACTATTTTGTCTATAAGACAATAGGCAACAAGGAAACACGAGAGTTTATAATAAAAAGAGATAAGAAAAATATAAGATATTAATTGCCAAGTATTGAGGCAAGTGGTCAAACGAAGCAAACATCTACAGATTGATTAGGGATAGCGAAAAAAAAAACAGGAAAAGGTATCATCGGGATAGCGAAAAAAGAAAGATAACGGAATAGCAAAAAAAGGAAAGATAATGGGCGCCAGCAAGGGTTACTTGCAAGATGAATCCTCGATCCATCTATAAGGAAAATAAAAAGGGTAATAAGATAAGTAATGGAATCCTAAAGATCCCCAGATTAAATAGAGAAATATCCAAGGTACATCATCGGTTACGCACAGATATATATAAGATATTGCATAACAGTGATGAACCCCAGCAGATTAACTGGTACTCAGACTTAAATAAACATGTCCTCCTTCTTCCCGGAGGTAAGACACAAGATAAATGCATTATTTGAAATGCAACGATAATTACGGTAAAGATAATTAAAAGATAATCAAGATAAATATAATCAAGGTAGAGATAATTAAGGTAGAGATAATCCAGGCAAAGATAATCAAGGTAGAGATAATAAGGGTAAAGATATATCATACGGTATATGGTTGAAAAAATAGGAAAAAAAACCTAGGTAAATTCCGGAAAGCCAAGCCGAGATATTTGAAGCCACCAATCGTTACACTCAGATTCATAATAGGTAATGCATAACCATGGTAAACCTCAACAAATCGACAGGTGCCCAGAATTTACAGGTTACATGCCAAGAAAATGAGTAAACCACCGATAAATCTTGAAAGAAAAAAATTACCTCAATGAATATGTCTAACTTCCATTAGGTAAGAAACGGTACCATAATATAGAAGATAAAGACAATTATGATAAAGATAAGATATACGACAAAATAAGTCTCAGAGTACCAAAAAAATTTTAAAAAGGGAAAAAAATAAAATTTATAAATTAATCAATCTGTAGTGTCATTATCTGAGACACCCTGTATCGAAAACTTCTGAAATTATTCCGAGAAAAATTTCGAGTTCAAATAATTAATCAGAAATATTAACATCAACTACACAAAATACAAAAAACGAACAAAAATACGAATTGCTCTGTCCTGAAAAATAGAATCTCTAAAAATTTCATAAACTTCATCTGCCGAATCAGCTACCCTCTTACCAAAACGAATTGAAACCTCATAATGAATGATCTCATCAACAATAAATAACTTGGGTCCAATGACATATCGGTAAAGATATCAGGTACTTTCAAATCTCACCCCCAGATAATAATAAAAGATACCAATTAAAGATATAGATACTAAAGATACTAAGTATAGACAAAGATACTAATAACAAGAAAACGGGAAGTGAGAGTTGAACTAGCCCATCAACGGTAGGTAAAGATATAAGTAAAGATAAGATAAATAAATCAATGAGGTAGAAATAGTGAGAACTAGAAAAAACAGAAATCAACTGTGACCTTGAATTTTGAGCTTCAAAAAATCTGTTTCCAGTGGTTCAAACATTCACTGACAGGTGCAGAAGCATCACGAAAATCGGGGCCCTTTACGTTGGTGCGCCATGTGTAACAAAGATAAATTTTGTTTTTTGCCCCGCGTTGGGCGCCATGTGTAACAATCGATAAATTTTGTGGCCCAAAGTTGGACGCCAATTGTGTAACAATTAAATTTAAATGTAATTAAAAAAAAATTTTGCTCCGGCTAGCAATAGAGCAGGTAAGAGAAATTTTGATGCCTCTACCCTAATCAATGAAAGTTCGAAATAGAACAGTCGTTTTTTATTCCACTTTTTACAAATATCAGTTATTTACAAATGTACAGTCAAAATTGAGTGGAATTGACAAGATGTTCGGTCATGTATGTTTCACAGGTAATCACTATCCCCCTCACTGAAACTTATCTTGTTTATCCTTGTTTACTGAGATTCCAGGAAAATTATCTCTTCTGGTGGTTTTTCAGTTGAAGAAACGTTCGGTAATTATCTTCTCTGGTAGTTTTTCAGTTGAAGAAACGTTCGGTAATTATCTTCTCAGGTAGTTTTTCAGTCAAAGAAATGTTCTGTACGCCACTGCTGCAAGTTGGCAACAAGCTCTCAACTTCAATGAATTTTGTACTTGATAGGTTGACGACAAAATTCCATAGCCCGACGAGTTTAGCTGTGAAAATCGGGTTTATCAGTTTTGACTTGATAAAAATCTCTTAGTTTCCATCTTGCTCTGAGATTCCAGGAAAATTATCTCTTCTGGTGGTTTTTCAGTTGAAGAAACGTTCAGTAATTATCTTCTCTGGTAGTTTTTCAGTTGAAGAAACGTTCGGTAATTATCTTCTCAGGTAGTTTTTCAGTCAAAGAAATTAAATAGGCATCAGTTTTGACTTGATAAAAATCTCTTAGTTTCCATCTTGCTCTAAATGCATCATTTTACAAACGAAAATCTTTCAAAAGAAGAAAAAACAACCACGTGTTCAGAAAAGAACCCAATGGCGCAGATAGTTCGACACTAAAAATTCAGAGAACTCTGGACACCGAGAAAACAAAAAATTAAACAATTGAAATTGAAATTGAACAATAAAGTTAAGTACAATATCAAAGTAAATGAAGGTGAGCTGATCCACCAGATATTCTCAAATGGAAAAGTGAAAAATGGCGGTCCGACCAGAATTATACGACATCTTTTTGTCATCTACACAAAAAATAATTAAATGCATTAAATAAACATGACATTTAGGATCGAATAAACCCTGTCTGATCATAAATGAAAACTTACCGGAAAATTTCTTCCGCCAGGAAAAATTCGCACATAAAATCTAGGAAAACACTGCAAACGTGTTATTTCAGCAGCTTCTCGACAGTGAAAGAAACCGACGACATCGAGGGACATCGATCATGTGTTATCGACCGATTCGGCGCGTTGAGTAGATCATTCCAATGACAAATGAAATGCTCACAGACAGTCTTAAAGCGGATTTCTGCGGTTAATTAAAATTGGTAAATCATGGTGCTACAAGTTATTACCAATAAATATATTTCTACAGCTCTCATTGTATTTCATTTTGAAGATAGTTCTCAAGCATCTCTTCTGCATGATGAATATTCTCTCAGCCTCAACAGAATTACCCCAGAAAATTATACCGTACCTGAGTTTGGATTGAACGTAGGCATAATAAGCTGCCAGGGCCGTCTCTTCACTAATTGTATTGGCCAATATCTTCAAAGCATAGCAATATCCTGCAATACTTCTAGACAGATTTTCAATTTGTGTTTTCCAACTCAAATCCCCATCGATATATATCCCCAGGAAAGGTACTGCATCCTCTGTCCTGATTGTGTTACCATGATATGTCAAGCTTATGGCATCTTTATTTCTTTCCCTAAAGACAAGCAGTTTTGTTTTATCGATGTTTATTACCAATTCGTTTCTTTTAAACCACTTTTCAAGATTTTCCAAGTCACATTCAAGCTGATCCTTGCATTCAGTCACAGTCTTACGAGACAAAATCATTGATACATCATCAGCAAACATAACCATATCATTGGATGTTACATGAATTAAATCATTGGTATAGATTATGTAGAGTAGAGGACCCAATATTGAGCCTTGTGGTACACCTCTCTCAACATGTAAGGGATCTGATATTACCTGTTTGCCATTTCTTTCTCTCTCTGTGGTTCTTTGAGTTCTTCTTGTTAAATATGATCTGAAGAGATCTAGTGCAACTCATCTTATTCCATATTTTTCCATTTTTTCTGTAGGATGTTATGATTCACACTGTCAAATGCCTTTGTCAAATCAAGGCAAAGAGCTGCTGTCACTTGATTATTATTCAATGATTTTATGATGGAATTTAGTGACTGATACATTGCATTTATTGTAGATTTTTCCTGCCTGAAACCACATTGCTGCTTAACCAAGATGTTATTTATTTCAAAAAAATGTAAGACCTTATCAAAAATTATTCTCTCGAAAATCTTGTTGATATTAGATAAAATTGATATAGGGCGATAGTTATCATAGATGTTTTTATATCCCTTCTTGTGAATTGGTTTAACCAAAGCTTCTTTGAGTGCCTGTGGATATTCACCTACTTGCAATATCCGATTGATTATATGAGATAAAGGTTTCACAAGTACTGATGCACAGGTTTTTAATAGGTCAACAGGTATCTCATCATATCCAACTGATTTCTTGTTTTTTAAGCGCCTTATATAACCTAGCATTTCCTCTTCCAATACTGGCCCCAGAAAAATGCTACTATCGAGTGGTCTAACAGTCTCTGTATTCATCTTATTGCTCATATCAGATCTTGGAGCAGACTTCAGAAAGAAAGCATTCATCTCGTTTAATAAATCCTCCTCTGATTTTTCTGGAAACACCTTGAATAATGATTTGTCTTTATCTCTTTCATTTTTGGTTGTATTGTTGATCAATGTCCAAGTGGCTTTGGTCTTATTCTCAGAATTTGCTATGAAGGTCATCTCTGCATTTTTTTTGGATTGTCTTACTAGTTGCTTCAATATATTTGAGTATTTCTTGTAGAACTCCTGTGATATTAAACCGTTCAACATTTTTTCATAAAGGTCTCTTTTATGTTTGCTTGACGTCTTTATGCCCGTAATGATCCACATCCTTTTGAGTCCTTTTTTTAGGTTGCATTTTTGCAATGGAAAAATTTGGTTAATTCTTGACTTCAATGTATCGAAGAAATGTCCATAGGCTCTATTTGGATTCATCTGCAACATAACGTTGTCCCAGGTGCACTCTTGAAGGCTATAAAAGAAGTCTTGGAG
The DNA here is from genome assembly GCA_030674115.1 of Micraspis discolor. Lineage (NCBI taxonomy): Eukaryota > Metazoa > Arthropoda > Insecta > Coleoptera > Coccinellidae > Micraspis > Micraspis discolor. The sequence continues at coordinate 85,840 of JARTUT010000912.1, forward strand.
CCTTGATTTCGAGAAGAATCTTTTCTCAATGATCTCTTTCTCGTTTAGTTCTATTGCTGTTACAGTCTCCACTGTTATGTGCTGACCCAAATGATCTGTTAAGGCCGATGTGAGATTTTTATTGTTTCTAAATTTGGTTGTATTTATACGACCTTCGCAATCTTCCATACTTTAGGAAAACATCCGTATGCCAGTGATTGATTGTATATGTCTAACATTTTGTCCTGTGTTATATCATAGATATATTTTACTGCCTCATTTGGTATTCTGTCATACCCGCGGCTCTTTTCTGTTTTCAGCCCTCTTATTGTTCTCTGTATTTCATTCTTAGTTATCATGGGTTCATCTGTATCATGCATTTCTGTTGTTGCATATCTTATTGCTCTCGTTTCATCAGTGTCTTGCCATTCAATATCTTGTGGAAAGTATTTGTCTATTAGGTAGTTGTTCATTTCTACCTCTGTTTCCGTGTAGGTTCCATCTGCCTCGAGTATGTTGGTGTTTGGTGTTGTCTGGTTCTTGTTTAGGAACTTCCAGACCTTATCCCAGGGTTGTGTTTCGCTTATGTTCTTTATTTGTTCTTGTATAGATTTTAATTTTGTATCTTTGATAAGCCTTTTAAACTCGTTTTTCTTATGCTTATATAGCTACCATTTTCTGTTCCTATCATTTATTTCATTCTCTTGTTGTGCACCTCTTCTATATTTTCTTAGCTCTTGCCTAGCCCTTTGCAGCTCATCTGTCCACCAATTTTCTGTGTCATCTATGTGCTTGGTCTTTATGTACTTTCTGCAGATATTTTTATATATACTTATATAATATACTTGTGTAGGCTGAGTATTTTATCATCTCTTACTGTCCAATTCATTATGTTTACTCCCTTGCTCATTGTAACGTCTATATAACTGTTACCTTTAAAGGTCTGGAATGTTGGTTGTTGTGCCCCATCATTGTGTATAATGTATGAGTGAGTCATCATCCAATCTAACAATTTCTTTCCTCTTGTGTCCGTGACTCTTCCTCCCCAGATTGCATTGTGAGCGTTTATGTCACCCGCCAGTAAATGTTTGTTTGAGCCATATTTCATTTTTCGTGTAAATTCACTAAGCCTTTTATTCTCATTGCCTCCTGGCTCATCGTATATAGACATTTGTTTCATTTTTATTTGATTCCGTGCTCGCTGTTATTTGTGCGTATGTTCTTATTCTATTATTCTGCACTATCCAGTCACTATCCGTTTCATATTTTGTACAAGTATCTGTTTGCTTTACTGCTCTCCTTCTGTCTTTCTTTCTATTTGTGTTCAATGTCCTAGTGTTTCTCTCCAGCTCTATTTTTCCATTATCTTTCATCACCTTTATGCTCTGTCTGTTAAAGTTTTCCGTCAATTCCTTATTTTCTTTGCATGTATGCCTTCTTATTTCTTCCACCTGTAGTGAAAGTCTTTCTAATCGATCACTTTGCCTTTTTATATGCTCGTTTTGTGTTCTTATTGTCTCTTTATACATTTTCATTGTTTCGTACTCGCCTCTACATTTGCCTATTTCATAGGCCATCTTCAGCATTATATCGCTCAATGTATCCATCTGTGCTCTTACTATCCCTTGCTCTTCCCTATTAAACTGAATTTTACCACCAGAATGTCTGTTTGTGGCCTTTATTATGTTTTCTTTCGCTCTCATTATTTCTGTAATCCATTCATTTATGTCTTCTTTGTCTGTTTGGTATCTTTGTGATATGTCCATTACCTCCGGTCCCTCAGCCGGGTTAATCAATTCTGTTGTTTTGCCTTCATACATTCGGACTATGTCCTTTAATTTCTTTGTTTCTCTTATGTTTGTTTCTCCTTCCCTTTCCATGTCGGTAAACGATCTTTCCAAATCTGTATTCTTTCTCTTCCCACTGTGTGGGGATCTTGTTAGAGAGTATGTTCGTGGAATCGTGCCCGTTTGTTCAAATTGTCTCTTTATGTTCTTCCATTTGTCCTCAAGTTCGCTTTCTTTATTTTGTCCGCTTATGCTTCCTCCTGTATTGTTTGCCTGTAAATTTTTTTTCCAGAGCAAGTTTGCACCTTACTGGTTCTTTAGAGGCGACAAGAGTTTTGGTTTTCGTTACCGAGATTTGCATGTTGAAGGTTTTAGCTAATGCATAGAATGAGTTTAGGAGGCGTTGTAAATCGTCTTCGTTTTCTGCTATAATTACTGCGTCATCGGCATAACAGATGATTTTAATTTCACCTATTGTAAGTGTATATCCTCCTTCTGTATTCTTAACATGGTTTATTATTTCGTCCATTATCAGGTTGAACAACTTCGGGCTTAAGGAGTCTCCTTGTCGGATACCTGTTGGTGTTGCACTTCCTCTGTCAGCTTTTAATTCACTAATATATGGGTGGATGTATTATGGTTGAGTTGTCAGGTGATGTCTATTATGGTTTTTGGGTACATGTTTCTTCTTCAGAATATATACTACATCGTTTAATCTAACCTTATTGAATGCTTTGGTGAGATCTATGAAGCACATATATGCAGATTTTCCGTATTCTAGAGCCTTTTCCACTACTTGTCTGACTATAAAGATGACGTCTGTGGTTGATCGGTTTTTCCTGAATCCTTGTTGTTCTTCAGATGCTTATACCCGTTCGCTTATTAATGCTTCTATGATCTTTGTGAAGAGTTTCTTGCTAGAGTTGAGTAGGGTTATGCCTCTATAATTTTCTGCACGCTTCTTGCCCCCTTTCTTAAATATGGGAATGATTATGCTCTTTTTCCATTGATTGGGGACTTTTTTAGTTGTTAGTATTTTATTGAAGAGCTTTGTGAGTTCCTCCATTAATTGTTGCCCTCCATATTTTAATAGCTGTTTTTAATCTTATTTGCCACGAGAGCTGAGTCAGTAATATTCTTTTTTACCTTTTCCCAACATTGCTCTGTGTCATCCTGGGTTATAATGTTATTTACTTCGATTTTTTGGGTTAGGCGAGCTTGATATAGTGCTTTTGTTGATGGCTCTCTGATGGATTCTATGTTAAGTTTCTCTTAAGTCGTGTTTTCAGGTTTCAGAATTGAGAAGCCGTAAGCAGCAACAGCCGGAATAACTCGATCGAAGGTAGCTGTTAGAAATAGGCAACTCATGTGATACACCCTGTATATAATTGATTCGCAGTGCGTGCTTTTTCCACAAAATAAAACAAAAGAATATTTTTTCAACTCCAACGATTCGCGCTTGGTGAATTTTAGAAAGGTAAAATAAAACACCATGAACAGAGTGCCTCGCCGATTACTTTAAATTTCATTTCATTCGTTCACGCATAAACTAAGTGGGTCCGATTTAGGTCTAGAATATGACATAAGAATCTACTTAAGATTAGAACGTCAACGACAATTGTCGACAATCGACAGGGGTGAAATGAATTGGCTAGGGATTGCAAAACTGGTTCTATGCGGGTAAATTTTAGAATTTCATGAATGCATATCGTAGACGGTTGAAACATAAGAGAATACCTCACCGGGGCACTTTCGAATCCTAGGAATTGATGAAATTACAAAATGTTATTCGAGATATGGGTTAATATTGTAATTGGAATGATCTGACAAAGTTCTGTGAACTTCGGACGTGACTGATGATCTGGAAATTTATGTTTGAGCCGAAGTAAGCTATTTTCTGCAATTAATTTAAAATATTTTTACTTGCGATTGGGAGATATGAATAGCCCTATCCAAACGTCCGATTCTCGGGGAAGACACATATGAAAACGGCTTTACTGATCGTGTCAGTGGTAAAAGCCTTTTTCAATTTTACCGGATCCTCTTTCGCGAAAAACCAGGAAATCGGTGTTTCGGGTAAATTCTTTTGAAAATGATAGCATGGCAGTAAAGGCGTGTGAAATGCACCTAACGAAAGGCCATCTTAAGAACTTAAGGGTGCTCGCTTCGCTCGCAAGATCGCCTTCCCCTTTCTACCTCGAAATATCGCATTTCTATCCCCCTCGCCAAGCGAAGTTTTTTTGATCTCCTTAGGTGGTTACCTGTATCATACCATTAATTACCACAGAAATATTCCTTATCGTTTTTAATATATTGTGACTAGTAAGCCAGTAGATCCATAGACTCGTAGATCTATAGGCCAGTAGATCCATAAGCCAGTAGTTCAATAGGCCCATAGATCAATATAGATCATAAATCAATGAAGCGCACAGAAACACGAAACACAGCAAAGAAACCCGTTGAGAGCAAATGAACTCGAGAGAACGCGAAGAAACGCGAAAGAAAGCGAAAAAATACGAAAGAGAACGAAAGAAAGCGAAAATACACGAAAGAACGTGAGAAAACATAAAAAGACCTGAAGAAACACAAAAGAACGCTAAAAGCCCCTAAGGAATCCAATAAAATCCGAAGGAACGCAAAAAATCCAAAGGAACCCAAAAAACTCCGAAGGAGCTCAACAAACCAAAAGCGCACAAAAAATCCCGAAAGAACTTGTGAATTGCACACCTTGTATGACCTTTCATTGAAATTTGCTCCCGTACGCGGAAAAACACGAAAACTTGAAAGAAACTCTGGTGAAAGTCAGCGCTAGGAATGCGCAAGTCATATGTGACATTCTGTATATGAATCGAAAATATTTTATAGAATTAAGAAGCCGGAAGCAGAAACAGCCGAAATAACTCGATCGAAGGTAGCTGTTAGAAATAGGCAACTCATATAAGACATCCTGTATATAATTGATTAGCAGTGGGTGCTTTTTCCTCCAAAAAAAAAACCAGAAGAATATCGTTTCAACTCCATCGATTCGCGCTTGGTGAATTTTACAAAGGTAAAATAAAAATTAATTATTTATATTATTACAATTATAATTTTATTTGATGACGAGATATTGTTGATGATGGAGCTCGTGTTGAATGATTGCTTGGGCTATTACCATCATCTATTGTGGATGTAATGATTTCCGACGTTTCGATAGACATATTCTATCTTTATCAAGGAGAAAAGTGAGAAAACTTTTGAGAATTATCAATTTTCAAAAAGTCAATATGACAGAAGTCATGAAAGAAAAATGAACGATGTTATATACTCATCTGTGATATGACTGCATTCAAAACTCAAGACACTATCACAGCTAAACTTACAAAAGTTAAGCCTAATAATGAGACACAAAGGACAAAGAACTGCATATATGAATTACCTTGCGAGTGCTAAAGATCTTACATCGAAGAAACTAAACGCCCTCTGAATGTACGAATAAAAGAACATCAGAAGCTTCTACGAGTACTAGACAGCGACAAATCTAGGTTGGTCCAACATGCTGTAGATGAGAATCATCGTATAAAATGGGATGAAGCATCAATAATATCCAAAGAAGAAAAACTTGCAAGAAGAAAAATCAAATAAGCAGCATTTATGAAAATAACACCTGATTCCATAAGTGCTCCATATATAGATCTGCCAGAAGTTTGGACGCTGATAGTTCGATCCAACTTAAAAAGATCATCATATCACAGATGAGTATATAACATCGTTCATTTTTCTTTCATGACTTCTGTCAATTGACTTTTTGAAAATTGATAATTCTCAAAAGGTTTCTTACTTTTCTCCTTGATAAAGATAGAATATGTCTATCGAAACGTCGGAAATCATTACATCCACAATAGATGATGGTAATAGCCCAAACAATCATTCAATATAATATTATTCTTTTAGATATATATATATATATATATAGATGATTCTCGTGGGTTAGCAGTCAAATAAAAAGTAGAAGACTCTTTTATCCTTTACTCGAGCTTTCAAAACAATTTGTTTCTTTTTCAAGAGTGCTGCAAATTATTAAAAATCAATTGGTGAACAGGTTACAGATCTTCAGTACTTACGATAGCGAGAGATGATGATTATGTTGTTTAAATGATGTTCATTAAATAAACAATTTTATATAAAAATATATACATAAATATATATAAAGTAATATATATTTTACACTTGAGGAAGAAGAAAACAACTGCCTGAATTTCTTGGACATGACACTGATGAGAGGAAACGGAAATTTATTGACAAAATGGCACAGAAAGGAGCAGAACACAACACATATATTAGATTATAACTCCCAACACCACTGTAGTATAAGCAGCCTGTATATTTGCATGTGCGCCCTTTAGGATCAGGGTTACATCCGCTGGCACGTGCCGGCGAGCAAGGATCGATAATCATTTTATTTAATTGTATACAATGTCAACCTTGTTTTATCAATACATTACGTGTTGAATAATAGACAGACAATATAAACAATATAGTATAAATAGTTATGATATTGTCTGGGAATGAAGAACTCGACATTCATTCAAGACACAGACAATGTTCTTTGATCATTTCATTCATGTGTACCTCGTTGAAGTGTAATGAATATCTCCTGTAAAATAAACACCCTTCCGTGAGAGTGCTGAGTGTTATTCACCATCCCTCAATCGTGTAAACGATTGGCCGAACCGAGTACCCCAGCCAGGTACGCTACATGGCGATCCTGCCAGTCCTACACGAGTAGAGGTCCAGATGGTCAGCAGCATTATAAATATGGGTATATTCATCCAGTGAGAGGTCGCAGTCCACCACAAAACCAAGATGGGATCAGGGCAGTCTAAGCAAGAGGAAGTAATCATCGCCCAAACAGGGAACAGCGCAGCCACTTCAGCAATTGCAGACACAGGCAAGACCTTATCGATCCCAGAAATCCTCGGAATAATAGCATTCCTGCTAGGATGTGTTGGCGCAGTAATGTACCTCTATTGGAAGGCTAAGAAAGCGATCGAGAAGAAGGTACAACAGGAAATCAGGAGGAGCCACCAGGACTTAGTGTAAAGGAAACCCGTAAGTTTTTTTTTTTCCTTTCCTTGTTATTATGGTCCATGGAATACAATGAACAATTTGCTGAGTTGTGCGGTGTGTCCCAAAAATTCCTCGAAAATATCAAAAAGAGCCACGTGATCGTAGGGAACGGGTCGACAGAGTCAATAAATTTTTAGATGAACTAAACATATTAGAGTACAAATTTAACAAATTAAATGAAATTGTCAAGTCGGAATCAAATTTTCTCGAAGCATCTAGTCCTAACCAAACAATCATACAAAATTCACTTGTAGAAGCTAGAAAATTGCTTCAAGAAAGATCCAAATTGATTGAGGATAAACGTAATTCAGGAAAATTAATTATGACTGAAAAATTTGACTTGAGGACGGCATCCTCTTTACTGCCATCAATAACTAGCTCGGAAGAATCGGTATTGCAATTACTCGACGCCATTGAATTATATAAAGATATGCTCGATGAGCCAGGTAAAAAATCTTTGATTAATTATGTGCTAAAAATTAAATTAACTACAAATGCAAAATTAAGGTTGAGGAAATAGTATCAGAAAGTTGAAGATTTGGTGCTAGATATGAGAAAAACCCTTATAACTAAAAAAAAATCAATTCAATAAAAAAAAAAAAAAACGTAATGATTTTAATGAGAAAAGAAATTCTAACCCAAACCATTCATATCGAGGTCGTGACCGCAACGAAAATCAAAACAAGCAAAATTTTAATATATCGCGTAACGTGCAAGGTCAGGGTCACAAGTTTCGTAGCCAATTTTAAAAACAATAACAATCAATACACGAAACACCAGAAAGCATATTTTGCCGACGATGGCACGAACCACTGATCTATCTGTTTAATATGACTAATCCGTCTAGTAGATTAACCAAATTCCGTTTGATTTTAGAAGAATATGACTTCACGGTTCATTATGTAAAAGGTTCAGAAAATGTCACAGCAGATGCCTTATCGCGTATTAAAAAGGAAGTAGGTTCTAAACAACACGAGACGAATGCCTCCGATGGCGAAAGGAATTGATCAGCCTGTTGTCGTCGAAGTTTTAAAACGTCCAGCAGAAAGTGTTGAGTTGAGACCACTTTCAGAAAAAGAATTTCGTAATTTGAAAAATCAACATTCAGAGGATTACAATGAGAATTTAATATATAATGTGAATTCACAAATTATTTTCATTAACCAGGACATCCGATCAGCGTACGACTTAGGTACATCGTTGAGGAAACTGGAAAAATTATGCGCAGAAAATAATATATTAGAATTGTACCTCATAAAGCTAGCTAGCAATAAAAAATTTTTGAATATGTTGACAAATTATAAAAATGAAATTCTAGGAACATCATTAAAAATTAATGTAATAAGAGATGTAACGCGAATCGAGGACAGAGAACTAAGGCAAATAATCCTAAATGATTTTCATATTCTCCCCACCGGCGGACACGCAGGTATCGAACGCATGTTTAACAATATCAAAAGAGAATATTTTTGGAATGGCTTAAGATCCGATGTTGGAAAATTTGTAAAGAAGTGTGATGATTGTCAACGTCATAAACATTCCTTACCTAGGAAAGAACCTATGACAATCACTACCACAGCTTCGTCTGCTTTTCAAAGAATTTTTTAGATCTCGTAGGTCCATTACCTACCGATATCGAAAATAATAAATATATACTCACAATTCAATGCGACTTAACCAAATTCGTAGAGTGTTACCCTCTACCAAACAAAGAAGCAGAAACAGTTTCAAAATCTTTCATTCAAAACTTTGTTTTAAGGTATGGTATACCATCTGAAGTTGTTACAGATCAAGGCACAGAATTCTTATCAAGAATATTTAGTGAATCGTGCAAATTGCTCAAAATTAAGCGTTTCAATTCAACAGCTTATCACCACGAAACATTAGGTGCACTTGAAAATTCTCATAAACACTTAGGAGCTTTCCTTCGTATGCACACAGCTAAGGAAAGTAACAACTGGAGTAATTGGATTCCGTTTTGGTGCTTCTCATATAACAATACCGTTAACTCTTCAACTCGCTATACTCCTCACGAATTAGTTTTCGGAAAACCTAGTAAATTTCCCAAAATTTAAAATGCCAGGTAGATCCAATCTACAATTTTGACAACTATCCTATTGAACTAAAATATAGATTGCAAACGGCATGGAAAGATGCTAGAGAAAACTTGGTAAAGACAAAATTGAAAAGAAAAGAGAGTTTCGACAAAAATGTAATGAAATTAGCTATAAAGTAGGAGATAAGGTGCTCTTGAATAATAAGGACATTGACAATAAACTTGACCCTTATTCATCGGTCCCTACGAAATAGTGGAAGTGCGAAACCCGAACATTATTGTGAAAACGGACAAAAATAAACTCAAAGAAGTGCACAAGAACAGAGTGAAATTATATTTTTCATAAAGTACTAATAATGATTATCAAGTGATTAGAATTAAGACTGATGTAAATAGTAAATATGTATTGTATATATAGATAATAAGTTATAGATAAGTCAAAAAAAAAAAAAAATTTTTGTATTTTCATAGAAAAAATTTTTTTTTTCTCTCAAAGAGGGAAGGTGTAGTATAAGCAGCCTGTATATTTGCATGTGCGCCCTTTAGGATCAGGGTTACATCCGCTGGCACGTGCCGGCGAGCAAGGATCGATAATCATTTTATTTAATTGTATACAATGTCAACCTTGTTTTATCAATACATTACGTGTTGAATAATAGACAGACAATATAAACAATATAGTATAAATAGTTATGATATTGTCTGGGAATGAAGAACTCGACATTCATTCAAGACACAGACAATGTTCTTTGATCATTTCATTCATGTGTACCTCGTTGAAGTGTAATGAATATCTCCTGTAAAATAAACACCCTTCCGTGAGAGTGCTGAGTGTTATTCACCATCCCTCAATCGTGTAAACGATTGGCCGAACCGAGTACCCCCAGCCAGGTACGCTACACCACCACTCACATAAAAAAAGTACGGCCATAGGATACATAGACAGGGCGTTAAAATTAACATCCCCAATACTCCGAGAGAAAACTTTAAAAGAGGTGAAAGAACTTTTGACGAAGAATCACTACCCTGAAACCCTTATCACAAAACTAACAAAACAAAGGACGCACCGACTATACAACACACAACAGACGAAAATACCAACAGATACCACAAAACGAATACAATTACCATACATACAAGGGCTGTCACAGAAAATAAGTAATATATTGAAACCCTACAACCGAGAGATAGTACACAAATCATACAATCAAGTGGGAAACATCTTCAGTAAATTGAAAGCACCAACACCCAAGACAAAAAAATCACAGGTCATATATAGTATACCCTGCAAGGACTGTGACAAACAATACATAGGACAGACTTCACAAAGACTAAAAGACGGACTAAACGCACATAAATATGCAAAAAACGCAACTACAGCACTTAACAAACATAAAAAAGATCAAAAACATGATTTTAATTACGATGACACAAAAATTTTAGGAATAGAACCCCAACAACGACGAAGGGAAATATTGGAAATGATTCACATACAGGTAAACAATGAAAATGTAGTGAACAACAAACAAGACACGAAAAATCTCAGCCAAATATACATGCCAATACTGAGAAGACCACCGATAGAAAGAAGAAGACAAAACAACCAACATTCCATTGACCCCTGACATTGACATATATGACATTGACACGAATGACACGACAATACCGACCAGAAAAGAGCAAAAATGAACAGTGAGATATTTTAGTGATTTTATTATTCTACTTTTATATTATATATGTTACTTTTTAGATGTCGATTTATAATTTATGTATACTGAAGAAGGCGGATGCGCTGAAACGTTTATACAAAATAAAATTGTTTAGAACTTTTTTAAAGACCTAGATGCCCAATCAATTTAAACTCAACATATTATATGCTAGGTAAAAACCAAAATTTTCACAATATATATATATATATATATATATATATATATATATATATATATATGTTCGCAATTCAGGACCAGGTACTTCCGACGAGGACGTACAACAAACATATTGTGAAGGTATCCATCGAGAACACAAAATGCAGACTGTGTCAATCTGCAGAAGAGACAGTGCAACATCTAACGTCAGCCTGCTCGTCAATCGCCGGAACAAAATATTTAGCCCGACACAACAGCATGGGAAAAGTGGTGCACCAGCTACTGTGTCTGCAATACCAACTGATTCCGCACTTCACGCCGTATCACCTTTACTCCCCTCAGACGGTAATGGAGAATGAAAAATATAAAATATACTGGGACCTGACAGTGATCACTGACATAGGCGTGGAGCATAATAGACCGGATGTCGTAATTTGGAGAAAAAGCGGAGAAGCGCGCAGTACTTTTGGATTTTGCTGTGCCCTGGGACTCCAACCTGACAAGATCATATGGAGAAAAAATACAAAAATACGAGGCACTTGCTCGTCAAATGCGAAATATGTGGAGGCTGGAACGAGTAGATATAATGCCGCTGATAATAAGTGTGAATGGCCTAGTACATCAGAAAACGATGAAACACCTAAAAGAGCTGAACCTGCCAAACAATGCTATCACGTGGATGCAAAAAGCAGTGATATTGGGAACAGTGAATATAATAAGACAGGTTATTTATCCGCATTAACACCGCAACTTCAATAGGAGATCTCTTGGCCAGCGCCCGAGATGCTTCAAAAAACTCCACGAAAGTGTGAAATTAAAAAAAAATATATATATATTTATCTAACAGACGTGTTCAGTCCCGGTACATGCGACAGGCTACCAGAGACCCGTATGATCCAGATGGTTTTTGCGTGTATATATGTGGAAAATCTGCTTTAAGGAAATATAACTCCTCAGGCAACTTTAGAGGGGAAAAATTTTTTTTAATTCAAAAAAGTGATATACTTGATTCACGTTTTGAAGCCCGATATCCTGAACCGACTTTTCATTCCCACTTATACGCCGACGGGATGTTCTCCAAACCTTTTCAGTCCCTGCGGTGTTGTCAGATCGTTGGGACTGACCGCGTCGGTTAGTTATACCGCAAATAACTCTAATTGCATATCTTATGTTGAGAAGTGACTGACAAGGATCTTTTACTTTTTTCAGTAGAAGGTCACATGAAATGTATCCACTGAATTCTCCTATCGCTTCTTACAACTTATACAATCCCAATAGAGAGAACCGTCGTATAGAAGATTGCTTTATTTAATTCTTCGAACCGGACCGATAATCAAATAACTCATCTTCAAATCTTCAACCGAATTATCATAGAAGTTTATAAAAATCAGGTACAATTGCTCATCGTCAGACAGTATGTAAGAAATTTTCCGCATAAAAAAGTTTTTTTCGATAACAACAGACATATCATATTTGAAAAACTCTAGAAATTTCAATCTATCTCTAAAGGATTTTGTTAAGGAAAATTTTCAATATATTACGACATAATAATAATATAAACTTTTTTCATTATTGAAAAACAAAAATTATTAAATATTCTCTAAAAAAATTTGACGAATGCCGATATGAAACTAGATCTTCAAGATATCATTTACGAAGAGAAAACATCAGAGAGATAACTTCTTCAAATTACTCATTTTTTCACCTGGATAACTAGAAGTATTCGAGCTTCAAGAAAATTCATCAGGTGTTAAAGTTTTTTAATGTTCAATGTTTCAAATAATTTAAGTTCTTCAGAAGTGCTTTATAGGCACTCAGGATGCCCTATTCTAAGCTGTATCGGAAAAATTGTTTTATTGGGATAAAATTAAATGACCTTATTTATATCTTCATAAACCCAATCGATTGGAAATATTTTTGTCTCGCTAGTCGAAAAGTTTATCTGTTTGGTAGAACAATAGCTTGCTGTTCTACTTGGAACAACCAAGCAATAGTAATAAACCCAAATCTAATTAATATCCTGAAACCAAATGCAATAACCCTCGTAATTCTTTAAGGATTTATCAGGAAGATCGCATCAAACCGTTTGAAATTTGCATTTCCTATGGGGATATCTCAGTCTAACGAGACCAAGAAAGTTGTCATAAATGTGAAATTGTATTAAAAAAACAAAAATGGTTTAACATCTCATAGTGATACCGTTGGTTTTTGTAACCAGCATGTTGGGATATATTGAATTTTAAAACTCCGCTTTACAGGCCAGAGCGCTGACCCTTGGACCCTGAGTAGGTAGATGATTAACAAGGGATAAATAGAGTTCAGTTTCACCAGTATTTATTCAGAATTTGAAAAATCATATCTCGGAAACTATTGGTTTGTCAAAGTCGAAAACGGTATTGGTGTATACGCCTGATAAAAGTGCACCATAAAAAATTTTTTATTTGGAAAATTTTATTTTGTTACTTCGAAACTATTCTACCGATTTATCCGAATAACGAACTCAGCCGAGATATTTATAACTCAAATCTACTCTGAAAATTTCAACTCTAGCTCTATCGTATTGACGGAAGTATTTGATATTCAAGATTGACGGTGTCAATCCTCCTAGAGGATGTGATAATAATTATCTTTATCAGCGACTGAATTATCCAAGTTTAAGTCTAAGAATAACTTTAGGATCAGTTATGTTTCTGTACAAAATCTTAAATAATAAAATCGACTCTGCCGAAATTCTCAGCAAATTAAATTTCCACCTACCATGATTCAATTCGAGAAATGCTTCAGTTTTTAAATGTGAAACAGCTAGAAAGAAAATCCTGCGTAAGGCTCCAATAAATTTAATGTGTAATAACTTATATAATTATAATAGCTGTAGCTGTTGTGATATTTTTTCGTGCTCTCAACAAACTTTTATGAAAATTGCACTTGAACATCTGTCCGATTCATAGTTAAATTTTGATTTTGTATAATATATGTATGTAGGTGGTTATGGAGCAGTTATTCTTAATAGTAACATTTGTATCCCTGTATAGTGACTTGTCCTGTAAATGGATTTTCTGTTGGACAATAAAGCTATTATTATTATTAGAAATTTGGTTTTCAATATTGAAACCAGATTGAATAATGTGGGAAAAAAGTGATAAGAATTAGTATTTACTGAAAAAAAAAATTGTAGTTAAAATTTGAAGATGACGAATGAGGAAAGCATTCAATTTCTAAAATCAATTCACCTTTTAATCTCAAATTCAGTAAACAAGCTAGGCAGGAATTTTTACGCGCTTGTTCCTAGTTGAACAGCGAGCTATCGTCTGCTCAAATGCCTGTAACTTTCTAATCTCGATAGATTGTCCATTGTCCAAATATCTGGGCCAAAAACGTCGGATAGTTCTGCATTAATTGTGCATTTGGAATTTCGTTTCCTCAACATTTCCTAACATACAAACATATCCACCAGATAAACTTGTAACTAGGAAGATGTTCGGATAGCGTTCAAACAAAGAAGTTTGCAAATTTTATAGAAACCGTTCCTAAATACTTGATATCTCGTTAGATATTCATTAGCATTAAGAATAGCACGCTGATGCTCATGACCCCACGTCAGTGCTTTTCTAAATTTTTTAAGATCCATCCAATATTCCTGTACATTTCTCAAATAAAATTTTGACCAGATTCATTTCATTTCGGTGAACATAAAAAATTCGGAAACGTCAAATTCAGAAAACTATCGAAAATTTTCCGTAACGACTCCTTATAAAGGGTAAATGAAATTTCCATGACTCTTATGAATATGATTCGTAAGTCAGTTGTGATCCAATGAATGATAATAAAATTTTTATGCGACAAATTTTCCAGGTAGTTTTCTTCTAACGACGAGCTATTGTACCCCATTCTTATGACTTTCAACTATACTCGTTTGAAGAATGAAATATCTGTGAGACGAGATCATATTTTCGGTCCACTTGGAAGAAATGAATAAACTATCTTCTGGAGGGCGGTCTCCTATATCGGGTTTGTATAAGTTGTAGAAAAATGAGAATTTCGGGTTTATACATGAGGCACAGCGTTGCCAAATTTAGGGATTGGAGACGTTGATCGAGTATACCGTTTACATACAGCAAGACGAGGTCGCCGGAAGCGCCCTCGCACTGGCCGTTCCCGAAGTATTTCTGTATAAAATATGATGTTTCACCGACTTTTCGGACCCGGCTCAAAATTCATATCTAACACCCCTGACCCCCCTGATTATGATTCCATTGAAAAACGTTGTCAGACCCGGAGCCGGGTCTGACAACGTCACTTTGGACCGAAAAGTCGGTAGAGTATACCGATTTGGGTCTGTGTAGGCGGTCAAATAAATCTATATATATATATATATATATATATATATATATATATATATATATATATATATATATTTCAATCTATTTTTCTTGACCAAGAAAATATATTCATTCATATATATATATATATATATATATATATATATATATATATATTTGTCCCACTATATTTAGGTCCTCCATCAACACCCGATTTACATATCATAGGTCCTCCGGGGTCGATAGGTCTTCCGTATATGGAGGACCTAACACAATCAATGCTAAACGCTTACAAACATCACCCTGAGTCTACCATAAAATTTTCAGATGGACGACTGAAAACTGGAATTTCGCATTTTTATATAATTTAGTTCAGCGCTTTGCACACTCGCTCATTGGTGGCGCTCTCGCTCGCGTATACCCTTATGAGTATATGCAATTTACATTTTACGGTGGATCACTCCTCCATGTATACGTCAGAACTAACTTACAGTGGATAGGTCCTCCGTAGAATTGACAACGTTGCATTCACCAAGAATGAATCCAAATTAAATGAGAATATCGCCTATTCTGCAAGTTTGGCGTGAGATTGGAGAGATCGCCGAGTAGAAAGAAGTGCGTTCACGATATTTGTCCGACTTTCTTCTTCATAAGCGTAAAGATACTTTTACCTATTGAATTAATAATAAATAATTGAATAAATGTATAATTGTATAGGGTTATGTTGGTCGCATGTGTTTTTGTTAGGTCGCAAGGGGTTATAAGAATGATTCATTTCGTCATAATTCCTAATCTACTGATGATACATAAAAACTAATAACAGATTAGGAATCCACGCCCTCGATCTGGTAAATAACGAGATCCACGTTTTCTTGAACAAAACATTGTAGTTTTCCAATTGGTAGTGAAACTCGAGAAACGTTTTTGTCAATTGACAAATTATCTAATTTCCCCATATCTCTCAAAAGATAGGGATGCAGAAAACCTAAACACATAAAAATCAACAACGGGCTCTGACTAGTAATCAAGGAAAAATCGTTAATCGAGAAATATAAATTGTAGATTTCCGTCTAGGGAGTTTTTTCGCTAATTTTCGGGTCCGAAGTGTCGAGTCGAAAAAATTTTTTCACTTTATATCGATGCAGGTCTCGTCATTTACTAAATCGAGGGCGTAGATTTCGAATATAGTTTTTCGTGTTTTCAGCAATTTGGGAAATAATCCACTTTTAGTGAAAAATTTGTCAAAAATTGGTCAAATTTGATCAAACACACAGCTCAGATGAAGCTAGGTAGAAAGATGCTGATTTTTTGGATTCACATCGTTTCTTCATCTATCAAATAATTCTGAAAACGACACCTCTGGTCGGTACTTACCGTTCGAAAGTTACGGTTTTTTCCCAAAGGTCTTTTTCTCGGATAATTCAGATCGCGATAATTTCCTGGATTAATTATTGAAAAAATTAGAAAAGCACTGACTTGAGGTCAGGACTACCGATTAAACGAGAGTAATTTTTCTCTGAGTTCAGTTCAGTACCCACATAAATATTTGCTAAATAATAATAATAATATTTATCTTTATTGATCCATTAAGACTACAAAAGTATAGGACAGATCGGCAAACCAAGGTATAAAGAGATACAGATAAAATAATCTCATATCACAAATCCAACATGGCGTCATTCGTGAATTCCGCCACCGAATTTTAACATCCATCATACAATAGGTGCTTTATTGCCTTCTTGAAATGAAGTTCACCCAATATCTTAATTTTTGTTGGAAGATGATTGAAAAGACGTATGCTCTGATATAAAGGAGAGCGCTCTTATTTAGATTTTGCATGAACTGGCACTTCCGAAACACTGTTATGTCTTGTAGAATAATGATGACGACTCGATAATTTGTGCATAAAGCTTTCATTATTCTTAACATAAAGGAGATACTTATATATACAGGGTGTTCATAAATTGAACGTACAAACGAAAAGGGGAGATTCCTTAAGTGATTTTAAGAGAAAAAGAGTCCCATAAACATGAGGTCGCAAACGTTTCGTTTTCGAGATACAGAGTGTTGAAGTTTGAATTTTTTCAAGTTTTTTCTCATAGTATCTACACTTCACGAGATATTCAACTGAAATTTGGCATAGATATTACATTTGAGAGTTCTCACCACGTGAGATTGCAATTTCGATAGATAATCTACAGGGTGATATTTATTCTGGAACACTGCCACCTGTTCTTCTGCAGAACTTTTTTTTGGTGAGCAACTGTTAATTTGAAAAAATGTTGAAAGAAGCTTTGTTCTTATACTAAACTTTTCGGTCTCATGTAGTTTTGTCGTATCTACCAACGATTTCGAGAAAAAATTTTTGATCGATTCTCTCGAAATCCTCGTGAAAATCCAAATTATGATCGAAAGGTCAGTTTGTAAGCTGTGGTCAATGAATTCAGTGTCAGTTTTTATGGAAATTTTCCTGATCTGTATCGATGATTCATAAAGATTCGATAAACTCGTATAATCAACACAAGAAATGTATTACAACAGGAAACGTAAAACTAAAAAAATCATAACAAGACACCTCATCAAGTAACCGCAAAAAGACTGAACTACAGCAATTGTTGAAAATGTCCTCTCCCAACTGTTATACAAGTTTCTGATCTTCGTCTCATAGACGACCGAACTCTTTCAAACACTCCCGGAATATTCCTAACTGTATCAAATGCGCCTATTTTCTCAGTTCTTCTACGGTGTTCACGGGTGTCGAGTATAGTAGAGATTTCAGGTGGCCCCATAAAAAGTAATCTAAACATTTAAGTCTGGGGATCTGGCGGGCCATGACTGAGGACTACCCCGTCCAATCCACCTGTTTTCATAATTTTCGTCCAAATACTTTCTTGCCAAAATTGAAAAATGAGCAGGAGCACCGTCATGCATGAACCACATTTCTCGTCGTAGCATAAGAGATATCTTCCAATAACAAGGCCAAATCGTTTTCTAAAAATGTCTTTTTGATTGACCTGTTAGTCGACCTGGCAAGAAGATAGGACCAATCAAATCATCACCAATATTACCACCCACACATTTTGTGAAAATTGCTCTTGAAAAAGGGTTTCTACTTATCCATGCGGATTCTCCTCAGCTCATACGTATTCATTATGAAAATTGATAATTGAAGTCCTTGAGAAACAGGCTTCATCAGTGAAAAGAATTTGGCAATCAAAATAAGGATTTATGAATAGTCTACTGACGTACCACTGACAAAAACTAACCCTCGGATGAAAATCTCGAGGCAGAAGAGCTTGCACCCTCTGAATGTGATAAGGATATAGCAGAGAATCCAGCAAGATCCGCCAAACAACTTGATGACGTGCATTCAAAAGTGCACCAATTTTTCTTGTACTAGTTCTTGGATGTTGTTCTATTTCGTTCATAACTGCCTCGAGTTGTGGTGTTCTCACACTGCGTGGTCTCCCAGCATTAATTCTTTCCGTGGAAAAAGATCCAGCTTCTGAAAGACGCCTATGAATATCAGAGAACATTCGATGATTTGGTATCACTCTATTGGGATAGCGTTCCATGTAAAGACGCCTAGCTTCTCATGCATTTCCATTTGCAAAACCATACATGAAATGCATATCAGTCATTTCGGAATTCGTGAAATTCGGCATGTTTTGGTATTGAAATGTGTAAAGGTTCTAATTTCTGATCAAATTATTGTTGTAACAGTCATAAAAGTCGTAATGAAAATAGTAGTCTAACTACATTCAAAAAATAAATAGCTACAAATGCAACCACCTTCACTTTAAAAAAACAAACGCTCAATAATTTGATGTGTCAAAACTGGCACTGAATTCATTCACCACAGACTACAAACTGGCCTACCAATCATAGTTACGAGAATTTCGATGGAATCGTTCAACATTTTTTCTCAAAATCGTTGGTAGATACGACAAAACTAAATGAAACCGACAAGTTTAGTATAAGAACAAAGCTTCTATTCACATCTTTTAAAGTTAACAGTTTTTCACAAAAAAAAAGTTCTGCAGAAGGCAGTGTTCCAGAAAAGATTTCACCCTGTAGATCTTCTATCGAAATTGCCATGTCACGTAGTGAGAACTCTCAAATGTAATATGTATGCCAAATTTCAATTGAATATCTCGTGAAGTGTAAATACTATGAGAAAAAAATTGAATAAAATTCAAACTTCAACACTCTGTATCTCGAAAACGAAACGGCGACCCCATGTTCATGGGACTTTTTTTCTTAAACTCACTTAAGGAATCTTCCCTTTTCGTTTGTACGTTCAATTTAGGAACGCCCTGTATAAATACATGACATGTCAGAATATTATTTGCTATATAATATGGTCGACAAGAAGGTAAATGTGACAAATTGAAAATTACTGGGATTATCCTCTTTTGACAAATCAACACCCTTTCCAGTTCGGTAGATCCTCCCCAGATAAGAACATTATATGCCATGTGTGGATAAGCTATACAATAATACACATTCAAGAGTGAATGCAGGGAAAACAAATTTTTGATCTTATTTATGGCAAAATATGAGTTGTTCAGTTATTTACAAACCGAATCAATATGGTGGTTCCATCGTAAGTATTCGTCAATTTGTACTCCAAGAAATCTAGGGAGCCACTTGTAGTTACTGACGAGTTTTCACAAGTGAAGACAGATCGTTTTCCACCGAAATTTGTCAGATTGAAGTGAATGCATACTATTTTTTTCTGTGTTAACAATCAAATTATTCCTACGCCACCAAGTGGTAAACATTTGAAGTAGTAGGGTTATCAGGTCCTCAAGCTCCCAAAGCTCCCGCAGTTACCAAAAATGATGAATCATCCGCGAAAAGTATGATCAAATGAGCAAGAACATAATCCGGCAAATCATTTATAAACATAAACGTGCCTAAAGAAGTTTTCACTTCAAAAAGAGTTCACAACTCCCAATTCAATAGTATGCTGATCATCTAATGAACGAGTGGGACTCCACGTCAGTGCATGTGGCATTCAAATGATATTCGAAGTTGAAAAATTTGTCTTGGTTCATGTGATTTCTGATTGCCTTTTGGAAGAGAGCTATTGGCTTCAAGTGTCAACAATTTTCAATCAATTCAAGTTCCAGTGATTTATCAGTGATTTAGATATTGGGATGGGGATCAGAGTGACAATATGTTGGCGCTTTTCATATTGAAATAGAGGTGAAAAATATCAGTTGAAACCGTTTATTGAAGTAGATTGTTTTTGACAGTACGTCATTTCTATCGAATTTTAATATTTTCCCACTCTTCCGGGTTCGAACCTCACTCTCGAACTGAATTTTTCATTCAAAAATAACCAATAATCTATTATTATTTGTAACTGGAAATATTTTTCAACTCTTCTTTATTTGCTGCCAAACTTCTTGCATCTTCCTGCGGCGTAGCACTCTCGCCTTCCAAATCTGCCTATCAGCTCTCTTCCTCCATTCTACGGTTCCTCTTAGATATTGCTTTCTGTATAACTCTCATCAAGGTAAATTTTGGTGGAAAAGACACTTCACTGTAGCTGTTGGGTACATGGTTTTAACGAAACGTTCATAATCACCTGTGATGGGTCCTACGATGACTGAAAAGAGCTTTGCCACATTCTGAACATTCGAAATTAGTGCTGAAGGGTTTCTACGTCTGATTGATATAGCCAAAAGAAGCACGCCCTTCCCGCAGCATTGGCTACAGGCGTGACATTTGGTTTATCCATGGCACAGAAGGTCTGCGACGATGAGCCTCTTGTCAGGCCTTGGGTAGCCTGGAGTCTTATTACTTATACTCCCTTCATGAGCTCTTGGGTTTGTTCACGGCAGAGCCTCGTTTTTGGATAAATGTGCACCACTTGAAAGTGAAGTTAGTATTTCGGTAGCAGGGGCTTGAGTTCGTATATTTACCCCTTGATCTGGCAAAGTAGAAATTTAAATTCTCAGTGGACAATTAATAACTTCACTCATTATAAAAACTTAGCTTAAAATTAATACTACCATCACAGATACTTATAGATGATCACAGTGGTGTGAATCCATGGAGAAATATAATCTGTAACATCATTTTTAGAAAATCTCTTATATCTTCTGGAAATTGAACGCTATGATGATGAAACTTCAACATATGCTAAGTACCTATTTTGTTCATAAAACCCAAAATTTTGTTGTCTGTTCTGACTAATAACTGATGAGGTAACGAGTATTGAGAAAAATATTTTGGGATTTTTTAAAAATGTTCTATCGAGCCGATTCCTTCGAAACTCAACACACTCCTTTCTGCCAACGTTATGTAAACATTTTTTGAGTTTGAAATTGATTAGAGGAATATTCAAGGAATTATTACATGAACCAAATTTCAACGAACTCAACCGAGATATTTAGACAATCAACCTATTCTGAAAATATAAAAACTCTAGGTCCCTTCGTTCGGAAGATAGAAAGTACGCGACCGGCCGGAGGACCAGGAACACTCAAATTTTATCATGGATTCTTCATAAGGAAGTCAAACCCAATCGATTGAGAATATTTTCAACTCGATATTCGAAAATTAAAGACATTTGGACAAAACGATAGCTCGCTGTTTCACTAGAAACAATGTAACCAAAAATGTAACTTGGTACCATATTTCACGATGTTTCTTCATAACTCAAATCTGCATAAAACATTTAACAACATTTGAAAGTAATTTCCTACTTGGAATCTTTCAGAGCTGCACCATACACTGACCATAGTTAACTGAATGATGTTTATAGGGCGACTATCAAGAGCCGAAACGTAGAATAACGATAAAATAGCGCGCCAAATTGTCGTGATCACAACATCATATGATTGAAAAGATGGCAACCATGTCGGTTGACCTAACCACTGTAAGGTGGATAATATTTACCCTCCGGAGGATCAACGGTTTGCAGTGTAGTAATGGAAGTATACTCGAGGTGGACCTACATACTGTAGTTTGAATGGTTGACCTATGGATAGGAATTCTGAAGGAAAATGAATAAAAAAAGTCACTGATATTTCGTTGGATTCGTATTAAGGACATCAAATTATGTAATATACTTTGAGAATATTCTGCCTATACGCTTTCTTTCTGGTGGAGGATATATGTCTGCGTTTTAGGATGAGGACCTAAATATAGCGGGATGTAAATATATATATATATATGCAGGGGGGTTTCGGCCTTCGGGGGGTGACGTCCCCGCATACCCCAGTTAACCAGTGAAGAGGATTAGCAGTCCCTTCACTGTGTGATTAAATTGCTTTCGACACAGATAGTCATGCCTCGGATACCGCCCCCAGTGTTGGGACTGCGCTAGGGGGAAGACCGGCACAGTCTCTAGCGGTAGAGAGTGGAGCGAGTGGCACCTCTCCGCGAAACGGATCCACAAGGCCTGGCAACCCTATAGGTGACAACCGGAGTGAAAGCTTGGGTGCTCCACATGGAACCCCCGCTGTAACTCGTAGAAGGGGAAGGCAGCACTGGACACGTGAAATGAATTGCTTTCTCATGAGTGCTTACTTTCGTGTCACCGAGGGCGAAACAAGGAAGACCAGATACAGAGAACGATTGGAACGACAGTGGAAAGAACAATACCCTACACTCAATTTTACAGCACACCATCTGGCATCACAAATAAACAACATCAAAAAAAGAAAACTTATTTCCCCAGATGAGTTACAGGCTATGATGTCAAACTACACCTCTAGTACCCTCTCCAGAAGATCGATTGTAATACGAAGATCGATAGGGGCGCGAACTAATCCCCCAGAACTACTGACGTCCCAGAACGAAAACGACAGTCCTGAAGCGATGGAAATTAGAGCAATGTTTCAGGAAGTGGAGTTCAAATTCAGAGGAACATCAATGGAAGCGCGGCCAGTTATACCCAGGCTCAAGCTCTTCAAAGAGAATCAAAACATAGTGGACGCCACAAACTCGGCCCTGGCTAGGGAATTTGAGCAATCCGAAAGCCTTGAGGATCTATGTCACAGAGTCTATTGTGCGGCCTCTGTGATTGGCGTCATAGCATCCAGTGGCCGGACTCCAACAGTCCACGCTAACGTAATCAGCCCAAACAAACCACCATGGGAGAAGAGGCTTGAGTGTAAAATCACAGCTATGCGAAAAGAAATTGGAGTCTTGCAAAATTATCTAACCTACAGCATGACTACTAGAAAGACTCAAAGAAAAGTAAAATCATACGCAAGAAAGGCGAAAATCAGCGTGGCCGACCCGCAGCATAGACAGGCGCTCTTGGAGCACTCTGAAAGCCTGAAACAGAAAATCGCATCCCTTGGTGGCAGGCTCAGGAGATACCACCAGCGAACATTGAGATACAGACAGAATCGTCTTTTCGCAGCCGACCAAAAACTTTTTTACCGCAGCCTCGACAGCAACGACGGAAAAATCAATCAACCACCCGCAATAGACCAGATGACTCAATTTTGGTCAAATATATGGTCTCAGGAGGTCCAACACAACACGGAAGCAAGATGGATACGTGAGGAAAAAGCGAACCACCAAAACAAAACACAGATGCGCAGAGTGACCATCACAATAATAGATATAATGAACACGGTAAAACGCCTCAAGAACTGGACTTCTCCTGGTATTGATGGGATCCATAATTATTGGTGGAAGTCCCTAACAACGGCCCACAACAAACTGACCCAATATATCCAGGAGATCATTTCAAATCCAGAAAAGACCCCAGAGTACTTCACCAAGGGGATAACACACATGTTGTACAAAAAAGAGGATGAAACACAACCTGGAAACTACCGACCGATCACTTGTTTGCCATCTGCCTACAAAATTCTAACCTCGATAATCGGGTTCAAAATCAGCTCCCATATCCGCAGCAATAAACCTTGCTTGGGAGCAAGGCGGCTGTAAGAGAAAGGCCAGAGGATGTAAGGAACTACTAGTGATCGACAATGTGGTCACTAAACAAGCCAGGAAAAAGCTTAAAAACATCTCCATGAGCTGGATAGATTACCAAAAGGCGTTTGACAGCTTGCCGCATTCCTGCCTACTCGAGATACTCCTCCTATATAAAGTTGACGACCACGTTATCCGGCTGTTCCGGTACCTCATGAGTACTTGGCGGACCACACTGTCTGTGAGAGGAGCGGCGAACTGTTATCGAACTGAAGAGATACGCATTCGGCGGGGCATATTCCAGGGGGACGGCTGGAGCCCAGAATGGTTCTGCTTGGCTCTCAATCCATTGAGCATCATCCTGAACCGTAGTAACTATGACTATAAGGTGAACCAGCAGACAACACTCACACATCTTTTCTACATCGATGACTTGAAGCTTTTCGCCAGGGGCACTGCTCAGCTGCAGGGTGAGCTGGAGTAGGTGAGAAGCTTTAGCGGAGATATAAAGATGACGTTCGGCCTGGACAAGTGTTCGATAGCTCATGTGAAAAGAAGTAAAATAACCGACGAAGGGAATCTTACGCTACAGGATAACACCGAGATACGCACTCTGGGAGTAGAAAACACCTATAAATACCTTGGAGTCCAGCAGTCCTACGAAATCCGACAGAAAGAGAGCAAAGAGATATCAAAAAACGAATTCACAAGGCGCGTCAATAAAATCCTCAGAACACAACTCAACGCAAAAAATAAACTAACAGCCATCAATGCGTGGGCGGTGCCGTTATTCACCTACACATCTGGAATACTTTCCTGGTCGGCGACTGACGTGAAGAGTCTAGATCGATGGGTCCGAACTTCCTTCACCAGGCACGGTATGCTGCACCCAAACTCGGCAATAGAGAGGCTCTATCTGCCCAGGGCTGAGGGTGGCCGAGGACTGACAAACCTGGAAGCTGCGAACAGAAATGAAATCAGAACTCTAAAGCAGTACTTTCTTGCGAGTAACTTACCCGTGCATCAGTGTTTGAGGGCATGCGATAAAAACTACACCGCTAGAACCTGAAGGAGAATCCGCCCAGCTGGATACTCTCAGAGTGAAGTGGCGCAGTAAGGAGTTGCATGGAAGATTTCACGCCAGCATGAACCATCCTGAGGTGGACAAAACAAAATCCAATATCTACCTGACTGCTGGATACCTCTTCCCTGAGACTGAGGGAGCCATGTTGGCCATTCAGGACCAGGTGATACCAACCAGAAACTACTCGAAGTTCATCATGAAACAACAGGTCGAGAACACTAAATGCAGAATCTGCAATGGATGCGAAGAAACTGTCCAACACCTGTCGAGTGGCTGCTCTCTTCTTGCGCCCACTAGATATTTGGGAAGGCACAACAACATGGGAAAAGTAGCCCATCAGATGCTCATCCTAAAGTGGGGAATATCCGATAAATTCGTGCCCCACCATAAGTACACGCCGGTAGGACTGGCCGAGAACAACCTGGCAAAAATATACTGGGACTTCCCCTTCCTTACGGACAGACCATTGGAGCACAACCGTCCTGACATGGTTCTGTGGTGCAAGCGGGAGCAGCGTGCAGTGATCATAGATTTCGCGGTGCCCCTTGACCATAACATGGCTCAAACATACACAACAAATATTAACAACTATACAGAATTGAGTAGAGATTTAAAAATTTTATGGGGACTTAAGAAAATTGAAATATACCCACTCATAATTAGCTCCAATGGCCTCGTACATGTCAACACTGTGAAGCACCTGGCCGAGCTCCAGCTACCTAATGACACCCTCACATGGATGCAGAAGGCTGTCGTGCTAGGAACGGTATCTATAATCAGACAAGTTGTTTTTCCCCGGTGACTACTATGCCAGCTCTTGGATTAAAAATCCCGGGCTGTCGTAAAAGAAGTTTCCACTTTTAGTGTGAATTAAAAAAAAAAAAAATTTCACACCATTCGTGGAGGTTTTCAGAACCACTCGGGCGAAAACGCCAAAAGTAAATATATATATTATATATTCCGAAAGTTCTGTGAACATCGGACGTGACTGATGATATGGAAATTTGTGTTTGAGTCGAAGTAAGCTATTTTCAGCAATTAATTTAAAATATTTGTACTTGCGATTGCAAGATATGAATAGCCCTATCCAAACGTCCGATTCTCGGGAAAGACACATATGAAAAAGTCTTTTCCTGATCGCGTCAGTGGTAAAAGCCCGTCAGCATGCGTATGCATCATTTCTTCACGATTAATTGAGATATCGAATATCAATGGGATTTGAGGAGGTTTTCGCCTACAGCATGCGTATGCATCATTTCTTTACGATAAAATGATATATCAGGAACCAATGGAATTTCAGAAGGTTTCCGCCTTCAGCATGCATATGCTTCATTTCTTCACGATAATTTGAGAAATCAAGAACCAATAAAATTTGAGGAGTTCAACGCGTATGCATAATTTCTTCACGATTAGTTGAGATATCTAGAACCAATGGAGATTCAGATTGTTTACGCCTAAAGCTTGCGTATGCATAATTTTTTACGATTAGTTGATATAACAGAAAACAATAGTAATTCAGGGTGTTTACGCCTACTGCATGCGTAGGCAACATTTTTCCACGATTAGTTGAGATATCAAGAACAAATGGAATTTCAAAAGGTTAACGATTACAGCATACGTATGCATCATTTTTTAACGATTAGTATATATATCAAAAACCAATATAATTTCGGGGTGTTCACGCCTACTGCAAGCGTATGTACAGTCGTCATTTTTTAACGATTTGTTGAGATATCGAGAACCAATAGAATTTAAGAAGGTTTACGCCTACAGCATACGTATGCTTAATTTCATTACGATTAGTTTATAAATCAAGAACCAATCAAATTTTAGGGTTTTCACGCCTACTGCAAGCGTACGTACAGTCGTCATTTCTTCACGATTTGTAGAAATATCAAAAACCAATGGAATATCAGGGAGTTTACGTCGTCAGCATGCGTATGCATCTTTTCCTCAAAATTAGTTGAGATATCGAATACCAAAGGAATTTCAGGAGGTTTACGCCTACTGCATGTGAATGCATCATTTCTTTACGATGAGTTTATATATCAGGAACCAATAAAATTTCAGGGTGTTTATGCCTAATGCAAGCGTATGTACAGTCGTCATTTCTTCACGATTTGTTGAGATATCAAGAACCAATGGAATTTCATTAGGTTTACGTCTACACCATACTTATGCATCATTTCTTCACGATTGGTTGATATATCAAGAACCAATAGAATTTCACTGTGTACGCCTACTGCAAGCGTATGTACAGTCGTCATTTTTTCACGATTTGTTGAGATATCGAGGACCAATGGAATTTCAAATGGTTTACGCCTACAGCATACGTATGCATATATTCATTACGATTAGTTGATAAATCAAGAACCAATCAAATTTCAGGGTTTTTACGCCTACAACAAGCGTATGTACAGTCGCCATTTCTTCACGATTTGTTGAGATATCGATAACATAAGGAATTTCAGGAGGTTCACGCCGTCAGCATGCGTGAGCATAATTTCTTTACGATCAGTTGAGATATCGAATACCAACGGAATTTCAGGAGGTTTGCGCCTACAGCATGCGTATGCGTAACTTCTTAACGATAAAATGATATATCAGGAACCAATGGAATTTCAGGAGGTTTCCGCCTACAGCAGGTTTACAACTACAGAATGCATATGTTTAATTTCTTCACAATTAGTTGAACTATCTAGAACTAATGCAATTTCAGAGTGTGGATTATTTCTTTACGATTAGTTGTGATATCAAGAACAAATGGAATTTCAGGAGGTTTACGCCTAGAGCATACGCATGCATCATTTCTGAACGATATACAACGCATACAACTTAGAGAATGTTTTTCTGGCATTTGGGATGAACCAGCTTGTCAATGAACCTACTCATTTCACACGTACGTCGGCAACTCTCCTTGATTTAGTTTTCACCAACCTGGAGACAGTTTCAACTAATGTGGTAGATGCGAATATAGCTAACCACAGCCTGACGTATGTAAGGATGAAACTACAAGCCCCTGTGAGTGCATCCATTAGTTTTCAGTATAGATCTCTTACAAAAATTGATTTCCATGAATTTCAGACTGATCTTGAAAACCTACCTCTGGACAATATTGCGCATATAGTTAATATTGATGAAAAAATATAGTTTCTCAACCGTTGTATCCTGAGTCTATTTGAGAAACATGCGCCGCTGAAGAACTTCCGGAAAATTAAGAATTATACCTATGCGCCCTGGATTACTGAAAATATAAAGTTACTGCAGAAACTAAGAAATAAAGCGCTGCAAAAGTTCAAGAACACGAGGATGCCGGCTGACTACGACTACTACAAACAGCTGCGGAATTATACCACTGGAGCCATAAGGAGGGAAAAGAAAATATTTCTTGAGGCGAAGCTCCGCAATTGCAACACGAAGGAGAAATGGAGTGAACTTAGGAGGCTGAACGTCACCAGAAGTAGTAGAAAGGATATAATCCCCTTCAACTTACAAAATGTTGATGAAATCAACAATTTTTTCGTGAAATCTATAGCAAACAGTG
The DNA here is from genome assembly GCA_030674115.1 of Micraspis discolor. NCBI lineage: Eukaryota > Metazoa > Arthropoda > Insecta > Coleoptera > Coccinellidae > Micraspis > Micraspis discolor. The sequence continues at coordinate 114,490 of JARTUT010000912.1, forward strand.
CGCCTAGGCGGGAGATTTTGGATTTTTATGACAGTCGCATATTTCCTGGATTGATTGGTGAACTAAGCTTCGAACTAACTACCGAGCATGATGTGATGAATATACTGAAAAGCATAAAAACTAAAGCTTTTGGAAAAGATGGAATAAATATAACGTTGATACAATTGTGTTGTTCGCTTATCATCCCGTACATTACTCATATCGTGAATGAGTGCTTGGCGAACTCCTATTTTCCTGTTCTCTGAAAACAGGCTCAGGTTATTCCTTTGCCTAAGGTCAGCATGCCCGTGGAGTATAGTCAGTTGCGCTCCATTAGTATTCTCCCTACCCTCTCCAAGTTGCTCGAGCGAACGATAGAAAAGCAGATAAGGCATTTCTTGGATGTAAATAGTATACTGCCCTTAAGACAATCAGGTTTTAGGAGAGGATACAGCTGTGAAAGCGCACTTGCGGATGTTACGGATGATATCTTCAGGGCATATGATAGAGGTGATATAACGCTGTTGATCTTCAGCAAGGCCTTTGATACGATCAGCCATGAGATCCTGCTTGCGATACTCCGCTACATAGGTTTTACAGACAACTCCCTTCGTATGATAGCCTCGTATTTGTCAGATGTTCATCGCCCTTGAATCTGGAGAGGGGGGTTCCGCAGGGTAGTATACTGGGCCCTCTTTTGTTCATTGTGTACACCATCATGTTTCGTGCATACCTGCGATACTGTAGCTCGCATTACTATGTGGATGACACTCAGATCTACCTGACTTTTCCTGAGGAGGATATTCATCTTGCTGAGGAGAAGATTAACGCGGATTTGGAATCTTTTTCCAGTGTTGCTCGGGACCATCTTCTGCAGCTCAATCCGAAAAAATCTCAAGTCATTGTATTTGGCGGTGATGCGCAGATTTCCAAGGTCAGACAGACCATCAAAATCAAACTTGATGATGAGTGTCTTCCCTACTCAAACTATGGGAAGAGTCTTGGTCTCATTTTAGACTCTAGGATGCGGTTTAGGGAACATGTCAACAGTAAATTGAGGGTGGCATACTATAATTTAAAGATGATATATGGTCACAGAAACTACCAGTCACAGGAGATAAAAAAGATGCTCTGCGATACACTCATCCTCTCTCACTTCAATTTCTGTAGTAGAGTTTTTATGCCTTGTTTGGATGCCCTAGATCGATAGAGAATTCAGAAAGTTCAGAACTCATGCGTAAGGCTAATATACGGTATACGACGTAGGGAACATATATCTCCGGCTCTGAAACAATCTGGGTGGCTGAATATGGGCAATAGGGCTCAGGTACACATGGCCCTTTTCTTTTTTAAGATAATGAAATATGCGACGCCTGCTTACCTCCATCAAAGGCTGACGTATCGAACTGATTGTTCATAATTTAAATCTTAGAAGAAGAGCTTTATTGACAATACCTAAACATAGAAAACAGATTTTCAAGAGATCATTTTCCTACAATATTGCTCATGTTATGAACTCAATCTCTTCTTTAGATCTTGAACAGTCGCCGGCTATATTTAAAAAACAATTGAAGGGACTTCTTTTGCAATCGCAGAACCAACTACGTTAATAATAATATTTAAAAAAAATAAAATAAAATAAATGAATAAACAAATCAAAATGTAACACCTAACTCTCTAATATATTTAACCCTCTCCTTCTGTTTCCACATCCCTTTCCTCCCTCAATATGATTCAAATTATATTAAGGTTAAATTATGCCAAGTTTTCTGAACTAAATTGAGGCTTGAACAGTTTCTGTAATCAGATAACTGCAATTATTAAGGCCTATTAAATTTTCTCTTTGTTTCAATTTTGCCTGTATGAAAAAGTTGTAAGACTTGTATATTTGGGAAAATAACAATAAATTATTATTATTATTATTATTATTATTATTATATGTTGAGATATCCAAAACTAATGAAAATGCAGGGTGTTAACGCCTACTGCATGCTTATGCAACATTCCTTGACTATTAGTTGAGATAACAAGAAACAAAGGAATTTCAGGAGGTTTACGCTCACAGCATGCGCATACAATATTTCTTCACGATTAGTCGAGATATCAAGAACAAAAGAAATTTCAGGAGGTCTACAACTACAGAATGCGTATGCTCAATTTCTTCCCAATTAGTAGAGATATCTAGAACCAATGCAATTTCAGAGTGTTTACGCCCACAGCATGCGTATGCATTATTTTTTTACGATTAGTTTTGATATCAAGAACAAATGGAATTTCAAGAGGTTTAGTCCTAGAGCATACGCATGCTTCATTTCTTCACGATATGTTGAGATATTAGAAACTAATGAAGGTGCAGGGTGTTTACGCCTACTGCATGCGTTTGCAACATTTCTTCACTATTAGTTGGGATATCAAGAAACAAAGGAATTTCAGGAGGTTTACGCTCACAGCATGCGTATGCATCATTTCACCACGATTAGTTTATATATCAAGAACCAATAGAATTTCATGGTGTTAACGCCTTTTGCAAGCTTATGTAGAGTCGTCATTTCTTCACGATTTGTTGAGATATTAAGAATCAATGGAATTTCAGGAGGCTTACGCCGTCAGCATGAGTAAGCATAAATTCTTTAGGATTAGTTGAGATATCGAATAACAACGGAATTTCAGGAGGTTTGCGCCTACAGCCTATGTATGCATAACTTCTTTACGATAAAGAGATATATCAGGAACCAATAGAATATCAGGAGGTTTCCGCCTACAGCGTGCATATGCTTCACTTCTTCCCGATTATTTGAGATATCAAGAACAAATGAAATTTCAGGACGTTAACGCCTACAGCATGCGTATGCATCATTTCTTTACGATTAGTTGAAATATCAAGAACCAATAGAATTCCAGGAGGATTACGCCGTCAGCAAGCATATACATCATTATTAGTTGAGATATCGAATATCAATGGAATTTCAGGAGGTTTCCGCCTACAGCATGCGTATGCATCATTTCTTTACGATAAGTCGATATATCAGGAGCCAATGGAATTTCAGGAGGTTTTCGCCTTCAGTATGCATATGCTTCATTTCTTCACGATGATTTGAGATATCAAGAACCAATAAAATTTCAGGAGGATAACGCCTACAGCATACGTATGCATAATTTCTTCACGATTAGTTGAGATACCTAGAAACAATGGAATTTCAGATTGTGTACGCCTAAAGCATGCGTATGCATCATTTCTTTACGATTAGTTGATATATCAGAAACCAATGAAAATTCAGGGTATTTACGCCTACTGTATGCGTATGCATAATTTCTTCACGATTAAGTAAGTAAGTAAGTATAATAAGTAATCCCTTTATTTCATGAATTACAATACAAGATTGTAAAAAGAAATAAGTCATTTAAAGAAAAAAGAAATAAACAAGACAATGTTAAATTCCAACCGCAGTGGTGATAACTATCTATCCATTTTCACCGGCACTACATCCAAAGTACTCTGACAAGGAGTATGGCTCCAGATCCAGTAATAATTGCTTGACCTTATTTTTAAACAGTCTTTCTGTATTTATTGCTTTTATTACTGGGGGCAACTTGATAAAAGCTGATATCCCCGAATAGAAGCATCCTTTTTCTAATTTAGTCAGCCGATGTTTTGGGTAATTGTAATTTAAATTTCTTTGGCTTTGTGATTTTAGGTGACTGATCGAATTCTTGTTCTTGAAGAAAAATATAAGCAATTTATATAACTACAGACCTGTCAAAGTAAGGATTTTGTTCTTCCGGAAGTGATTTCTGCAAGATTCTGAGCGTTTTAGATTTGGAATGGTTCGAAAAGTGCGTTTTTGCACCATGAATAGTTCGTTGGCTTCCCCTCTATTTCCCCAGAAAATTATTCCAAACCCCAATATGGACTGAAAACTCGAGGAGTACACAGTTTTCAAAGTGTTCTGGTCAGAGTAAGGTTTACGCCGTCAGCATGTGTATGCATCATTTCTTAAAGATTAGTTTAGATATCGAATACCAATGGAATTTCAGGAAGTTTGCGCCTACAGCATGCGTATGCATAACTTCTTTGCAATAAAATGATATATCAGGAACCAATGGAATAATAATAATAATAATAATAAAGTTTATTTCGACAATAAACAGAATACATCACAGAGGTGAATTATATTACAACCTGTTCGTGATCAAATTAAAAATCATTCTTGATAATGTTCCATAAGGATGAACGTTGAAAGAAAACCAAAAAATCAAATTTTTCCCTCAAATGAAAAAGGCAGACCATGATATCTAAGGACGGGTATATTTTCCATCATTATCGAGTATAATTTTTCTATTCTCGCATTCAAGTGTACTCCTGTCATCAAATTTTTTTTTTTTCGTCGTTGTTCTATTGTGAAGGTATGTATGTAAGTATTATTCTTTTTTTTTTTTTTTCGTCGTTGTTCTGTTATGAAGGTATGTATGTAAGTATATTCTCCTTTTTTTTTGTAGTTCATTCATTATTTATCATTCTGTATTAATTCTCTACATCCACTGTTCATCCAAGCTTTTAGTCGTTTTTTAAATTTCTTTATATTTGTCATATTTTTCAGATGATCAGGGATTTTATTGAAAATTTTTGGTGCAAGATATCTAAAACTTCGTTGTCCTATACTTTTGTTACATATAGACGGTGGGTAAGTACATCTTCCTCTAGTAGTGTAACGATGACTAAGTTTTGCGATGGGAATCCTCCCTGAAATGACATTGGGCAGAATTTTTAAAGCATACAATTGCCTTACATCTGGTACTTCTGCCTCTTCGAACAACCTCTGGCTGGGAAAAGTACGGCCTTTTTTATAGATTATTTTCAGTAACCACTTTTGGATGATTTCTAAGGGCTTGATGTGGTTGTTATACGTACCACCCCATCCAACTATCCCGTAGGTGATCTGAGACTCAACCAAGGCCTTATAAAAAATCTTCAAAAATTTCCCTGAGATCAGATGCTTACTCAAGAACCTGAATTTGAAAAGAAGACCCCTCAGCTTGTTCACAACATTTTTGATATGTATACTCCATCTCATTTGCGAATCGATTGTTATTCCCAAATATTTTATGTGCTTTATTTCAGCTATACAGATTTCATTCCCAAAATCAAGATCTCCCAGATCCGGTAGACCAGAAGCATAAGAGCCGAATACCATATATTTGGTCTTGTCGATGTTTAAGGTGAGTTTATGATGCTTAAACCAATTTATTACTTCTGAAAATTTCACCTGAACTTTCTCTTTCAGTTCTTCCCATGTTTTTCTCTGGTATTGGAAAACTGCATCATCAGCAAAGCAAATCGCACCTTCAGACTCTATTATCTTGAGTAGGCTGTTTATGTAAAGAATGTTACACATCTTGACTGTTAACAAGTGCGAATTTGCTGCTTCTTTATTTGTGATATACTTTGGATGCTCGGAGATTTCGGTGGTTTCATCGTGGGTAATTATTCATACCTTTATTATACGAGTCATTGAATTAGCGATTTTGAATTTTGAATGTATTTTCTTTCCATTGTTATAATAATATTTACCAACTTATTTCACTTTCGCGAGTTTTCATAATCACATATGTTGTCCCGTTCGGTGATAACAGACAGAATTTCTTTTTGTTGAACGTCGCCTCGTCTGGGTACATATGCATACGCTTGTGTCTGGCTGATACCAGTGGCGGCGCGATTTATTGGAACTGAGTGCTATTTTTAATTATTATATATTTCCTTTTCTGAGTCATTCCCGTCCTTTTTTGTTGCTGTTTTCGTGGCCCTCCTATTCTGTAAGAGTCTTCCTTACGGGTCCAAGGAAGTGAAGAGTGTTTTAGCCTAAACCTAATCCTTTCAATATGCCAGGGTACTCATGCACTATTTGTTTCAAAAAAGTTGTAGCTGACGACTTGTCAGTTTCTTGTTCTAAATGCAGCAAATTCTTTCATGCTACATGTGCTAATCTTGCTAAAGAAGAGATTGAGTTCTTTAAAGCGGGCAACGACGTCTGGAATTGTACATATTGTGTCTCAACGGCCCGCAGTCTCCGTAGCAATTCTTCGGGAGCAAAACAACTTCCTTCTACTAAGTCGGGCACAATGTCCCAGGAGGGGTCATGTCAGGGCAACCAGATTACGTTGAGGCATTTCGAGATCCTCATGGAACATATTCGTGGGATAACAGCTACCATGGAACGGATTGAGAGAAGACAGGATGACCTTATTTCCCAGGTGGCGTGTTGTTCTGCCAAGATACAAGAACACTCAGAAATTCTGACCGAGCATGAGTTGGGTATTGCTACGTGTAAGAGTAATATTTCGGCTCTTGAGCGTGACTGGTCATCGATGTCTGAGGAGATAGCGTCCGTGGCTGGAAGGGTAGCCGATCTAGAAGGTGTCAAAGTTTCTGAGCATGGTGTTGATATGTCTGAGGTTCTAGACAGAGTGGAGAAATCGCATAATATTATTTTGACCAATGTCACCGAGAGTACTGACCTATGTTCAGACTCTAGTTTGGTAAAGGCCGTTGTTGATCATGTCCGCCCATCATCCAGCAATTTCATAACTGGTATTACTCGCTTACCGGGTAAGGATAATATCCGTCCACGGTGGGTTAAGGTTTCTTTTTCCAGCTCTGTTGTCACCAAGTCTCTGCTCAGGAACAAATCTCTTCTTCTTGGACATCGGGAATATCGAAGTATAAGAATTTTTGATGATAAAACGAGGAAGCAGGCGGATGAGTTGAAGATGGCGCGGGAGGAGCTCGCCAGAAGACAGGCATCGGGCGAAACAGATTTGACTATCAAGTATGTCAGCGGACGTCCAAAAGTAGTGAATACCGTACCCGCTAAGAATGTCTCAAAAAACATCAAACCCTAAATATATGGCCTTTAATGTATACGAACGTGATGTCCCTTGGATCTAAATTTTTAGAACTTGTTTCCTTTGTTGAGGCACACAAGCCATACCTAATTTTAATAACTGAAAGCTGGCTACATCCCTCTGTACCAGACTCCGCTTATTCTATATCGAACTACTCATTGTTCCGTCATGATAGTCGAGCTGCACTGGGTTATCGTGGTGTGTGTGTGTTTGTGCATAACAGTCTGTTTCACGAGTTCAAGATTGACGTATCTCACCAGGATTGGCCCAATATCGATAACATTTTCATAAAAATATCTAATACCCTCTTTTCGATGGTGGTTGGCTGCATTTATAGACCTCGATCTTGCGCTGATGATGTCGGTGTGGTTCGGTATCTCAAGGATTTATCTGAATCATCTTCTGACGTCTTCATTGCCGGAGACTTCAACTGTCCAGACTTGGATTGGCCACTTGTAAGCCTTCCGTCAATAAGATCCCCTTCTTATCCCTACGCTGAACTTGTAACATCGACGAGTCTCCAGCAGGTGGTGAATGAGCCAACTAGACATAGGCATGGCCAGACTTCTTCATTACTTGATCTGTTTTTTGTGTCGGACAGAAACTTGTTATCTGATGTTGAACATTTTCCACCTTTCGGTAGGTCGGATCACGACGTTTTACTAACGGAACTCCAGATACAGCTACCTACCTCATTACAGTCTCGCGGGAGCAGGTCAGGAAGATTATCGACTACGGACATATATCGAAAACTCTCTCATCAGTTGATTGAGTTCTCTTTATTACCTGATCTAACGATTGATGAGATGTGGAGGTTGTTCGAGACTGAGTTGAACAAAGCCATATCTGCTGGTGCCAGGAGGTCAAATCCACTTTCATTCCGACAAGGCCATGGATAAACGATAAAGTTATGAAACTTTTGAGACGCAAAAGGTCCCTTTGGCAGAGATATTTACGCAGTCGAAAAGATGCTGACTACAGGATCCACAGAGATTTCTCAAATTTTCTCTCTTCCACTATTCATTCGGCCAAAACTAATTTTGAAAAAAGTTAGTGAGTAAGTCCAACAGAAAGCGATTTTTAAGTACTTGAGAACCACGATGAACTCCAAAGTCAGTTTTCCGGTTGTGAGGAAGCTGTCTGGTGACGTCTGCGACAATCCGCGTGAAACAGCTGATGTTCTGGCCGGTACATTTGCTGAGGTGTTCACCCCAGAGCCTCCGGGGATTTTACCTAATATTACGTCTGCTCGAGCGAGTAATTATTTGGATGCTGTCTGTCTGTCCGAGCGCTTGGTGCTGGAATATCTTTCTGGGGTGAGGGTGGACAGTTCCCCTGGCCGAGACGGTTTTTCGCCGCGTTTGTTGAGGAATTGTTCTGAAGTTATGGCGTTTCCGATTTTTCTTATATTCAGAAAATCTCTCTCCAGCTGCACTCTACCCTCCGATTGGTTATCCGCCTCAGTAACTCCCATTTATAAGAAGGGTGATAAGCTGTCTCCACTGAATTATAGACCTATAAGTCTGCTGTCAGTCTTGTCTAGGGTCTTGGAGAGAATAGTTTGTGACCAGGTGCTTGATTTTTGCTTAGCTCAGAAGATTTTTCCGACCAACAGCACGGGTTTCTACCGCACCGTTCAGCCCTCACTAACCTAATCTGTTGTCTCAACGATTGACTAAGGCATGGGATAGTAACATTCCAGTTGATGTGATCTATCTAGATTTTTCTAGAGCATTTGACCGTGTCCCACATAGGCGTCTGCTTCATAAACTGGACCATCTTGGGTTGAGAGGGGGTCTTCTCCAGTGGATTCGTGCATTTCTGACCAACAGAACTTTTCGAGTGAGGGTTGGTGATGTTTACTCATCTTCCGAGTGTCATGTTCGAAGTGGTGTCCTCAGGATCAGTTCTCGGTCCCATTCTGTTTCTTTTTATATACCTCTGATCTCCTGGTTGTTTTTATCGACATGTTCTATGTATGCAGACGATACCAAGATTTATAATTTCCCCTCTTCTCAACTCCACCACTCTACAGCGGGATCTTGATAAGCTGTCCGCTTGGTGTCGGGAATGGTTGCTTCCATTAAACCTCGACAAATGTCATGTGCTACACATAGGCCGAAATAATCCGCGACTGTCTTATGTCATTGACGATCATTGTCTCTCTCCTGTCACCAGTCGATGTGACTTGGGCTTGACAATAACAAGCAGTCTGACCTGGTCCACCCATGTTGCTTCAATTACGGCTAAGGCCCGTCAACTTACCTACCTGGTTCAGAGATCTTTCCGAGGCTCTGACAGATCAGTATGTAAACTGATATATGAGTCTTTCATACGCCCCATCATGGAATACGCTGGTCCGGTATGGTGGACGGCGCTTGTTGGTGACATGAATGCTCTGGAGTCTGTCCAGAGATGGAACACAAGAATCCCATATGGAATCGTCCGACCTGACTATGAAACCCGCCTTCGTCTGAATAACATGACAACATTTGCGGATAGACGTACTAGAGGTGACCTGATATTCACATACAAGTGTATGCATGGAATTTTTGGATCTCAGGTGGAGACCATGTTCTGCAAAAATATGAATAATCTTCGAGGTCACGATTTTAAGTTGAGGAAGGAGAATTTCCGGACCATTCCAAGGCAGATGTTTTTACCCAACAGAGTGTTTTCATCCTGGAATAGACTTCCCAGTTCCGTGGTCGGTAGCACTAGCACCAATAGCTTTAAAAACGGATTAGACAGACTGAGACAACTTTGATGATGTAGAAATGCTCGCTGTGTTGGTGCTGAGTTTTTGTGTCCGGTGTGTGTTCTTACATTCGAGATAGTTCGATATATATGTATATTTTTCATTTAATATTAATTCATTATTTTATCTTTATTTCGGGGATGTGTACATTGAATAGTTTTTTTTTTTCTGTATATGGGCTTATTTGAGTTTATAGGTATATACCTCAACTCTAATTGTATTGTTAATAATAATAATAATAATAATAAGAAATAGAACAGGACCTAATACGGTACCTTGTGGAACTCCGTAAGTTATTATCTCTTCTTCACTCCTTGAGTTTCCTATTTCCACAACCTGCTTTCTATTTGACAAATAACTTTTTAATAATTTATACGAAGGACCTCTAAATCCGAAGTTTTTTAATTTTTTAAGCAATTGGAGATGACACACTGTATCGAATGCCTTACATAAATCTACAAATATACAAAGTGAAGGGATCACTTTATCCAGACATTCGTACAGCTTTCCTGAAAGCTCTCTAATGGCATCTTCTGTAGACTTTTTTTCCATGAATCCGAATTGTTTTTGATCGATGATATTATATTTTTGCAAGTAGTTCACGATACGTGTTTTCAAAGCCTTTTCTACTATTTTTGCCAGGTTCGATATTAGGGTGATGGGTCTGTAATTCGTAACTTCGGTTCGGTCTCCACTCTTGTATACTGGCTTTATTATACCGGTTTTTAAAGTATCAGGAAAACATCCTCTCTCAAAAAAATTGTTTAAAAGATATACTAAAGGAGCCGATATTTCCATTTTGACTTCTTTTAAAGTTTCAGATGTTATGAAATCATGCCCAGCAGCCTTTCCGGACTTGAGGTGACCTATGATATTCTGCACTTCCACAGTGTCGACCGGAGACAAGTAGAAGGAATTACGTTGAGAAACGTCTCCCTCTTTATAACTCTTAGGTGGATCGATTTTATCGGCATAAAGTTTTCCTACCCCAGTGAAATATTTATTAAATATATTAGCTATATCTGTCCTGTCTCTGTAACACACTGTTCGATACTTAATTTGTTTGATTTCCATTCCTGTGTCCTTGCGATTGCCGCATAAATAATCCATAGTTTTCCATACCGCCTTAGATTCATTTTGAGTTCTGTGAACTATATTCTGTATATAATCTTGCTTAGAAATATTTATAAGTTTTCGAATTTCATTTTTATATTTATTGTACTTAGTTTTCAATACTGTATTTTTAGGATTTTTTTTAAGCTGCATATAGAGATCATTTTTAATGTTAATTACTTTAATTATACTAGGACTAATCCATTTTTTACGACGAGACTCATTTTTATTTATTTTTACGGAATGTGTATTGTTATTTATATGTTCACTTAATATATCAACAAAAGAGCAAGTCATTACGTTGACATTCTCTCCTCCATACACTCGTGACCATGTCTCCTTTTGTAAATCTTCTCTTAATTTTACATAGTTCACATATTTTTTTATTTTATTTTTTTCGTTCTTACGCAGAAAAGTTGGACCTGAATTTAAGGTCAGAATCGTTGAAAAATGATCAGTTATGAGATATTGCAGTACGTATCCGTTTATCTGCTCTAAATGATTTTCGAGATTAGGTTTCTTGAGGAATATATGATCTATACAGGAATTTCCGTCAGGTCTAGTGCATTTATTTATGATGGACAGGAAACCGAAAGAATATAAAATATTTTTATATTCGTCAACAAATTCATCATGTGCAAACAAATTGATATTCATATCTCCGATCAGCACGTGTGTTCTGACCTCACACTGACTCTCCAAATAATCATAGAGTTCTTTGTTAAAGGTTTACACACACGTATCCGGCGATCTATAAATAGCTGTTAGCGCAAAATCATTTTTCTCATTAACATTTAGTTCTATTGTCATGCTTTCCCCCAAAGGTATTAAATTATACGTAAATTCTATATCTTCCCTCATGTAAACTAAAACCCCGTCATTTCTGTTGAATTTTCCCTTATTATAAATTGTTCGATATCCAGTAATATTAAAAATTTTTAAGCTATTTAGTTGGAATGTTTCCGTTAACACTATTATGTCGAATTTTACTGAAAGAGTTTCCAATACTATTAGTAATTCATCAAAGTTTTTTGCTATGCTTCTTATGTTAACATGAAATATCTTTAATTGACTTTGATTACTTTGCTTGAAAGTGTTGATATTCTCGATTATTTTTGTATCATATTTACCCTCTTGATATTCTCTTATGTATGAATCCATGTTCTCTTGTGATCAATGCATATACGGACTTAATAGAATTTAAACAGAACGTAATTTTCAAACTATATTACATAACTCTAACCTCAAAGTCTAGCAGCTAGTTAGGATCTCGCAGAGCCAGTTCTCAACCTCGTATTTATTTTGGGTTCTCTCTTGGGTTGTGGTTTGTATTTGGGGCTCCTGTGGGTTCCTGTTTTTTTTCGATAGTCAAGTGATGTTAAACATGGGGTCTTCGCAATTTCAACACTAGCCTCTCCAGTATCTTCCACAGTTTCCCAGCCCGCTTCAGTATCTTCAGAATTTTTGTTTTGTGAACCTTTTTCCGAGACTGATAGACTTCCCGATGCTGAGGGTGTCGGGGGTGCACTGTGAGGTTTCCCTTCCTGTTGTTTGTTCACAAGATCCTCAACGGTATATTCCCTTGTTCCAACTACTAGGCGGTCACCACGTATGTATGATCTGAGCGATGCGTTTGCTCTTGCTTGGATGAGGTTTTCTTTCAAGATTTTGTAATCACTTCGCTGAATCTCCGTCAAATCATTCGAAATGCTAACAGGTGTTCCCTTCAATTGTTTAGCTTTCGAAAATATAGTTTTCTTCTTTATTGCCGAAACCAACTCTACCTTAATAGGGGAATTTCCAGTTTTTCCTAATCTATAGCAGTCGAAAATATCTGCTTCTGTTAACTCAACCTCCAACAACCTATGTAACTCATCACAAACTAGCGTTGGTCCGACTTTATCCTTCGTGATCAACCCAAAGATGATAATATTTTTCTTCCTATTGATTCGATCAATACTTTCAATTTTCTCTCTAAGTGTGAAATTTCCTTTTTCCAGATGGTCGATTCTACTTTTTAGGGAATGTATCTCCAGCACTAATCGCGTTTCGGCCGCTGCTATTGAATTCTTCACTTCCTTCCTGCTCCGGATTATTTCATCGTATATTTGGTATAATATCAGAAGGTTTCCGCCTACAGCATGCATATGCAACATTTCTTGACGATTAGTTTAGATATCAGAAACCAATGGTGTTTCAGGGGGTTTACGCCTACAGCAAGCGCATGCAAAATTTCTTTACGATTAATTGAGATATCAAGAACCAAAGGAAGTTCGGGAGGTTCACGCTTTAAGCTTGCGTATGCATCATTTCATTACGATAGGTTGGGATTTCAGGAGGTTCACGTCTTCATCATGCGTATGTATCAATTTTTTACGATTAGTTGAGATATCGGAAACCAATTGAATTTCAGGATGTTCACGCCTACAGCTTGCGTTTGCATCATTTCGATACGATTAGTTGAGATATCCAGAACCTATGGAATATAAGGAGATCAACGCCGTGAGCATGCATATGCATCAATTCTTTACGACTAGTTGATATATCAGGAATCAATAGAATTTCAGAAGGATTCCGCCTACAACATGCATATGCTTCATTTCTTCACGATTGAATGAGACATCTAGAACCAGTGGAATTTTAGGAGGTTGACGCAAACAGAATGCGTATGCATAAGTTCATCTCGATTAGTTTAGATATCAAGAACAAATGGAATTTCAGAGAGTTAATTCCTACAACATGCGTATGGTTCATTTCTTTTCGATCCGTTGAAATATCAGAAACCAACGGGAATTCAAATTGTTTATGCTTTCTGCATGCGTATGAAAATTTCTTCACGGTTAGTTGAGATATCAGGAACCAATGGAATTTCAGGAGATTTACGCTAACATAAAGCGTTTGCATTATTTCTTCACTTTTAAATGAGCTATCGAGAACCAATGGAATGTCTGGAGGTTCACGCCGTCAGCATGCGTATGCATCATTTCTTCTAGATTGGTTGAGATATCAGGAACTAATGGAATATCAGGAGTTTCACGACTACAGCATGCGTTAGCATCATTTCTTAACAATTAGTTGAGATATCGAAAACTAATGGAATTCCAGGAGGTTAACTCCTACAGCATGCGTATGCATAATATCTCCACGATCAGTTGAGATATCAGAAACTAATGGAAATTCAATGTGTTCACGCCTACTGCATGCGTATGCATAATTTCTCTTCGATTAGTTGAGATATCAAGAGCCAATAAAATATCAGGGTGTTAACGCCTACTGCAAGCGTATATACAGTCGTCATTTCCTCACGACTTGTTGAGGTATCAAGAACCTATGGAACTGCAGGAGGTTAACGCCGTCAGCATGCGTTTGCAACATTTCTTGATGATGAGTTGAGATGTCGAATAACAACTAGAATTCAGGAGATTTACGCCTCTAGCATGCGTATTCATCATTTTTTCACGATAAGTTGATATATCAGGAACTGATGGAATTTCAGGGGGTTTCTGCCTAAAGCATACATATGCTTCATTACTTCACGATTAAATGAGACATCTAGAGCCAATGGAATTTCAGGAGGTTTACGCCAACAGCATGCTTATGTATATGTTCTTTACGATTAGTTGAGATATCAAGAACAAATGGAATTTCAGAGTGTTTACTCTTTTTGCGTGCGTATGCAAAATTTCTTCACGATTAAATGAGCTATCGAGAACCAATGGAATGTCTGGAGGTTTACGCCTACAGCATGCGTATGCATCATTTTTTTACGATAAGTTGAGTAATCAGGAACCAATGGAATTTCTGGGGTTTTACGCCTACAGCATGCGTTTGCATCATTTCTTTACGATTATTTGAGATAACGAATGTCTATGAAATTTCAGGATGTTTACGCCTACAGCATGCGTATGCATCATTTCTATACGATCAGTTGGGATTTCATGTACCAATGGAATTTCCGAAGGTTCACGCCTATTGCGCGCGTATATTCAGTAGTCATTTCTTTACGATTAGTTGAGATATCAGGAACCAATGGAATTTGAGGAGGTGTACGTCAACAGCATGCGTATGCATAATTCCTTCACAATAAGTTGAGATATCAAAAACCAATAGAATTTCAGAAAGTGTACGCCAACAGCATGCGTATGCATCATTTCATCGAAATTAGTTGAGATATCAAGAACCAATGTAATTTCTGGAGGTTCATGCGTAAAGGATGCGTATGCATAAATTCTTTACGATTAGTTGAGATATCACAAGTTGGGATGTCGAATACCTACGGAATTTCGGGAGATTTACACCTACAGCATGCGTATGCATCAATTCTTTAAGATTGGTAGAGATCAGGATCCAGCGGAATTCGACGAGGTTATCAGGAGGTTCAAGACTACAGCATGCATAAGCATCATTTCTTCAATTGGGATAACAAGAACCAATGGAATTCCAGGAGGTTTTTGCCTACAGCAATTGTATGCATCATTTCTTTGAGATTTGTTGAGATATCAGGAACCACTGGAATTTCAGGAGGTTCTCGTTTATTGCGTGCGTATGTTCAGTCGTCATTCTTTATGATTAGTTTAGATATCAGGAACCAATGGATTTCAAGGAGGTGTACGCTTACAGCATGCGTATGCATAATTTCTTTACGATTAGTTTTGATATCGAATACCAACGGAATTTCAGGAGAATTGCACCAATAGCTTGCGTATGCATAATTTCTTTACGATAAAGCGATATATCAGGATCCAATAGGATATCAGGAGGTTTCCGCCTACAGCATGCATATGCTTCACTTCTTCACGATTATTTGAGATATGAAGAAGTTGAGATATCAGGAACCACTGGAATTTCAGGAGGTTCACGTCTACTGCATGCGTAAGTTCAGTCGTCATTCTTTACGATTAGTTTGGATATCAGGAACCAACGGATTTTCAGGAGATGTACGCTTACAGCATGCGTATGCATGATTTCTTTACGATTAGTTTAGATATCGAATACCAACAGAACTTCAGTAGGTTTGCGCCTGCAGCATGCGTATGCATAACTTCTTCACGATTATTCGAGATATCAAGAACAAATGAAATTTCATGAGGTTTACAACTACAGAATGCGTATGCTTAATTTCTTCACAATTAGTTGAGATATCTAGAACCAATGCAATTTCAGAGTGTTTACCCCTACAGCATGCGTATGCATTATTTCTTTACGATTAGTTGTGATATCAAGAACAAATGGAATTTCAGGAGGTTTACGCCTAGAGCATACGCATGCATAATTTCTTGACGATATGTTGAGATATCAGAAACTAATGAAGGTGCAGATTGTTTCGCCTACTGCATGCTTATGCAACATTTCTTCACGATTAGTTGATATATCAAGAAACAATAGAATTTCATGGTGATTACGCCTTTCGCAAGCTTATGTAGAGTCGTCATTTCTTCACGATTAGTTGATATATCAGAAACTAATGGGAATTAAGGGTGTTTACGCCTACTGCATGCGTATGCAACATTTTTTTACGATTAGTGGAGATATCAAGAACAAATGGAATTTCAGAAGGTTTACGATTACAGCATACGTATGCATCATTTCTTCACGATTAAATGATATATCAAGAACCAATAGAATTTCAGGATGTTTACGCCTACTGCAAGCGTATGTACAGTCGTCATTTCTTCACGATTTGTAGGAATCTCAAAAACCAATGGAATTTCAGGAAGTTTACCACGTCAGCATGCGTATGCATCTTTTCTTTACGAATTATTAAGATATCGAATTCCGAAGGAGTTTCAGGAGGTTTACGCCTACTGCATGCGTATGCATCATTTCTTTACGATCAGTTGATGAATCAAGAACCAATATAATTTCAGGGTGTTAACACCTACTGCAAGCGTATGTACAGTCGTCATTTCTTTACGATTTGTTGAGATATCAAGAACCATAGGAATTTCAGGACGTTTACGCCGTCAGCATGCGTATGCATCAATTCTTTAAGATTGATAGAGATATCAGGAACCAGCGGAATTCGACGAGGTTCACGCCTGCTGCGTGCGTATGTTCAATCGTCGTTTCTTGACTATTAGTTGAAATATTTGGAACCAATGGAATTTCAGGAGGTGTACGTCAACAGCATGCGTATGCATCTTTTCTTCACAATCAGTGATGATATCAAGAACCTATGGAATTTAAGGAGGTTCACGCTGTCAGCATGCGTATGCATCATTCCTTTACGATTAGTCGAGATATCGAATACAAATGGAATTTCAGGTGGTTTCCGCCTACAACATGCATAGGCCTCTTCTCTTCACGATTATTTGAGATATCAAGAACCAATGAAATATCAGGAGGTTTAAGCCTACAGCATGCGTATGCATTATTTCTTCAGGATAAGTTGAGATATGTAGAACCAATGAAATATCAGAGTGTTTACGCCTAGAGAATGCGTATGCATCATTTCCCTACGATTAGTTGAGATATCAGAAACCAATGAAAATTCAGGGTATTTACGCCTACTGTATGCGTATGCATAATTTCTTCACGATTAAGTAAGTAAGTAAGTAATCCCTTCATTTCATGAATTACAATACAAGATTGTAAAAAGAAATACGTCATTTAAAGAAAAAAGAATTATACAAGACAATGTTAAATTCCAACCGCAGTGGTGATAACTATCTATCCATTTTCACCGGAACTACATCCAAAGTACTCTGACAAGGAGTATGGCTCCAGATCCAGTAATAATTGCTTGACCTGATTTTTAAACAGTCTTTCTGTATTTATTGCTTTTATTACTGGGGGCAACTTGATAAAAGCTGATATCCCCGAATAGAAGCATCCTTTTTCGAATTTAGTCAGCCGATGTTTAGGGTAATTGTTATTTAAATTTCTTTGGCTTTGTGATTTTAGGTGACTGATCGAATTCTTGTTCTTGAAGAAAAATATAAGCAATTTATATAAGTACAGACCTGTCAAAGTAAGGATTTTGTTCTCTCGGAAGTGATTTCTGCAAGATTCTAAGCGTTTTTGATTTGGAATGGTTCGAAGAGTGCGTTTTTGCACCATGAATAGTTCGTTGGCTTCCCCTCTATTTCCCCAGAAAATTATTCCAAACCTCAATATGGACTGAAAACTCGAGGAGTACACAGTATTCAAAGTGTTCTGGTCAGAGTAAGGTTTACGCCGTCAGCATGTGTATGCATCATTTCTTAAAGATTAGTTGAGATATCGAATACCAATGGAATTTCAGGAAGTTTGCGCCGAGTGGGCCGACAATACCCCCTTGACCTATTCCCACTTCCAGTAAGTAGACCAGCTCCAAAAAGTAGTCTACACCTTCATATTCGACTACTACCTTCTGTGCTCGATCTTTCAAATATGATTCGAACCACTTAAGTGCGCTCCCCCTAATTCCCAGAATCTCCAGTTTTTTCAAAAGGATCTCGTAGAGAACCGACTCAGAGGCCTTCGTTAGGTCCAAAAATACACCCCCTATTTTCAAATCCATAGATTATTTCATTCATGAAGCTATTTGTTGCTGTGCTCGTTGAACGGTTGCTTATGTAGCCATGTTGACAGTTGCTGAACCTGCTATTAGACAGAAAAAAACTTCTGACTCTGTTCACCATCGCAGTCTCCCTTGAAGAAACTTGTGAGTATGTTGATTGGTCTATAATTTCCTATTTTTGTTGTTTTGTTGTCTCCTTTTTTGAATATTGGTTTAATTAAAGCTACCTTCAAACTATCTGGAAATCTTCCGTAGATGAGTGAGTTATTCACGATGAATGCTAGACGCTCGCTGATTTCCTGAGCGCATGATTTCAGTATGATTACTGGAACCTCGTCCACCCCACTGGTCCATTTGTCCTTTAACTTTCGAATTATATCGTGAATTTCAATCCGCAGTACCGGACTCAAAAAGAATGATTTGCAATTTCTCTTAAGTTTGCAACATGAGTTGACACTATTCGACATTGGTTGCTGGTTAGGGCTCATCACTGGTGTTGAGAAAAGTTGACTGAATTTTTTTGCAATTTCCGTAGGATGTCCATTTATTTCAACATTTGCTGACTTCTTCTGGTCTTTGATATCCTTGACTACATTCCGAACTACCTTGCTCTTGTTTTCCGCTCTGTAAATTTTATTTTTTGCGACGTTATATTGCTTCGTATAACTACTATTTACGGTTTTTAGTGTGTAAAGAATATCGAGTTTTTTTTCTGTTTTTCTATTTCTTCTGATTTATAATAAACTTTTGTTTTTCTTGGCCTGCAAATTTTTTTACGAAAAGATTGGTCGAAAATTGGTATAAAAATATTCATGAAAATCTGAAATTGTTTCTGAACGTCTTGAGCCGGACAGGAATATACCTCCGCCCAATTATATTCCCTCAGTGTGTGCACAAATTTGATTATATTTTCTTGACTGAAATCTCTCTTTTTTATCGGAATTGGTTTCTTAAACTTGGAATAGAAATACAGCTGCTGTCCTAGGTGATCAGGGAGTTGGAAATTCAGAATTTGCGCTTCAAATTTAGGTAAGTTCGTAAAAATATTGTCAATACATGTTTTGGAATATGATGTAACTCTTGTGGGCTCGATTATAGATTGTTCTAAGCTAAATGAATTTAAAAGTGACAAAAATTGGCCTGATTCTCTACTACTAATCAATAGATCAATATTAAAATCACCTGTTAGAAAAATGGTGCTTATTTCCTGGATTATAAGCTATAAGCACAAATCACCAGAAACTTCTCACCTTCAACATAAAATTGAGTTGCTGACACCTCTAGAACAAAGGGCACCGATTGATACACTATATCGTCACTTCTACTAGCTTTCACATCACTCCTACAGTAAATCGCGGTTCCACCATGTAAACCTTCGTCCCTGCAGAAAGATGACATCAGTTTATAGTTTTTCACTGCATATAATGGTAACTGAGCGGATGATTTCCAGTGCTCCGAGACACAGAGACAAAGACAATCCTTATTTTCCTCAAGCAGAATGTTTACCTGGTCTAAACAATTCCCTATTGATTGTAAATTATTGTGGATTATGCTAGTTTTTGAGGTGTTGTGCCTGATTTTGAAGTTTTCCCAATCTTTGTCAGACTGTATAAAAATAACTTATATTAGCTCCATCTGGCCAAAGATTTGGCTCTTTGATTTTGTCGAGAGATGTCAGTGGAACAGTAATGATGTATGATTTGTAAATATCGGGAAACTTTGAATTTCCTTGTTTCACTTCGAACTTTTCGAAATTATTTTCTCGTAAATGTTTATTGACAGATTCTACAGTGCTATCAACGTCTGTTCTACTTATGTAAACAGATACCATCTTCGGTACTGCTTTCAGATTTGATATTGAATTCCTGCCAATTAATTCGAGTTTGCGCTGTCTTTTTCTTGTTACTAATTTGAAATTACTCTCCTCGCTTGGGACCGTTTTCTTGGTTATGTTTTGTTTTGATTTCGTCGTAAGATATATCTCGTCTTGCGCCTGCGAGTTATGTTTGTTATTCATTATTGTCCTCTCCGTCATTGATCGTGACATAGAATCTTGTTGTTCGGTAGATCTGCTGCCTGTAGGGATTATGTCAGATATTCTTTGGGTTGACCAATTTAAGTTGGTAGTATTGGTTAGAATTTCTACCTGTTGTTGAGAGCTGGATGTTGAGCTGGAAGTTTTGGATTCATCTTTGTTTACATGTTTTTTTGCTGTTTCTTTTTCTCTGGATTCGTAAAAACCAATTTTTGCTTCCAAAACTGCAATTTTCTCGAGGAAAACCTCATTATATTCCATGAGAATTTCATTTTTACTTACGATTTCTTGAAAAAGCATGTTTTCTAGAATGTTACTGGATTCTGAGACTTCCCATGCATTATCGCCTGTACTGTCGGTTAAGTGTTGACAATCATTGTTTTTGGTGCTGTTCGCTAATTTCACGCAACCGGGGTGGAAAATTGCTCTGCATTTTTTACACTTGAATTCATCTTTCACAATCACTCGTTTGCAGAATTTGCACGATTTTTGAATATCTTCACTTTCGCTTTCTTCTACGGACTCGTCAGAGCGACCTGCGCCGCCTGCCATGTTGCTAGTAGATTAGTTGGGATAACAAGAACCAATGGAATTCCAGGAGGTTTTTGCCTACAGCAACCGTATGCATCATTTCTTTAAAATTTGTTGAAATATCAGGAACCAATGGAATTTCAGGAGGTTCACGTCTACTGCATGCGTAAGATCAGTCGTCATTCTTTCCGATTAGTTCAGATAACAGGAACCAATGGATTTTAAGGAGGTGTACGCTTACAGCATGCGTATGCATAATTTCTTTACGATTAGTTTAGATATCGAGAACAGATGGAATTTCAGGAGGTGAACGCCTAGAACATACGCATGCATCATTTCTTAACGATATGTTGAGATACCAGAAACTAATGAAAATGCAGGGTGTTCACGCCTACTGCATGCGTATGCAACATTTCTTCACCATTAGTTGAGATAACAAGAAACAATGGAATTTCAGGAGGTTTACGCTCACAGCATGCGTATGCATTATTTCTTCACGATTAGTTGAGATATCAAGACCAAATTGAATATCAGAAGGTTTACGCCGTCAGCATGCGTAGGCATAATTTCTTTACGATTAGTTGAGATATCGGATACCAACGGAATTTCAGGAGGTTTCCGCCTACAGCATTAATATGCTTCACTTTTTCACGATTATTTGAGATATCAAAAACAAATAAAATTTCAGGACGTTTACGCGTACAGCATGCGTATGCATAATTTCTTCACGATTAGTTGAGACATAAAGAACCAATGGAATTTCAGAAGTTTTACGTCGTCAGCATGCGTATCAATAATTTTTTTACGATTAGTTGAAATATCGAAAACCAATAGAATTCCAGGAGGATTACGCCGTCAGCATGCGTATGCATCATTTCTTTATGATTAGTTGAGATATCGAATATCAATGGAATTTCAGGAGGTTTTTGCCTTCAGCATGCATATGCTTCATTTCTTCACGATGATTTGAGATATCAAGAACCAATAATATTTCAGGAGTATAAGGCCTTCAGCATGCGTATGAATAATCTCTTTACGAATAGTTGAGATACCTAGAAACAATGGAATTTCAGATTTTTTACGCCTAAAGCATGCGTAAGCATCATTTCTCTACGATTAGTTGATATATCAGAAACCAATGGGAATTCAGGGTGTTTACGCCTACTGCATGCGTATGCTTAATTTTTTCACGATTAGTTGAGATATCAAGAACAAATGGAATTTCAGAAGGTTTACGATAACAGCATACGTATGCATCATTTCTTTACGATTGAATGATATATCAAGAACCGATAGAATTTCAGGGTATTTACGCCTACTGCAAGCGTATGTGCAGTCGCCATTTCTTCACGATTTGAAGAAATTTCAGAAACCAATGGAATTTCAGGAAGTTAACGACGTCAGCATGCGTATACATCTTTTCTTTACGATTAATTGAGATATCGTATTCAAAGAGAATTTCAGGAGGTTCACACCTACTGCATGCGTATGCATCATTTCTTTACGATGAGTTGATATATCAGGAACCAATAAAATTTCAGAGTGTTTATGCCTAATGCAAGCTTATGTACAGTCGTCATTTATTCACAATTTGTTGAGATACCAGGAACCAATGGAATTTCACGGTGTGTACGCCTACTGCTAGCGTATGTACAGTCGTCATTTCTTCGCGATTTGTTGAGATATCGAGAACCAATGGAATTTAAAAAGGTTCACGCCTACAGCATAAGTATGCATAATTTCTTTACGACTAGTTGATGAATCAAGAACCAATATAATTTCAGGGTGTTAACGCCTAATGCAAGCGTATGTACAGTCGTCATTTCTTCACGATTTGTTGAGATACCAAGAACCATAGGAATTTCAGGAGGTTTACGCCGTCAGCATGCGTATGCATCATTCCTTTACGATCAGTTGAGATATCGAATACCAACGAAATTTCAGGAGGTTTGCGCCTAAAGCATGCGTATGCATAACTTCTTTACAATAAAATGATATATCAGGAACCAATGGAATATCAGAAGGTTACCGATTACAGCATGCATATGCTTCTTTATGATCAGTTGAGATATCAGAAACCAATGAAGATTCAGTGTCTTTACGCCTACTGCATGCGCATGCAACATTTTTTGACGACTAGTTGAGATATCAGGAACCAATGGTGTTTCAGGGATTTTACGCCTACAGCACGCGCATGCACAATTTCTTTACGATTAATTGAGACATCAAGAACCAATGGAATATCAGGAGGTTCACACCTCAAGCTTGCGTATGCATCATTTCATTACGATTGGTTGAGATATCAGGAACCAATGGGATTTCAGGAGGTTCACGTCTACAGCAGGCGTATGTATCAATTTTTTTACGATTAGCTGAGATATCGGAAACCAATTGAATTTCAAGATGTTCACGCCTACAGCATGCGTTTGCATCATTTCAATACGATTAGTTGAGATATCCAGAACCTATGGAATATAAGGAAGTCAACGCCGTGAGCATGCGTATGCATCATTCCTTCACGATGAGTTGATATATCAGGAATCAATGGAATTTCAGGAGGTTTTCGCCTACAGCATGCCTATGCATCATTTCTTCACTATTAAATCAGACATCTAGAACCAATGGAATTTCAGGAGGGTCCAGCAAACAGCATGCGTATGCATAAGTTCATCACAATTAGTTGAGATATCAAGAACAAATGGAATTTCAGAGTGTTTATTCCTACAACATGCGTATGCATCATTTTTTTTTCGATGCGTTGAGATATCAGAAATCAACGGAAATCCAAATTGTTTATGCTTTCTGCATGCGTATGCAAAATTTTTTCACGGTTAGTTGTGATATCAGGAACCAATGGAATTTCAGGAGATTTACGCTAACATAAAGGGTATGCATTATTTCTTCACGATTAAATGAGCTATCGAGAACGAATGGAATGTCTGGAGGTTCACGCCGTCAGCATACGTATGCATCATTCCTTCTAGATTGGTTGAGATATCAGGAACCAATGGAATATCAGGAGGTTCACGACTACAGCATGCGTTAGCATCATTTCTTTACGATTAGTTGAGATATCGAAAACCAATGGAATTCTTGGAGGTTAACGCCTACAGCATGCGTATGCATAATTTCTCCACGATCAGTTGAGATATCAGAAACTAATGGAAATTCAATGTGTTCACGCCTACTGCATGCGTATGCATAATTTCTCCACGAGTAGTTGAGATATCAAGAACCAATAGAATATCAGTGTGTTTACGCCTACTGAAAGCGTATATACAGTCGTCATTTCTTCACAACTTGTTGAGATATCAAGAACCTATGTAATTGCAGGAGGTTAACGCCGTCAGCATGCGTTTTCAACATTTCTTGATGATAAGTTGAGATGTCGAATACCAATGGAAATTCAGGATATTTACGCCTCCAGCATGCGTATTCATCATTTTTTTACGATAAGTTGATATATCAGGAACCGATAGAATTACAGGAGGTTTCCGCCTACAGCATACATATGCTTCATTTCTTCACGATTAAATCGTACATCTAAAGCCAATGGAATTTCAGGAGTTTTAAGCCAACAGCATGCTTATGTATATGTTCTTCACGATTAGTTTAGATATCAAGAGCAACTGTAATTTAGAGTGTTTATTCCTACAACATGCGTATGCATCAAATATTTACGATTAGTTGAGATATCAGAAAGCAATGGAAATTCAAAGTATTTACGCTTTCTGCATGCGTATGCAAAATTTCTTCACGATTAGTTGTGATATCAGGAACCAATGGAATTTCAGGAGATTTACGCTTACATAAAGCGTATGTATGCATTATTTCTTCACAATTAAATGAGCTTTCGAGAACCAATGGAATGTCTGGATGTTTACGCCTACAGCATTCGTATGCATCATTTCTTTGCGATTATTTGAGATATCGAATGCCTATGAAATTGCAGGAGGTTCACGCCTACTGCATGCGTATGCATCATTTCTTCACGATAAGTTGAGTTATCAGTAACCAATGGAATTTCTCCTACAGCATGCGTTTGCATAATTTCTTTACGATGATTTGAGATATCGAATGCCTATGGAATTTCTGGATGTGTAAGCCTACAGCATTCGTATGCATCATTTTTTCACGATCAGTTGAGCTTTCATGTACCAATGGAATTTCTAGAGGTTCACGCCTACTGCGCGCGTATATTTAGTAGTCATTTCTTTACGATTAGTTGAGATATCAGGAACAAATGGAATTTCTGGAGGTTCACGCCTACAAGAAGCGTATGTATAATTTCATTACGATTAGTTGAGATATCAAGCACCAATGGAATTTCAGGAGGTAAACAATGACAGCATGCGTATGCATAATTTCTTTACGATAATTTGAGATATCGAGAACTATCTGAATTATAGGATGTTAACGCCTACAGCATGCGTATGCAGAGTCGTCATTTCATTACGATTAGTTGAAATATCAATAGCCAACAAAATTTCAGGGTGTTCACGCCTACTGCAAGCGTATGTACAGTCGTCATTTCTTCACGGTTGATTGAGATATCAAGAAGTAGAAGAAATTCAGGTGGTTCTCGCCGTCAGCATGCGTATGCATCATTTCATTACGATTGGTTGAGATATCAGGGACCAATGGGATTTCAGGAGGTTCACGCCTACAGCATGCGTATGTATCAATTTTTTACGATTAGTTTAGATATCCAGAACCTACACTACACAACTACACAAGCTACCGTCATGTCGCGAGTACGTGGTATCGGTTGCTCCGAATGTTCGAGTAAAATCGATAGATATGATGAAACAATTGATTGCAAAGTGTGTGAAGGATGCTTTCATATTAAGTGTATTTCGATTGAAAATTTGGTGGAAATGCGCGAAAAAGGACGCTTAAACGAATGGATTTGTTCGAAATGTGAACTGAACAAATTTCCTGCATATAATAAAGAATTGGATTCTATAATACGTCAAGCCGTCAGAGAGGCTATCATCCCTCTGCACAACGAAATAGGAACATTAAAAGAACTGATTGTCACGCAAAACGCGAAAATGAATTCATTATTAGAAGAAATCGGCCGCCTGAAAAAAGATAAACAAATTACGGCTGTGTGGAATCCCCTTGATAAGACGGTGAATGTTACTACATCTGGGCCTACGCATCGGCGCCAGCGTTCGAGAGTCGATTCGAGGAGGACTATTGACCGAGTGACTTCTGATGATCCTCGAGCCATCAGTGATCCTCGATCTATCAATGATCCTCGATCCATCGGTGATCCTCGATCCATCGATGATAATAAACAAGGTGAGATTTCAGCTGAGCATGAAACGATTGTTATAAATGACAGTACTACATCTGGGCCTACGCATCGGCGCCAGCGTTCGAGAGTCGATTCGAGGAGGACTATTGATCGAGTGACTTCTGATGATCCTCGAGCCATCACTGATCCTCGATCTATCAATGATCCTCGATCCATCGGTGATCCTCGATCCATCGATGATAATAAACAAGGTGAGATTTCAGCTGAGCATGAAACGATTGTTATAAATGACAGTACTGCTACAAGTTCTTCCCAATCCACAATTAATGAGCCTTCAGGGTGGACATTGGTCGAATCAAAGAAGAGAAATAAAGAAAAGAAGGCCAATCCTTCTCTGACTATTCGTGGACAAAAAAGGAGCAGCAAACCTATCGTTGGTTCCTCAGAATCAACTGCTCTTCTAAGTGCACCCAAAAAAATCCTGTCGTATGTGCATGTCTCAAGACTGAGCCCGTCAACTACCACTAAAGATATCTGTGAATTTCTTGATCAGTTTGTCACTGATCTTGAGTGTGAGGCATTGAATTCAAGACAACCAAACATCTATGCTTCTTTCAAACTCACTTTTCCCACTCAATATCTGGAAAAAATTATGGATCCTACGCTCTGGCCGCAGGGAGTAACTGTTAATAAGTTTTTTCTGAGGCGTCGTCGGGATCAGAGCACGATTTAGCGGATTCCACCCAAACTAGTCGAATCACGAAAATTAATCAACAAACTTCTAAATTGAAAATAATGCAATTGAATGTCCAAAGTCTTGCAAATAAGTTACTAAGTTTGGAATTATTACTTGATTCGATGAAACCAGACATTGTAAGTGTGGCCGAACACTGGTGTCTGAAAGAGAATATTGAACTCATGATGCTTCCTGGTTATACGTTAATCTCATATTTTTGCCGTGCTTCACATAGGGGAGGTGGAACTGCCATATATGCCAGAGATACCATTCAAACATCTGGAATTAGTATTTCTCATCTTTCGGAAGAGATGAATTGTGAGGTATGTGCAGTGAAGATATCAAGTGACAACCTGAAGGTGTGTGTTATTAGTGCCTATAGGTCACCCAAGGTCGATCTCAAATTATTCTTTGAGAAACTCACTTACGTCGTCCAAGAGTGCGCAGATCAATCCAAGTCACTATTTGTGTGCGGAGATATGAATGTGGATGTCAATGACTCAAAAAATAGATCTGTATTCGATGACTTCATGCAGTGCTTCAATTTGAGTATAACATCATTTGAGCCAACACGAATATTCACTGATATTTCTGGTAAAAACTCTTCTTCTCTGCTAGATTATATTTTGACAGATGTAGATTTAACGTTATGTAAAACTAATGTTTTCGAGGGTCATCTTGCTGACCATAGGATAGTTTTATTGATCTACTCCTATACAATGAAAAATATTGGATCTTGCAATTCTGTTGACAAGATGTGCTATGTGAGGGAGATAACTGATAGTAATTTAGATAAACTCAATAATCAAATTAAAAACACAAGCTTCACGAATATTTATTTAGGATCTAACGTAGATTATTGCTTTGATGAATTTGTCAAGTTCATTGGAGATGCTTTTGCTGATTGTTGCCCTTTAAAGAGAATTCTAAGAAATAATGTTTCTAAGCCTTGGTTAACCCAAGAGATAAAGTTAGCTAGCCTTCATTTGAAAAATATTTATTGGCTTCATTCGAACGTGAAATCTGTAGAATCCTTGACAATGTATAAAACCGCTAAATTAGACTACAATCAATTGCTGCAAACTACGAAAAGAAGATATTACGTAAACATAATGAACAACTCTTGTCAGAAAAACAAAACAACTTGGAACCTAGTATATAAAGAAATCGATAATAAAAATAGGGAACAGAAAAGAATAAATCTACTTTTGAATGGAAATTTATGTACTAACCCTACAGAGTTAGCAAACTCATTTGGTGAATATTTTTCAACTGTAACATCTGAAATGCTAGCAAAACATTTCAGAAATTCTTTATCTATTTCATGTACAACTTCAAAACTGCTAGATGTAAGTTTCTATTTTTATCCTGTAACAAAACATGAGGTAGCTGATAACATCAAATTGTTGAAAAACAAAAAAAGCACAGGTGTTGATTGTATATCTTCAAGAACTCTGAAGGCGGTCGGCGATTCTATTTCCGAACTTTTCGCGTACCTGCTAAATCTTTCTATTTCTTCTGGAAGGTTTCCTTCAATTTTGAAAGAATGTATTGTTGTGCCCATTTTTTAAAAGGAGAGATCCTCACAGCATCTCAAACTATCGTCCTATATCCCTTCTGAGTTGTTTCTCCAAGATTTTTGAGAGAATAGTTTTGAACAGAATGCTTAGTTTCTTGAATAGGTTTAATGTGATTACCAGTTCCCAGCATGGCTTCAGGCCTGGCCGTTCTACTGAGACTGCTGCTATTACATTCGTGCAGACCGTTTATGAGAAACTGGACGATGGGTTCTTCGTGGCTGGTCTGTTTTTCGATCTGTCAAGGGCTTTTGATTCCTTAAGGTTCACATTCATGCTGAGCAAGTTTTACAATCTTGGATTTAGGGGTTTATTCCTTGATTGGTTAAGAAGTTATTTGGCGGAGCGCAGTGTGAGGGTTAGAGTCGATGGTGCTGACTCCGGGAAATATATGCTTGGCATGGAAGTTCCCCAGGGCTCGGTTCTGGGTCCATTGTTATTTATTTTGTTCATAAATGACCTACCTGAACACATCATCGCACTTGTAGTAGCGCTTTTTGCTGACGACTCATCTTTTTTGATTGCGGCAAGGAGTTTTGAAGAGCTAGCTGCTGGAATTTCGGCTTTACTGGATATGTTTGTATCTTGGTGCAGCAGAAATGGCCTAGTAGTGAATGTCGATAGGACTGTGTGCTTACACTTCAGTCTTAGGGATATGGGTAGAAATCAGGTGCTGACATATAGGAATCTATCTCTTTCCCCAAATGATTCAACTAGATTTCTTGGAATTCAGATCGATAAATTTTTACGTTGGAGTGTACATGTAGAAAAGGTTTGTAAAAAATTAAATAGCGCCTACTACGCTCTCAACAAAATTAAAAACCTATTTCCTCTCCAATCCCTTCTGGATGTTTATTATTGTCTTGCTTACCCACATTTGTCATACAATATTCTGATCTGGGGTAGTGCATCTGACTTGGACAGAATTCTTGTGTGCCAGAAGAGAATACTGAGAAGTATCTTTAGAATACCTCCTCGGGTCTCCTGTCGACCTCTTTTCATAACTAATGGGATCATGACAGTTGCATGCTTGTACATATTCAGATGCCTCCTACATGTAAGGTCCAACGAGGGATCTTTCAAGAAGCTGTCAAGTTATCATCAATATTCGACGAGGAAAGGGGATGTACTGCTTATACCCAAGCATAGAACATCAAGGTTTGAACGCTCGCCTCTCTATCAGAGTATACGAGTATACAATCACTTGCCAACAAGTTTTAAAAATCTTAAAATAATTCAATTCAAGAAAACCATCAAGAAACTACTACTGTGCAAAGGTTACTATTCAGTAACTGAATATTTGTGTGATTTTTCACTGTTATCTTGGTCTTGTGACCATTAATGATTTGTTTTCTATTTTGTATTGTTATGATTGACTTGTCCCATACTGTATTGTCCAACGGGATCAATAAAGTTTATTATTATTATTATTATTATTATGGATTATAACGAGGTCAACACCGTGAGCTTGCGTATGCATAATTTCTTTACGATGAGTTGATATATCAGGAATCAATGGAATTTCAGGAGGTTTCCGCTAACAGCACGCATATGCTTCATTCCTTCACGATTAAATGTGACTTCTAGAACCAGTCGAATTTCAAGAGGTTTACGCCAACAGCATGCGTATGCATAAGTTCTTCACGTTTAGTTAAGATATTAAATACAAATGGAATTTCAGAGTGTTTATTCCTACAACATGCGTATGCATCATTTCTTTTCGATTCGTTGAAATATGGAATGTCCGGAGGTTCACGCCATCAGCATGCGTATGCATCATTCCTTCAAGAATGGTTGAGATATCAGGAACCAATGGAATATCAGGAGCTTCACGACTACAGCATACGTAAGCATCAATTCTTTACGGTTAGTTGAGATATCGAAAACCAATGGAATTCCAGGAAGATTACGCCTACAACATGCGTATCCATAATTTCTCAACGATTAGTTGAGATATCAGAAACCAATGGGAATTCAGGATGTTTACGCCTACTGCATGCAGGAACCAATGGATTATGAGGAGGTTCTAGACTACAGCATGTATAAGCATCATTTCTTTATGATTAGTTGAGATATCGAAAACCAATTAAATTTCAGGAGGTTAACGCCAACAGCATGCGTATGCATCATGTCTTCACGATTAGTTGAGATATTAGTGATCAATGGAATTTCAGGTGGTTTACGCCGTCAGCATACGTATGCATCATTACTTTACGATTAGTTGAGATATCGAATACAAATGGAATTTCAGGTGGTTTCAGCCTACAACATGCATAGGTCTCTTCTCATCACGATTATTTGAGATATCAAGAACCAATGAAATATCAGGAGGTTTGAGCCTACAGCATGCGTATGCATTATTTCTTCAGGATGAGTTGAGATATGTAGAACCAATGAAATATCAGAGTGTTTACGCCTAGAGAATGCGTATGCATCATTTCCCAATGAATAGTTGAGATATCAGAAACCAATAAAAATTCAGGGTATTTACGCCAACTGCATGCGTATGCATAATTTCTTCACGATTAGTTGAGATAACAGGAACCAATGGAATTCCAAGAGATTTTTGCCTACAGCATACGTATCCATCATTTCCTTAAGATTAGTTGAGATATCAAGAACCAATAGAAATTCAGGAGGTTCACGTCTACTGCGTGCGTATGCATAATTTCTTCACGATTAGTTAAGATATCAAGAACCTATGGAATTTCAGGAGGTTAACGCCGTCAGCATGCGTTTGCATCATATCTTGATGATAAGTTGTGATGTCGAATACCAATGGAATTACAGGAGATTTACGCCTCCAGCATGCGTATTCATCCTATCTTTACGATAAGTTGATATATCAGGAGCCGATGGAGTTTCAGGAGGTTTCCGCCTACAGCATTTATATGCTTCATTTCTACACGATTAAATGAGACATCCAGAACCAATGGAACAGGAGGTTCACGCCAACAGCATGCTTATGCATATGTTCATCACGATTAGTTGAGATATCAAGAATAAATGGAATTTCAGAGTCTTTATTTCTACAACATGCGTATGCATCATTTCTTTAAGATTAGTTGTGATATCAGGAACCAATGGACTTTCAGGAGATTTTCGCTTATATAAGGCGTATTTATTATTTCTTCACGATTAAATGAGCTATCGAGAACTAATGGAATGTCTGGAGGTTTACGCCTACAGCATGCGTATGCATCATTTCTCCACGATTAGTTGTGATAACAAGAACCAATGGAATTCCAGGAGGTTTAAGCCTACAGCATGCGTATGCATCATTTCTTTGAAATTAGTTGAGATATCAGGAACCAATGGAATTTCAAGAGGTTCACGTCTACTGCGAGCGTATGTTATTATGCATAATTATTTCACGATTAGTTGAGATATCAGAAACCAATGGAAAATCAGGGTGTTTACGCCTACTGCATGCGTATGCATCACTTCTCCACGATTAGTTGTGATATCAAGAACCAATTAAATTTCAGGCTGTTCACGCCGTTTGCAAGCGTTTATACTGTCGTAATTTCTTCACGATTTGTTGAGATATCCTTAACCTATGGAATATAAGGAGGTCAACGCCGTGATCACGCGTTTGCATCATTTCTTCACGATAAGTTGAGATGTCGAATACCAATGGAATTTCAGGAGGTTTCCGCCTACAGCATGCATATGCTTCATTTCATCATGATTAAATGAGTTATCTAAAACCAGTGGAATTTCAGGAGGTTTACGCCGTCAGCATGCGTATGCATCAATTCTTTAAGACTGGAGAGATATCAGGAAGCAAAGGAATTCCACGAGGTTCACGCCTACTGCGTGCGTATGTTCAATCGTCATTTCTTGACGATTAGTTGAGATTATAGGAACCAATGGAATTTCAGGAGGTGTATGTCAACAGCATGCGTATGCATCATTTATTCAAGATTGGTTGAGATATCAAGAACCAATGGGAATTCAGGGTGTTTACGCCTACTGTTGTTGAGATATCAAGAACCTATGGAATTTCAGGAGGTGTACGCTTACAGCATGCGTATGCATAATTTCTTTACGATTTGTTTAGATATCATTATTCATTACGTGTTGAACCATGGCATCTCGAGTACGCGGAATAAGTTGTTCTCAGTGTTCAAACAAAATAGACAGATATGATGACCCCATCAAGTGTACTTTATGTGAAAGTTCTTTTCATATTGGTTGTGTTTCTGTACCTGTCGATTCTTTTAACGAAATGAGGGGAAATGGAACCATAAACAAATGGAACTGTACGAAATCTCGAGTTTCTGACAAATCTGTGCAGTCATTATGTCCCGAGAATAAATATGTAAAAGATGAAGTTTCTATTTCAATAGCCATTCAATCTATTATAACTGCCTTGGTGACTCCGTTGAGCTCTGAAATTATTGAACTCAAAAATCTAATACACATTCAAAGTGAGCAAATTACGGCGCTTATCAAAGAAATTAATATTTTGAAATCGAGTAAAACCACTTACGCCAAGATAACAACAACAGCTGGAGGAAAATCCATTGATAAGAGAATGTCGTCTCCGAATGAATCTTCACTGATTAAGAGATCTAGTATGGGAGTACCCACACTATCTTTGTCACCTAGCGACGTGGTATCTTCAGTTGATCCCGGCGCCTCGAAATGCCTAATGGGGGTTTCTGGCGAGGAAATTGCTGCGGATGATCCTTGTTCCAAGCACGGAGTACATGGTGTGTCTGGAGCGCCTACCAATAGAGTGTGTTCGGTTGATCCTTGTCCCGAAGTAGTCATATTATCGAGATGTCCTAGCGACAGCGTATCTACGGGTGAACCTTCCTGAGTTTCCTCTGCGGCATCGAACCACACTAATACTGAACCCAATGAATGGAAGGTAGTTGTGAATAGGAAAGAAAAATTCAAAGTTAAAACCCCCAAGGCTGTTGGGGATAAAGTTATTTCGAGAGTCAATATTTCGAACACAAAAAGAAATAAACCTATTAGAGGCTCGTTGGATTCCGTTGCACTGCTGAGTGAACCTAAGAGTCAAATGTCTCATACTCATGTATCGCGACACAGCCCGGATACATCAGTGGACGACTTGAAGAAATTCATAGACGACACTATTCCGAATTTGAGCTGCGAAAAATTGAGTTCCAAGAGTCCAGATATTTACTCCTTATTCAAGCTGTCATTTACATTGGAATACCTGTCCAAGGTCATGGACCCTTCTTTTTCGCCTAAAGGCATCATGGTCAACAAATTTTTTTTTTTTTAAACCCCGCCAGCCGACGATCGGGTTGGTGTAGGGGATGGTGCACTACTATGCGTGGGGAGTGACCGGTTCAGGATTGCGCAGATTAATGTTCAAAGTATTGCCAACAAACTTGGCATTCTGGAGATTTTTCTCGATTCGGTTCGTCTGGACTTTGTGAGTGTTGCGGAACACTGGTGTACCTCTGATAGAATCGAACTGATGTGTGTGGGTGCTTACGAGGTTGCTGCTAGTTGGTGCAGACCCGAGGGCGAGCATGGTGGATGTGCGTTGTTCGTGAAGTCTGTGAAATCTGTGAACTTTGCGCTGTCAAGGTCAGGATGGGGTATATATCTCTCTGTATTTTGAGTGTGTACAGACCTCCTTCAAGCGATTTCACTCAATTTATGAATGTTATTGAAAATGCGCTAAATTACTGTTCAATAGTCTGTAATGTATTGTTTTTGTGTGGCGATCTCAATGTCAACTTTTTGGTCCATGATCTACTGAGGCGTTCACTCATCGAATGGTTCACGCGATTCAGTTTGGTGGTTGGCTCGACTATACCCACGCGTGTTTTTACCAACAAAAATGCAATCACCTCCTCCACTAAAGTCGACTATATTGCTACCAACTATGCTGGGGGTAGAGTTGA
Organism: Micraspis discolor; assembly: GCA_030674115.1. Lineage (NCBI taxonomy): Eukaryota > Metazoa > Arthropoda > Insecta > Coleoptera > Coccinellidae > Micraspis > Micraspis discolor. The sequence continues at coordinate 148,777 of JARTUT010000912.1, forward strand.
CGTTTCTGTGTGCGAGCCGTTCATTAGTGATCACAGGGTTGTTTTGCTGGATTTCACTCTGCCTTGCGCGGGTCGGTCTGATTCATCTGGCCCCGGGATGTTTCGAATGTTGTCTCCGAATAACTTGAACCTGCTTTCTGATATGGTCAGGCGTGCGGACTTTCAGGTTGTTTACCGAGTTGATTCCATGGATCAGAAATTTTCGTATTTCATGAATATCCTACAGTCGACGTTGAGCATTGCCTGTCCTCTACGGACCGTGCATGCAGCTCCCAGAAGGCGTCCTTGATGGCTCACTATGCGGGTGAGGGAGGCGAGACGGAATCTTGTGAATCTGCATTGGCTGGTTAAGCAATTAAGGACCCCCAAAGTCCTTAATAAATACAAGACTGCAAAGAGAGAGTATTATAATTCTATTATGTCAGTCAAATTTGATTACTATAGAGATATTATAGGAAAATCCGATAATCTGAGTAGGACAGTGTGGAGATTGGTCCATGATGAGCTGGGAAGGCCAGCAAGGAGGAAGATCGAAAACATTTCAATCAATGTTAACGGATGTGATGTTTCTGACCCAGCAGTGGTTGTGGAAACTTTCTCCAAATATTTTGCAGAGATTGGCCATAAGAGTTTGGTGGAATTTTATGGCTCCAGCATATCGGGAGTGTGCACCACTCAGAAATTGCTCAATCACACTTTCTTTTTTATCCCTATCACCACGAAAGAGGTATTGGGTGTGATACGTGGTCTGAGCGGGAGATGTGCCTCGGGACCGGACAATGTTTCATCCAAAATATATAAATAAATCGCCCCTATCATAGCTGAACACCTAAGTCATTTATTCAATTCGTCCATAACATCAGGCTGTTTTCCATCCATTTTAAAACTAGCTAAGGTCATACCTGTGCTCAAAAAGGATGCTACTGACGACATCGAGAATTATAGACCTATTTCAGTCCTCAGCCAGCTTTCCAAGATCTTTGAAAAATTAGTCCACCAGCGCATGTATCAGTTTCTGACCAGGTATTCTATCTTATCAAAGCAACAACATGGCTTTCGAATAGGCGAGTCAACCCAAACAGCATGCGCCGAGTTCATTGAATTCGTTCACGAATCTTTAGATGAGTGTAAACACGTGGCAGGAATATTTTTTGACTTGTCACGTGCATTTGATTGCCTTCAACACAAGTTTATAGTGGATAAATTGTATCAGCTGGGCTTCAGAGGCGTCTTTCTTGATTGGATCTCGAGCTTTCTAGCGCAGCATAGAATGTTTGTTGAGTGCAACGGCATGTTCTCGGGCCTCTTTTGTTCCTGTTGTTCGTCAACGATCTGCCGGACTTCTTGGTGGCATGTGTTCTGGTCATGTTTGCTGATGATACGTCCTTGACAGTCTGGGCTGATAGTCATCAAGAGCTGGTTGATGTTTGCGAGAGGCTCATTCAATGCTTCTCTGAGTGGTGCAGAAGGAATTCCCTGATTGTCAACATGAGGAAAACAAAAATTATGAGATTCCAAAGCCGGGATGCAGATTCCTTCCTTCCACTAGTAATCCATACCAGCATTCATACCATAACATCGGTTGACTCCTTAAAATTCCTGGGTATTCATGTTGACAAATACTTGAGGTGGCATGAGCAGGTCGATATGCTCTGTAGGAGGCTTAACAAGTCCTATTATGCACTACATCTGCTGAAAAGATCACTTCCCCTTGATGCTCTGATCGATGTGTATTATGGTATGGTATTTAGTCATCTGTGCTATAACGTCGTTCTGTGGGGTGCGTCGTCTATGGGTGGTCGAGTGTTTGTCACGCAGAAAAAAATTATAAGATTAATTTTCAATATACAAAATGGCGAAACATGTAGAGATACATTCAGGCACTTCAGACTTTTGACATATCCCTGTATATATGTACTTAATTGTTTATTGTTTGTGAGGCAAAACCTGGATAGCTTTGTTAGGTGCTCTGACTTCCATAATTATAAAACTAGGCACCTTAACATCATATAGATTTCAAAACACAAAACCTCTAAGTATGAGTTATCGCCAAGGCTGGCAGGTATAGCTTTTTATAATCACTTGCCTAATAGATATAAATTATTGAACGATAGACAATTCAAACGTGAAATTAAGGACTTGTTAATTGAAAAATGTTATAGTGCTGATGAATTCCTCTCAAGTAACTTAAATTGATGGTTTGTTTAGGATAAATTTTGTTATTTTTGTGTATTTTGAATGCTGACATGTCCTACATATCTTTGTGATATCTTGAAGGATGAATGAATTATCTATCTATCTATCTATCAAGAACCTATGGAATTTCAGGAGGTTTACGCCCTCATCATGCGTATGCATCATTTCTTGACGATTAGTTGAGATATCAGGAACCAATGGAGTTTCAGGAGGATTACGCCTACAGCATGCACATACACAATTTCTTTACGATTAGTTGAGATATCAGGAACAAATGGAATTTCTGGAGGTTAACGCCTACAAGAAGCGTATGCATAATATCATTGAGATATCAATTACCAACAAAATTTCAGGGTATTTACGCCTACTGCAAGCTTATGTACAGTCTTCATTTCTTCACGGTTGATTGAGTTATCAAAAAGTAGAAGAAATTCAGGTGGTTCACGCCGTCAGCATGCTTATGCATCATTTCATTACGATTGGTTGAGATATCTGGAACCGAAGGGATTTCAGGAGGTTCACGCCTACAGCATGCGTATATATCAATTTTTTACGATTAGTTGAGATATCGGAAACCAATTGAATATCAGGATGTTCACGCCTACAGCATGAGTTTGCATCATTTCGTTACGATTAGTTGATATATCAGAAAACAATGGGAATTCAGGGTGTTAACGCCTACTGCATGCGTAGGCAACATTTTTTTACGATTAGTTGAGATATCAAAAACAAATGGAATTTCAGAAGGTTTACGATTACAGCATACGTATGCATCATTTCTTTACGATTAGTAAATTTATCAAGAACCAATAGAATTTCAGGATGTTTACGCCTACTGCAAGCGTATGTACAGTCGTCATTTCTTCACGATTTGTAGAAATATCAAAAATCAATGGAATTCAAGGAAGTTTACGACGTCAGAATGCGTATGCATCTTTTCTTCACGATTAGTTGGAATATCGAATACCAAACGAATTTCAGGAGGTTAACGCCTGCTGCATGCGTATGCATCATTTCCTTACGATGAATTGATATATCAGGAACCAATAAAATTTCACAGTGTTTATGCCTACTGCAAGCGTATGTACAGTCATCATTTCTTCACGATTTGTTGAGATATCAAGAACCAATGGAATCCCATTAGGTTAACGTCTACAGCATACGTATGCATAATTTCTTGACGATGAGTTGATATATCAGAAATCAATGGAATTTCAGAGGGTTTCCGCCAACAGCATGCATATGCTTCATTCCTTCACGATTGAATGAGACTTCTAGAACCAGTGGAATTTCAGGAGGTTTACGCCAACAGCATGCGTATGCATGAGTTCTTCACGATTAGTTAAGATATCAAGAACAAATGGAATTTCAGAGTGTTTATTCCTACAACATGCGTGTGCATCATTTCTTTTCGATTCGTTGAGATATCAGAAACCAACGGAAATTCAAATTGTTTATGCTTTCTGCATGCGAATGCAAAATTTCTCACGATTAGTTTTGATATCAGGAACCAATGGAACTTCAGGAGATTTACGCTAACATAAAGCGTATGCTTTATTTCTTCACGATCAAATGAGCTATCGAGAACCAATGGAATGTCTGGAGGTTCACGCCGTCAGCATGTGTATGCATCATTTCTTCAAGATAGGTTGAGATATCGGGAACCAATGGAATATCAGGAGGTTCACGACTACTGCATGCGTTAGCATCATTTCTTTACGATTAGTTGGGATACCGAAAACCATTGGAATTTCAGGAGGTTAACGCCTACAGCATGCGTATGCATCATGTCTCCACGATTAGTTGAGATATCAGTTAAAATGAAATTTCAGGTGGTTTACGCCGTCAGCATACGTATGCATCATTCCTTTACGATTAGTTGAGATATCGAATACAAATGGAATTTCAGGTGGTTTCCGCCTACAACATGCATAGGGCTCTCTTCACGATTATTTGAGATATCAAGAACCAATGAAATATCATGAGGTTTAAGCCTACAGCATGCGTATGCATTATTTCTTCAGGATAAGTTGAGATATGTAGAACCAATGAAATATCAGAGTGTTTACGCCTAGAGAATGCGTATGCATCATTTCCCTACGATAAGATGAGATATCAGAAACCAATGGAAATTTAAGGTATTTACGCCAACTGCATGCGTATGCCTAATTTCTTAACGATTAGTTGAGATAACAAGAACCAATCGAATTCTAGGAGGATTTTGCCTACAGCATGCGTATGCATCATTTCTTCAAGATTAGTTGAGATATCAGGAACCAATGGAATATACGGAGGTTCACGTCTACTGCGTGCGTATGTTCAGTCGTCATTCCTTACGATTAGTTTAGATATCAAGAACCAATGGAATTTCAGTAGAAGTACGCTTAAAGCATGCGTATGCATTATTTCTTTACGATTAGTTTAGATATCAAGAACCTATGGATTTTCAGGAGGTTAACTCCGTCAGCATGCGTCTGCATCATTTCTTGATGATAAGTTGAGATGTCGAATACCAATGGAATTTCAGGAGATTTATGCCTTCAGCATGCGTATACATCATTTCTTCACAATAAGTTGATATATCAATAACCGATGGAGTTTCAGGAGGTTTCCGCCTACAGCATTTATATGCTTCATTTCTTCAAGATTAAATGAGACATCTAGAACCAATGGAATGTCATGAGTTTTAAGCCTACAAAATGCGTATGAATAAATTCTTTACGATTAGTTGAGATATCATGAACCAATAGATTTTCAGGGTGTTTACGCCTACTGCATGCGTATCTAATATTTCTTCACGATAAGTTGATATATCGAAAAACAATGGCATTTCAGGAGGTTTACGCTTACAGCATGCGTATGCATTATTTCCTCACAATAATTTGAGATGACAAGAACCAATGGAATTCCAGAAGGTTCACGCCTACAGCAAGCGTATGCCTCAATTCTTTAAGATAAGTTAAGATATCAGGAATCAATGGAAATCGAGGTGGCTCACGCCTACAGCGTGCTTATGTTCAGTCGTCATTTCTTCACGACTAGTCGAGATATCAGGAACCAATGAAATTTCAGGAGGTTTCAGCCTACAGCATGCATATGCTTCATTTCTTCACGATTAAATGAGACACCTAGATTCAGTGGAATTTCAGGAGATTCACGATGTCAGCATGCGTATACATCGATGCTTTGAGATTGGTAGAGATATCAGGAACCAATGGAATTCCATGAGGTTCACGCCTACTGCGTGCGTATGTTTGATTGTCATTTCTTGACGATTAGTTGAGATTATAGAAACCAATGGAATTTCAGGAGGTGTACGTCAACAGCATGCGTATGCATCATTCCTTCACGATCAGTGAATATATCAGAAACCTATGGAATTAAAGTAGGTTGACGCCGTCAGCATGCGTATGCATCATTTATTCAAGATTGGTTAAGATATAAAGAACCAATGGAATATCAGTAGGTTCACGACTACAGCATCCGTAAGCATGTTATTTTTACGATTAGTTGGGATATCGAAAACCAATGGAATATTAGGAGGTTAATGCCTACAGCATGCGTATGCATCATGCCTTCACGATTAGTTGAGATATCAGTAACCAATGGAATTTCAGGAGTTTTACGCATACAGCGTGCGTTTAATCAGTTTTTTACGACATGTTTGTATATCAGGATCCTATGGAATTTCAGGAGGATTCCGGGTACAGCATTCATATGCATCATTTCTTCACGATTATTCGAGATATCAAATAATGAAACAATGAAATTTCAGGATATTGACGCCTAAAGCATGCGTATGCACAATCTCTTAACGATTAGTTGAGATATCAGAAACCAATAGGAATTCAGGGCGTTTACGCCTACTGCATGCGTATGCATCATATCTCAACGATTAGTTGAGATATCAAAACCAATAGAATTTCAGGGTGTTTACGCCTACTGCAAGCGTATATACAGTAGTCATTCCTTCTCGAATTGTTGAGATATCAAGAACCTATGAAAATTCAGGAGGTTATCGCTGTCAGCATGCGTTTGCATCATTTCCTGACGATAAGTTGAGATGTCGAATACCAATGGAATTCCAGAAGATTTACGCCTACAGCATGCGTATGCATCAATTCTTTAAGATTGGTAGAGTCATCAGAAACCAATGGAATTTCACGAGGTTCACGCCTACTGCTTGCATATGCATCATTCCTTCACCATCAGTGAAGATATAGCGTATAATTAGTCCTCATTCCTTGACGATTAGTAGAGATATTAGGAACCAATGGAATTTCAGGAGTTGTACGTCAACAGCATGCTTATGCATCATTTCCTCACGATCAAAGGAGATATCAAGAACCTATTGAATTTAAGGAGGTTTACGTCGTCAGCATGCGTATGCATCATTTATTCAAGATTTGTGGAGATATCTGGAACCAATGGAATATCAGGAGATACAGGACTACAGCAAGCATAAGCATCATTCCTTAACGATTACTTGAGATATCGAAAAACAATGGAATTTCAGGAGGTTAACGTTTTCAGCATGCGTATGCATCATTTCTTTACGATTATTTGAGATATCGAATACAAATGAAATTTCAGTTGGTTTCCGCCTACAACATGCATAGGCCTCTTTTCTTCACGAATATTTGAGATATAAAAAACCAATGAAATATCAGATGGTTTAGGCCTACAGCATGCTTATGCATTATTTTTTCAGGATAAGGTGAGATATGTAGAACCAATGAAATAGTAGATTGTTTACGATTAGAGAATGCGTATGCATCATTTCCCTACGATAAGTTTTGATATCAGAATCCAATGAAAATTCAGGGTGTTCACGCCTACTGCAGGCGTATGCATAATTTCTTCACGATTAGTTGAGATAACAAGAACGAATGGAATTCCAGGAAGTTTTTGCCTACAGCATGCGTATAAATCATTTCTTTAGGATTAGTTGAGATATCAGGAACCAATAGAATCTAAAGAGGTGTACGCCTTCTGCATGCGTATGCAACATTTCTTGACGATTGGTTGAGATATCGGGAACCAATGGAGTTGCAGGGGATTAACGCCTACGGCATGCGCATGCACAATTTTTTAACGATTATTTGAGATATCAAGAACCAATGGAATTTTGGGAGGTTCACCCCTTAAGCTTGCGTCTGCAGCATTTCATACGGTTAGTTGAGATTTCAAGAACCAATTTAATTCCAGCAAATTAACGCTCACAGCATGCGTATGCATCATTTCATTCATGCCTACAGCATGCGTATGTATCCATCCTTTCCGATTAGTTGAGAAATCGAAAACCAATTGAATTTCAGGAAGTTCACGCCTACAGCATGCGTTTGCATCATTTCCTCACGATTAGTTGAGATATCAGAAACCAAAGGAAATTCAGGGTGTTTACGCCTACTGCATGCGTATGCATCATTTCTCCATGATTAGTTGAGATATAAAGAACCAATAAAATTTAGGGTGTTTACGCCTGATGCAAGCGTATATACTGTAGTAATATCTTTAAGATTTGTTGAGATATCCAGAACCTATGGAATTTCAGGAGGTCAAAGCTGTGAGCATGCGTATGCATCATTTCTTTACGATAATTGAGATGTCGAATACCAATGGAATTTCAAGAGATTTAAGCCTACAGCACGCGTACGTATCATTTCTTCACGATGAGTTGATATATCAGGAACGAATGGAGTATCAGGAGGTTTCCGCCTACAGCATGCATATGCTTCGATTCTTCACGATTAAATGACATCTAGAACCTGTGGAATTTCATGAGGTTTACGCCAACAGCATGCGTATGCATAAGTTTTTCACGATTAGTTAAGATATCAAGAACAAATGGAATTTTAGAGTGTTTATTCCTACAACATGCGTTTGCATCATTACTTTCCGATTCGTTGAGATGTCAGAAACCAATGGAATTCCAGGAGATTAACGCTCACATTAAGCGTATGCATTATTTCTCCACGATTAAATGAGTTATCGAGAACCAACGGAAAGTCTGGAGGTTTACGCCTACAGCATGCGTTTGCATTTTTTTTTACGATTATCTGGGATATCAAATGCCAATGTTATTTCAGGAGGTTTACGCCTACAGCATGCGTATGCATCATTTCTTTACGATAAGTTGAGCTATCAGGAGCCAATGGAATTTTAGGAGATTCACACTTACAGCATGCGTATGCATTCTTTCTTCACGATAATTTGAGATATCAAGATCAAATGAAATTTCAGGAGGTTCACGCCTTCAGCATGCGTATGCTTCCTTTCTTCAATATGAGTTGAGATATCAGGAACCAATGGAAATTAAGGAGATTCACTCCTACTGCGTGCGTATGTTTAGTCGTCATTTCTTTACGATTAGTTCAGATATCAGGAGCCAATGGAATTTCAGGAGGTGTATGCCAATAGCATGCGTTTTCATCATTTCTTCACGATTATTGGTGATATCAAGAACCTATGCAATTTCAGGAGCTTTACGCAGTCAGCATGCGTATGCATCAATTCTTTAAGATTGTTAGCGATATAAGGAGAAAATGGAAAATCACGACGTTAACGCCTGCCGCTTGTTCAATCTATGTTCAATCGTCATTTCTTGACGATTAATTGAGAGATCAGGAACCAATGGGATTTCAGGAGGTGTACGTCAAGAGCATGCGTATGCTTCATTCCTTCACGATCAGCGGAGATATCAAGAACCTATCGAATTCAAGGAGATTCGCGCCGTCAGCATGCGTATGCATCATTTCTTCAAGATTTGTTGAGATATCAGGAACCAATGGAATATCAGGAGGTTCACGACTACAGCATGCGTTAGAATCATTTCTTTACGATTAGTTGAGATATCGAAAACCAATAGAATTTCAGGGTGTTTACGCCTACTGCAAGCGTATAAACAGCATGCTATGCATAAAATCTTCACGATTAGTTGGGATATCAGGAACAAATTTAATTTCAGAATGTTAACGCCTTCAACATGCGTATGCATCATTGCTTTACGAATAGTTGAGATATCGAGAACCAATGGAATTTCTGGAGGTTGACACCTACAGCATGCGTATGCATCATGTCTCCACGATTAGTTGAGATATCAGTAACCAATGGAATTTCAGGAGTTTTACGCCAACAACATGCGTATGCATCAGTTCTTCACTATTAGTTGAGATATCATGAGCAAATGGAATTTCAGAAGGTTTTTGCCAACAGCATGCGTATGCATCAATTCTTTAAGATTGGTAGAGATATCAGGAGTCAATGGAATTCCACGAGGTTCACGCCGACTACGTGCGTATATTCGATAGTCTTTTCTTGACGATAAGTTGAGATATCAAAAACCAATGGAATATCAGTAGGTGCACGACTACAGCATTCGTATGCATCATTTATTCAAGATTGGTTGAGATATCAGGAAACAATAGAATATCAGAAGGTTCACGACTACAGCATGCGAAAGCATAATTCCTTTACGATTAGTTGGGATATCGAAAACCAATGGAATTTCAGAAGTATAACGAATAAAGCTTGCGTATGCATCATGTCTTCACGATTAGTTGAGACATCAGGAACCAATGGAATTTCACGAGGTTCACGCCTACTGCGTGCCTATGTTTAATCGTCATTTCTTGACGATTAGTTGAAATAATAATAACCAATGGAATATCAGGAGGTGCACGTCAACACCATGCGTTTGCATCATTTCTTCACGATCATTGAAGATATCAAGAACCTATGGATTTTAAGGAGGTTTACGCCGTCAGCATGCGTATGCATCATTTATTCAAGATTGATTGAGATATAAGAAACTAATGAAATATCAGGAGGTTCACGACTACAGCATGCGTAAGCATCATATCTCTACGATTAGTCGAGATATTGAAAACCAATTGAATTTCAGAAGAATAACGCTTAGAGCGTGCGTATGCATCATATCTTCACGATTATATGAGAAATCAGTAACCAATGGAATTTCAGGAGTTTTACGCCTACAGCATGCATTTGCGTCAGTTCTTCACGATAAGTTCATATATCAGGAACCAATGGAATTTCAGGAGGATTCCGCCTACAGCATGCATACGCATCATTTTTTCACGATTATTCGAGATATCAAATAAAGGAACCATGAAATTTCAGGATGTTTACGCCTACAGCATGCGAATGCATAATTTCTCCACGATAAGTTTAGATATCAGAAACCAATGGATATTCAGGGTATTTACGCCTACCTCATGCGTATGCCTCATTTTTTAACGATTAGTTGATTTATCAAGAACCAATAGAATTTCAGGAGGTTAATGCCGTCAGCATGCATGCGGTTGCATCATTTCTTGACGATAAGTTGAGATGTCGAATACCAATGGAATATCAGGAGATTTGCTCCTACAGCAGGCGTATGCATCATTTCTTTACGATGAAATGATATATCAGGAACCGATGGAATTCCAGGAGGTTTACGCCTACATCATGCATATGCATCATTTCTTCACGATTGAATGAGATATCCAGAAACAATGGAATTTCAGGAGGTTCACGCCAACAGCATGCGTATGCATAAGTTCTTCGCGATTAGTTGAGATATCAAGAACAAATGAAATTTCAGAGTGTTTACGCCTACAACATGCGTAGGCATCATTTCTCTACGATTAGTTGAGATATCAAAAACCAATTGAAATTCAGGGTGTCAACGCTTTCTGCATGCGTATGCAAAATTTCTTCACGATTAGTTGTGATATCAAGAACCAATGGATTGTCTGGAGGTTTATGCCCACAGTATGCGTTTGCATCATTTCTTTACGATTATTTGAGATATCGAATGCCAGTGAATTTTCAGGAGGTTTACGCCTACAGCATGCGTATGCATCATTACTTCACCATTAGTTGAGACATCAGGAATCAATGGAATTTCTGGAGGTTCACGCCTACTGCGTGCGTATATTCAGTAGTCATTTCTTTACGATTAGTTGAGATATCAGAAACCAATGGAATATTAGGAGGTGTACGCCAACAGCATGCGTATGCATAATTTCCTCACAATAAATTGAGATATCAAGAACCAATGGAATTTCAGGAGGTGTACGTCAACAGCATGCGTATGCATCATTTGGTCGAGATTAGTTGAGATATCAAGAACCAATGGAATTTCTGGAGCTACAGAATGCGTATGCATCAATTCTTCACGATTTGTTGAGATATCATGAACCAATAGAATTTCAGGGTGTTAATGCCTACACCATGCGTATGCAATATTTCCCCACGATTAGTTGGGATATCAAAAAACAATGGAATTTCAAGAGGTTCACGCTTACAGCATACGTATGCAATATTTCTTCACGATAATTTGAGATATCAAGAACAAATGGAATTTCAGGAGGTTAACGCCTATAGCATCGGGGCAAATACCTTAATTGGTGGGAACTAAGTACAGTGGAGTTCCCACACAAAAACTACCTTATCGATCCCCACAAGTTGCAGTCCTTCTGATGTGGATCTAGCGTTTCAAGGGACTTTTGTAACTCGGTTGCATCAGTCGATTCGAAAAAGTTAATCAGGAACTCTTCGGTTTCCAAGGGTAGGTTTCCATACCCCAACTGTTAGCCACCAATGGGCTTTCTGCTTGAAAGTCAGGTGAGACTTGGGGGTGGTTCCTGGATAATGTATCAGCCACCACATCACCACATTGTCCTTCCCTGGGACTTCATAGTCGACTTCATAGTCAAACTGGTTGAGGTAAACGGACCACCTGGTTAGGCGTTCTGTCAGTTGTCTGCATTGTTTGATGAATTTCAGTGAGTGGTGGTCTGTTCGAATCATTACTTTATTACCCATGATGGTGGTATGGTTCTTTTTCAAACCGAAAATTATGGCCAACAATTCTATCTCTGTGACAGTGTAATAGATTTCTGGACCCCGTAGTTCTCGACTTGCGAAACCCAAGACCAAATGCTCACCTTGTGAGTCCAATTGGTACAGTTCGGCGGCAACAGCTTGACCTGAACTGTCACACTGTAGGTAAAACGGATTCTTGTAATCTGGAAACCGAAGCATTACTGTTTCAGTGAAAAGACTTTTCAAATTTTCGAAGGCATTCTCTTCAACTGTTGACAATTTGCATGTAACATCCTTCTGTAGCAGTTTTGTGAGTGGATACATCACTTCACTGTATCGCTGTGCAAATCTGCGATAATAATTACATAGTCCCAAAAATCCACGAAGTTGTTTCTGATTCTTGGGTAGTGAATATTGCTGGATTGCAGCAGTCTTGGTGTTGTCTACCTTGACTCACTGTGAAGTCAGTATGTGGCCCAGAAAGGGAACTTCCTCACGGAAGAAATGAGTCTTCTCTAAATTCAATGTCATCCTAGCGTCTGTGAGGCGGATGAATACCCTCCTTAAATAGTCAAGGTGTTCTTGGAAAGTACCGGACACTACCAACAAGTCATCAATGTACTTTTTTAGGAAGAAGCAGACTTCTGGGCCTAAAATAACATTCATGGCCCTTGAAAAACTGGCTACCGCAGTCTTGAGACCAAATCGGAGCACCTGGAAGGTATATGTGCGCCCATCATATAAAGAGGCAGTGTATTTGGTACTTTCTGGGTGGAGTGGTATCTGCCAATACGATGCCCGCATGTCAAGCGTAGAAATATAGACACACTCTTGGAAGCTGCGGAATATTTCTTCGGGGGTTGTTGAAGTCTCATGATCTGCTACCATCTTGGCATTGATCCAACGTGCATCTAAGCAAAGTCTCACTGACCCATCGTCTTTGGTAACAACCGTAATAGGGATTACATATTGTTGGTGTTCTGACCAGTAGGTTGTCAAGAATGCCTTTCGGAAGTCTTCATAGGATCGCCTGTCTCTGCCATAAAAGGACCACCATTCGGCCGCTTTTCCTTTTAAGGACCTTATGACAATTGGTAATCGTTCTTCCTTACTGGAATTTGCCATTTGAAAATACTCTTCAAGGTCTTGTAAGAACCTGGCTGGTTGGCGGGTTTCAGGGTGTCTGAACGTGGGGGGTGGTCCTGCCTGGCTCTGGGATCTCCATAGTAGATTTACCAGAGCTTGTTGTATCTGTACATTACCTGGATTCTGTGCTGCAGGTTCTGCACCCAAAGGGGTATGGCCTCTAGTGGCCCTGTTCAATGAGGATAGCCCAATAATTGGCGATGACGTGTTGGATCTTGGGGATCCTTTTCAGTTGGTGGTAATGGTGTATCGGTTCGCCTGTCTGCGCAGGTCACAAGAGAGTTTAGGCGCTCCAACACTCGAGCTAGGCAACGACGTTGTTCCTCCATATCCTCCCGCAGGGCCTGCATTTCACTGGGCATCGTGGTGTTATGGCCTCCATCAGGTGACTGCATTTTGATTTTCCTTTTAGAATTATTGGTTCAGTCTGAAAAATAGATTCCCGGCAGGAAATGTGTATAATTCTAGGAAATCAATGTCATGAAGCTCGTTCAGGACGCCCCTTAGTCATAGATAACTGTGAGGCTCCCCAGACAGTATTACACTTCACGAATTTACTAAGTTTGGTTCAATCTACCTCTCGATGTCTCCACATTTCACATCTCTCAATTATCCTGGTCACGGCACCACTGTAACATTTGCCACTTTTTTTTCATTTTTTTTATTTTTTTTTACAACAAGAATTAAACAATAAATAGGAAACACTCTATAATAATGGCATAGATACGGAAACACTAAATTTCCTGTAACAATGAGAATTCCAATGTTGTTTACCAACAAAAGGGTTAGCAAACTGGATGGATCTTTCATAATAATTGGATTGATCTGAATTCTACCTGCAAATAGATTCGAGTGGCACTCAATGTAGCAATGGCTTCGGTTTAGCACTCACACAAGCACTCACTAAAAACTTTCGAAAAAAGAACTTAATTCGCTCACAACTGAATTGATAATAATCATCAACATCATCTTGGATTCCTTCCTTTCTCCAGTTCCCCGACCACGCAGTCGCATAGGTTGACGTGGAAACTTCACACTTCTAACGATAGAATTTATTTTGACCATCAACTCTCTTTTGCGGTATGTGAGGGCAGTGGCGTCTAAAGATAGGGTGAAATGAAACTACGATTTTTTGTATGAAAGAAAACCTAGGATGTTACAAGGTCAATATAGAAATCACCAGCTATTATGATTTTTCCACTCATTCCTATAGAAGATAGAGTCAACTCAAGTTTTTCCAACAGATTATCAAATTTTCCACTACCTGGTCTATATACAGATATGATGACTAACTTTGTTTTATCTAGGAGGCCTTCCACATCAGAATATTCGAAATGACCAACAACGGATAAATGGCTCATATCCTTTCTTTCCTTGGTGTACTTTGATCTCCTTTTATAGATTGCTAAACCACCATGTTTGCCCTTCTCTCGACAAATCGATTATAATAATTTTATGAAATTATCCAATTCATCATATGTTTTCCAATGTTCTTGTTAAGATTTGTAACGGTCATGGAACTGCAATATCCGAAGTACCACAATTAGTTTCGAAAGTGATAGAATAAACAACGAGGTACTTTCGGTATGAGTTTATGACCGGATGACCAAGAAATAGATCTTTATATTTGAACCTTTGTCGAATGCTGAAATTCTGCCTGGGTATTTTCGGGAAAGGCCAGAATTGTACATTTCGCACTTTCCATTTATTTGGTCAAACCGTTTTTACGCCTCCTTTTGAAGAGGGGGAACTTGTATATATCAATGTTTTGTTTCATTTTACCAGTTAACATAAATAGAACTAAGGTTAAGACTTAGAGAAATATTTACAACATTTCTAGTAAGTGTGTTGACTCATTGTGGTCGTAAGAGGAGGTTATTCGTGCCATCCAGACATCCGAGGTGTACATAGTGTAAATGAAGTTTTGAGTTGTACAACCTCTTTTCAATTAAAGAGATTTTTCATTAATTTGGGAAATCCAGTCCAAGAAGAAACCGAAATTATCCGACAAGTCCTTCTTGCATTCTACATCTCGTAGAAACTGTGTTACCAGTCTCCGGTCCACAAATCCTCAGAGACTCTGTAAGTCTGTCGATTTCGGAGTTACGAGAAAACATTTGGTCCCTCGAGCCGGATCGAGCAGCGTATCCGGGTGAATTTTAGTGAGCAGCTACAAGGTGTACGAGCAGAAGCAGCCACGAGGTGCACGAGCAGGAAGCAGTCACGAAGTGTACAAGCAGGAAATAAGCAAGGAGGCCCAGGAATCCGGGGATCAAGAAAGCCTGAATAATGAATCTAGTGAAGTGAAGTGTGTGGTTTAAGTGGATCACAGGAATCTTTGGATGGGGTATCAGATAAGTCCGAATTTTATTGTTATATAATTGTTTTGATTTCTGTCACTCGCCAAGCACTAGTTTCATTGATAACGTTGTAGAGTCAATTCAAATCATTCACGATGAATACTTCAGAATTAACTGCTTTGAAGCTTCAAAGAGCTTCTATAAAAACTAAATTAACAATATTCAAAACATATCTCGATGAAAACGGAGATAACGTTTCTGAAATAAAGGTTAGGTTCAGAAAGGCGGAACCATTGCTGGACAGGTTTGAGAAGGTCCAGGATGAGATTGATCCGTTGGAAGTTGAATCTTCTGATGAATATGAGAATTTTGCAAATTCATATTTTGCAGCAATAACGAAAGCCGATTTTATGATAGAAATAAAAATGAAATCTTCAAATCATGCCAACGTGATTCGTTTGCCCAAAATAGACTTAGTGTCAATCCACGGGAAGTATGAAAATTGGATGGGATTTTACAACTCCTTTAATTCGATAGTTCATGATAATTATCTTAGGTCGTGTTTAAAGGATGAAGCTGCTGCGGTGATTAATGCATTAGAGTCATCAGAAGAAAATTATGAAGTAGCTTGGAATTTGATGAACGAATGTTTCAATCAAAAACGAATAATTGTTCAGAATCATGTTTCACAGTTACTGCAGTTGAAATGTATATCGGGAGATTCAAGTGATGAGCTCAGGAAATTAGTAGATTCAATTCGTACTCATTTGAGAGCCTTATGTTCTTTAGGCGAACCAGTTTCTTCTTAGGACACTTTGTTGATTCACATAATAAGTCAGAAAATCGACAAGCGTACGCATAGAGACTGGGAGGAATCCATTTCGGGAGCGGATATGTCGAAATTCGAAGCGTTCATGGGTTTTCTCGAGAAAAGATGCCAAATTCTGGAAGTTACATCGATGAATATATCGACAAATAGGGAAAGCGTCGCCTTTAAGAAGGGATTAGGACAGCGCCAGATCCGCAACAAAGAACATACTTTCACGGCAATGCAGGGTTATGATAAATGCCCGATATGCAGAGGAAAACACGAGGTAGCTAGATGTGATGTTTTCAAAAATTTGGAAATCGGTAAATTAAAGGAAAAGATTATGTTTGCTAAACTTTGCTTTAACTGTTTTAAAAGCGGACATTCAAGTAGAGATTGTAGATTGAGTGGGTGTGATCAATGTGGGGAAAAGCATCATAACTTACATGTTGAAAATAAGTTGCAGGATGAAACCCAGACTTCAGCCGGAACATCTGAAAATGTTAAGGCCCATCAGGCAATGCTCTCCTCGCAAATTTTGTTGTCTACCACGATTGTGAAAATAAAGGCCAGAAATGGGCGAATTAATGATGCTCGAGTTTTATTAGACAGTGGTTCGCAGTCTAATTTCATGACTGAAGAATTTGCAGAACATCTAGAGATACCTACTAAGGAACTTGATATACCGGTTGAAGGTTTAAATCAAATCGAAACTCGAATCGAACATTTGCTTAGGGCTGAAATCAGTTCGAGAAGTAAGATGTATGCGGAAAATGTAGAGTTCTTGATTATTCCTCAAATTTGTAATTACCTTCCGAATCAATTTGTTGATCCAGTACAATTGAACATTCCATCGAAAATATCGTTAGCTGATCCGAAATTTCACGAGCTGCGGTCGATAGACGCTTCATTAGGGGCCGAGATATTTTACGATCTCTTGTGTATTGGTCAAATAGATATAGCGGGACATTCAAAAAACAAAATTGCTATAGATTGTTTCTGGTGAAATGGAGGCTAAAGAAAGAAAATCGTTTAGCAACTGTATGGTAACCTACAATACATTGCATAAATATCTTGTTAAATTCTGGGAAGTAGAAGAAATGAAACAGACCGTTTTTTGTCTGAAGAAGAAAATCCGGTGGAAGAGTATTTTAAATCGCATACGATTCGAGATTCAACGGGTAGATATGTAGTACGATTGCCATTCAAAGATAAAATCAATAATTTAGGAGAATCGTTCAAAATAGCGGAAAAGCAATTTTATGCCAGTTACATATTAGAATCCTCCAATATGTATGTAATATACGTTGCTATCCCAGTATATCATATTTCCATGATACGAGGAATTCACCTAAATAGGAAGGGAGGTACTATGCTACCTAGAGACTAGTTCTCTGTTAGTTAAGGCATTATTGTTTCCATTGTTGTGACTTTAACATTGTCCGCTTTGTACAATAGTCAAATAAACTTTTTGAAAATTAAAGTTTAGAATCACTGAACGTAAGTGGCGCAGTCGGTAGGATACCCAAAACTATTTTCACGACAAATATAGCGGAAAAGTAGTGTTCGTTTCAACGATTAATTGGGTATCAGAAAAAAAAAGTTTCCCGGACTTCGGCTCTAGCATCGACCGAGTTCCAACAGCGTGGTTCATCAAAACCAGTGAACAGAAAAAGTTCATAGTCAAAAGAAAAACCAATTCATCGGCATTCCGGAGGAGAAATTATAGTTGGGTACGGAGTTTCTATAACGAAACTGCCTGCTATAATCGCTGTATCCCCTGAAGCAGACGAAAAAGAAGAAAGAAATTCCACATGAAGCCTTTAGCGTAAGTTTCACTCCTCCTATCCATTTCAATATCTCATACTTGATTATTCAAAACTTTGTTTTCTATTTTTATTTTTTTTTCTTTCTTAATAGTAATTAGACAATATCGTTCTAATATAAACAATAGGCTTTCAATTAAAATTAATGAACAATAGAGATCGTAGTCCTCTAAGAAGAAATACAGTAGAAATGGTAGTTCCTCAAATTCAAAAACATCACATTGATTGCATTCCTGAATATGATGGTAATCCAGCAACTCTAGCTATTTTCATTCAATCCAGTGAATATTTGATCAATACCTTTTCAGACGAAAATAACTTACAAAATCCACAAAACGAATTTTTTTTGAGAGCTATAATAGGCAAATTAACGGGAAGAGCTTTGAATTTATTAGGAAGTAAAGGAAATTTAAGAAATTGGATATCAATTAAAAATTTACTGTTACAATTTTTTTCTGATCAAAGAGATGAAAATTGTTTAGTTGGTGATTTGATGCACCTTAAGCAAGAAAAAAATGAAAACCCTATTCAATTTGGCCATAGGTGCCAGGACCTTTTGTCGTTATCACTAAATAAAATTCAATTAACCGAACAAAATCAAAATAAAATCGAACTAAAGAAAAGCCTATATGAAAAACAAGCACTGAATGCTTTTCTCAGAGGCCTTAATTCTAACTTACCCATCAGGTTGAGAAACCCTAGAGCATTAGAAGA
Organism: Micraspis discolor; assembly: GCA_030674115.1. NCBI lineage: Eukaryota > Metazoa > Arthropoda > Insecta > Coleoptera > Coccinellidae > Micraspis > Micraspis discolor. The sequence goes on from JARTUT010000912.1 coordinate 167,598, forward strand.
AGCAATGACATTTACAATTGAAGAACAAAATTTTGCTTATTCCAGACGAAATCTTCATTATAATCAATCTCAATATTTTAATAATAGACCAACTCCACATAACAAACAATTTACAAATACACAAAGACCTATTTTCAAAAATTTGAATCCTCCTTATTCTATACCTCAACCTCATGTGAGACCGACATTAAATCCTCCCAACATATCACAAAATAGTGGAAGAAGCACTCAAATTAGAACTCAACCTCAAAGACAATCAGGGCCTATCCCAATGGACACATCTTCATCGAATACAAGACATACAGTCACACCACAATATAGATTTCAACCGACAGGACAGAGAAATTTCATTTCAGAAGAACTTTTTCAGCAAGATATCAATGACGAACTAAATCAACACGAACAGACTGATTTCTATGAAGACATAAACCTATTTATGACTAACTGTGAAAATTGTAATGAACAATATTCAGAAGATTTAAACGAAATACCATATTCAGAAACTCCGGAAATTTTTCCGTACGTTACATCAGGATCACACTTAATAAACCTAACCAATATTAATAGTTCAGCGCTACCCTCCATCAAACTTCCGCATGTAGGATTGAAATTTATGATTGACACAGGAAGTTCATAAACCATAATCAGTCCTAGAATAGTCCAAAAATTCTACCAAAATTTTATTAAATATGCACCATTCAAAATCAAGACAGCACACAAAATATCATACGATTACGTTGCTCACATTCCACTTCCAAAAATTTTTAAAACAAAGGAATATTTTGATTTCCATATATTTGAATTCAACAAAGAATACGATGGTCTGATAGGAATGGACCTACTCAAACATTTAGGTGCCAATATCGACCTGAAGAAAAATGTTTTGTACACTAAAAATGGACCCATACCACTATACTTTGAAGAAATTCCATGTTCATACGATATTTCAGCAAGATCCCAGAAAATTATAAATGTACCTATCGAATCCACCGATGTAAATCAAGGCATCATAGAATATGATGAAATCGCGAAAGGGATTGAAATATCCCAATGCATAGTGAGAATTGAAAATAACGAGGCTTTTCTAACAATTTCAAATAGTAATGAAACCCCGGAACAAATTATTATTATCGAACCATTAAAAATTATCCAAACTAACAATACGGATGTAGTTCAAACCACAAAATTGGAACCAACATCGAAGCCTGATAAATTACTGAAGGTAAATATGAAAAATCTCCATTTGGACCATCTCAACGGACGGCTCAAGGACGAAAATGAAATCGAAAAACTGCTTGACGAAGCTTCATCAGATGAAATGGACGAATCAGATTCAGATGAAATTTTGGGCACCACAACAGGAGTTCAATGAAGATACAATACATTCAATGAACCCAGAGTCAGCAGACTCCACACCCATAAAAAATTCATTCCATGTAATTGATTCTAAACTAAATCGATACTTTATTCAGAAAGATTATAGAAATCCGAACACAGTGAAGAAAGAATACGTGGAAAAAATGAAACAATTCTTCGTTCAAATCAGCACTTCCAACAATGAAGATGAGATAATTAAATTCCTCAAAGAATACACGGCCGATAAGAAGATATACTATTTCCATTTCGATTCCGAGAATATGTTCCGAATATTCAGCAATGTTGTAAACAAGATATTCAACAGATACGGACCTGATATAATGTATTGCACTGAAAGACGAGAAGTAATCGAAGATGAGGAACTTATCACCCAAGGGATACAATTTCAACACGAACGAAAAACAAATCATCGAGGAGTTAATGAAACCATCCAACAAATTCAGCGTAAATATTATTTTTCCGCCATGAAAAAACAGGTCTCGAAGTACATAGCAAGTTGTGAAGTTTGCAAAAGGAATAAATGCGAAAGAAATCCACCACAAATTGATATGACGTTATCAGATACTCCATTCAGACCCTTTGAAAAATTACACATTGATAATTACACTTTGGAAAATATTAAATGTTTACCTCTCGTAGATGATTTTACAAAAGTAGGTCAAGAAATCAAACTAAATGGAACATCATTAAATATTAGTTCAGATCAAGGGATGAAATTTTTCAGTCATGTCATTAAAGAATTATTAGAAATTCACGAAATAAAAATCCATATTACGACAGCACATCATCCAGACTCAGACGGAATCATTCAAAGATTTCACTCAACTATTGCTGAGAATTGCAGAATACTAAGATCACAATTTAAAGACCCTCTAGAAATAATAATTAAATATTCAATTATAAGATATAATAACACAATACATTCGACCACGAAATTAACACCTTTCGAACTCACATTTAGTCACACAAAATTTAAAGATCCACTAGATACTATTTATGATAAGAAAATGTTCAGCGATTACCTACAGAAGCATAAAGAGAAACTAACCCTTTTATATGATAATATTCATTCGAGCATATCGCAAGTAAAAACAAAAAAGTCCAAAAAGTTAATGAAAAAGCAAATAATCCATCCAAAAAGGTGTACGAAAAAAGTCATAAATATGTGCGAAATAAAAGCGGCCCAAAGTATATTAAAAAAAAGTATAGAGAAACAAATCGAAACAAAACAATGGTCGTACAGTTCAGTTGAAAAATTTAAGACGACCTATTGTTTCAGGTTCACCGCCATTACAACCATCCTCGGAGTAGTAGTAAATTGTCTAGTAAAATTTACACAAGTTACAGACAACCCAGGACTTATACCAATAAATAAAGGAATTTCACACAACATAATAAAATATTGGACCCCTATACAAATATTCGACTTATCTAATATAACCAACGATTTTGACAAACCAATAACTAGTTATCAAAAGATTAATACATCATTTCATAATTCCCAGCATGGAAAAAGTTATTTGCGTGAAATTCAAAATCATAAATACTTATTAGAATATAAAATCGAAGAAACGAATAAAAAATGCAAACAAGTATTATCAATAACTGCAAAAAGACACAGAAGAGGTTTGATTAACGGATTAGGAACAGTTTGGAAGTCAATTACAGGCAATCTAGATCAAAACGACGCTGATAAATATGACGAGGCAATTCAAAATTTAAAGAACTCTCAATAGAAATTGACAAATGTGGCCACCTTGCAAATAAGTTCAACAGAAAATTCATTACACTCTTTTAACAATTCAATGAGTAAATAACATCATAACCAAATACTCCTGGAAAACAAAATTAATCAACTAAGTTTCTGGATGAATTCATCAGCAATGGATTGCTGGGATGATTTCAATTTCATTGTACTAAATTCAGTTTACACACACATTACCCTAGCTGTAGATATAATTAATGAAATTTTCAATGATATAGAAATAGCTATCTCATTTGCTCATACAGGAACATTACACACATCCATCATTTCTCATGATGAATTGAAAAAGGAACTGTATTTAATTCAATCAAAAATTAAAGAAAGCTAACTTCCATTTTTGATAAAAGATGAAATTATTTTCCAATATTAGTTTTGCATAAAGGTCAGGTAATTCATTAGTAAAAATCAAGTCAAATTCATTCTAGACATTCCCCTTGTAGAAACCCTAAACTATAAATATTACGAATTATTTCCTCTTCCCATTCTTAAAAACAACTTTTATCAAGTCATAATTCCCAAAACGAAATACCTCTCCTTAAGTGAAACAAAATACGCTCTATTTAATGGACCATGCCAGGAAGTATTCCCTACCAACTTTTATGAGAAGAAAATACCATGAATATATCACCGAGCAATCCCTGTGAAGTGGAGCTCCTCAGTGTCTCCAAAAACTACTCGAAATGCAGACCGAGATCAATAAACATCGAAGGAGTTCGAGTCCATCAATTAGCAGCAGACCATTGGATGGTGGTGACAACTAATGAAGAAATTACTAAAGTGAAATGAGCCGGACATTCGGAAAAACAAATTTTACGCTGAACATTTATCATATTCATTCCGCCGAACTGTGAAGTGATTGTAGGAAAAAATATTCTGAAAAATTGGAGAACCAGTGCTTCCGAAATAAAAACTGTGCATTCACCTAGTGTGAACATTCAGAAATCACCCAGCCCAAGAAAAATTGATCAAGTTCCCTTAGAACTAGACAGTATTGATCTTGGTAACTTGAAAGAAATCGAAGTGCAAATTGAACATTCAAAAAACCAAATAATGTCAATGCAAAATTCAACTTTATATTATAATAATATTAGTTTATATACTTTAATGATTTATATCATAATGGTCTTTTTGATTTTATATTTCATATACCATGGGCTTAATTTTTATAGAATTAAAAATTATTCTAAGCAGCAAAAAAACAACCCATTACAAGATATTGAGCTCAAAAAGTAGCAATTTTAAAGATAAGTTTTTTCTTCAAAAACCATTTTTTTCACTTAGGCATGGAGGAGTTACATATTAGAATCCTCCAATATGTATGTATTATACGTTGCTATCCCAGTATATCATATTTCCATGATACTAGGAATCCACCTAAATAGGAAGGGAGGTACTATGCTACCTAGAGACTAGTTCTCAGCATATTGTTTCATTGTAGTGACTTTACATTGTCCGCTTTGTACAATAGTCAAATAAACTTTTTAAAAATTAATGTTCATCAAATCAAATCATGTGTGAAGTTTCTGACAACGATTGTGGTTTCGCTCCTCGTTTAGTTTCAAAATTGTGATGTTTGGGAGGGAGCTACGGGAAATATTTTAGTGACCTCTCAGTTTATATTTCAAGTGAACAGTAAGACAAGGAAGAAATTACGTACTGCGGCCTATTCGCAGTTGTAATTGTTGTTGATCTTTTTATCGCAATCGGACTCACATATTGCGGACGATTGTTGCATCTTGTATCTAATGATTCCGTGTTATCTAAGGGTAACCATACACTGTGCGTGCTTCTCTGTTTAATAGCGGACTTGATTACTTTATTCTCGTTTGCCTGAATTTGTTAGACAAGTAGTTGGTTCACCGTCTGGGCTAACAAGTGGTTGTCTCAAAATGGGAAAGCCGTGTTTTTGCTGCAAAAAAGTGTACGAGGATCATCTTTCGTTGACATGTTCTGTCTGTCAACATCTATAGAAGAAGTCAATATCGTGGAATTGCTGTAAATGTGAGAGTATTGGAAGTGATATTATGTCACTCAAGAGTATAATTGTCTCTCTACAAAAGAAATAAGTGATCTTCGATCATCCATTGCCAATTCTCCATCTCAGGCAATAAAAATACAGGATGAATCTTTTGATGAAATCGTACAGGAGCTGGAGGATCGTATGCAACGCAAGAACAATATAATGCTTTATGGTTTGGTGGAAGCTCCTCAGGATGTGTCTGCGGAGGATAGAGCTCAAATGGATATTCAGAGTGTTGAAGAAGCCTTGAAATTCGTGGATCCTGATGCTCGCCTGGACATCAAGCAGGTTTTCAGAGTTGGAAGGTCTTGTGGGCCAGATGGGAGGCCGCGACCCGTGAGGATAACTTTGGATTCAGGTGCAGCGGTGCGTCGGCTCCTAGTCAGGTCCAAGAATCTCAAAAAGTACAGAAAACATCCAAACTTATTCCTTTCATCAGATTGTACTCCGAGACAGAACGATCATTTCAAGCGAGTGAAGGCTGAATTCGAGCGTAGAAGAAATGACGGTGAAAGTGTCCAGTTGAGGTTCATTCGGGGTGTACCCACAATCAAGCCTTTAAACTAATGTTGCCCAATTACAGACATAATGAACTCTCGTGTTTCTATCAAAATGTACGGGGGTTAAACACTAAAACTCACGATTTTTACTGTTCCATAGCCGCCTCTGATTATGATATCATTTGCCTTAGTGAAACATGGTTACAAGGGAGTGTTTACACATCGGAACTTTTCACCGATAATTATTGTGTACATCGCTGTGACAGAAATTTAGCTTTGTCTCAGTCCTCGACTGGGGGGGGTGTGCTGCTTGCCGTTGATGAGAGGTATCGCTCTGAAACCCTTAGATCTCACAATGTTGCGCAGTCTGGCTCCTTCTATAGATGTGGTGGGATGCAGGTTGTATACTGGACCGATGTATGTGTTTGTCTTTGTAATATATATTCCTCCTAACACAAGCATTGGTACATATGGACTTTTTTTTGATGCTCTTTGCTCTATAGATTTTATACAGGATAAAAATGTATTATTTGTTGGCGACTTCAATGCACCTTTGTTCAACAGCGGCCATAGTACGGATGACAGGTCAGTCGCAATTTCAATGTTCTCGGAGATATTAGATCTCGGGCAATTTAATAATATCGTTAATTGCAACGATAGAATGTTGGATCTCATACTGACAAATTTACATCTGTCTTCACTGGGCTCGGCGTCGGGTTTGGTTGACATTGATTCACATCATCCTCCTTTCTGTCTATATTTCGGTGAGCAATTACCTTGTTCCGATAATTTTGGAGTTCTTGATAACATCAAAGAGTTCAATTTCAGGAAGGCGGACTTTCGGCTGATGTACGAAATGATAGGTACCCATGACTGGTCTGAGGTTATAGATGCTTCTCACCCGGATGAAGCTTGCGACATTCTTTACTCGGCTTTGAATAGCATTTTTGCAGCCACTGTTCCGTATAAGAAATTCAGGACACGAAGATATCCGCATTGGTATACGTCGGAACTTATTAAGTTAATCGTCGTAAGTTGCGAATTGCTAGAGCTAATGTCAAATCGAAAACTAAAGAACTCTACCGAGAATATATCGCTTCCGCAGAGCGCTCAATAAATGATGATCCGACCCAATTTTGGGCTTTCATGAAAAACAGAAAGGGGCACACAAGAATTCCTGGTGTGATGAGGTATGGTGACCAAAGTTATAGCAGCCCTGTTAAAATTGTTGATTCATTTGCTAGTTATTTCGGGTCCGTGTATGAAGCTGACGTCCGGGTGAGTTGTGAGGGAATTGGGGAGAGTTGTAATAATCGGAATTTCATTTCAATAGACAGTGTATCTGAAAGTGAGGTTAGATCGGCAGCCCGTAAACTCAGTAACAAATTGACGGCTGGTCCATACTTGATTCCGAGTTTCGTTGTGAAGGACTGCATCGGTGTGCTATCGCAACCACTCAAGCATATTTTCAATTTAGTTTTAAGGACTCATACGTTTCCGACAAGATGGAAGGTGGCAAAAATTATTCCTGTGCTAAACTCCTCCGTCATAAGTAATTATAGGCCTATATCCATATTGTCTAACTTTTCTAAATTGTTTGAGATACTTTTGTTTAATGCCATATATCCTAAAATTAGAAGTAGCATCTCATCTGAGCAGCATGGATTCATGAGTAAAAGATCGTGCTCAACTAACTTAATTACATTTTCGCATTTCGTTTTCGACAGATTGGATTTGGGTGGGCAGGTTGATGTTGTATACACAGATCTTCAAAAAGCTTTTGATAAGATTCATCATGGAATTCTAATTGCGAAAGTTAAGAAAATTTTGGTTTTCCGGTGAACTAACTGATCTGATAGAATCCTATTTGAGTAACCGTACGCAATTTGTGCAAATCGAAAATTGTAGGTCTAGAGAATTTGCGGTTTCCTCGGGGTACCTCAAGGGTCAAACCTGGGGCCCCTTTTGTTCATTATGTTTATTAATGATCTCTTACCGAAGTTGAGTAACTTGAAATTGGCCTACGCTGATGATCTCAAGGTCTATGCCGGCATATCATCCACTGCTGACTGTTTGAGTCTGCAGGAGGACATTGATGTTGTTAACTTGTGGTGCAAATGTAATAGACTTCAATTGAATATTCTCAAATGTAGCGTAGTATCTTACTCGCGGAGGAAACGGTTGATTCAGTTCGATTACAGTATTGAGGGTGAAAGTCTCTCCGGCTGACTGAGATCAGGGATCTGGGCGTGGTATTCGATCAAAAGTTTTCATTCATACCGCATATTACTCAACTGATATTGTCAGCGTGTAAAATGTATGGCTTTATTGTGAGGGTGCAAGATTGTTTGAGAATTCGGCAACTATAATTCGTCTGTTCAATGCCTTGGTGAGAAGTAAGCTCGAGTATGCGTGCCTTATTTGGCGCCCTATATATGACTGTCACGTTCGCCGTCTAGAGACTATTCAGAGAGGCTTTTGAAGTGGCTTTCATTTCGCGAGGATGGACAATATCCTCCTAGAGGATATGATCATAAGATTTTGTTAACCAGATTCAACTCGAAAAGCCTTGAATGCAGAAGAGGATTGCATGCCATCAAGTTCCTGCATGGTCTTCTGGTTGGCGGACTTGACTGTGTTGAGTTGCTGAGTAAACTCGATTTTCTCGTGCCTCGCCGGGGTGCCAGAACGAAGTGTCTTTTTTATATAAATACACCTAGAACTAATTTGCTTCTACAGTCACCGGTGAGATACGCTTGCACCGTTGTTAATAGTATATCAGACAGATGTGATCTGCATTTTCATTCTCTGAGTTATATTTGTAATTTGTATTCACTTGAAAATGATTGATATTGTTTTGATTATGAATGAATCATGTATGGTATATTGGTCTGTTTCTTTATGTTTTATGTAACTGCCTCAATGCATTTTCTGTCAGTTTCATCAGCGCGCTTTCGCCTACATTGTATTGCAGGGTGGTTTTCATGATACTCATTTTATTGTAATTTCTATGTTTTAATTTCCTGTAATTGGGTGTTCATTGCCTGTTGGAAATAAAGGCTTATTATTATTATTATTATTATCTGAAAAAAAAGTTTACAATCACTGAACGTAAGTTGCCCTCGAACGTAGACTAGATAAAAATGCAACATTAACAGAACAATATGTAGAAGCAATGAGAGAATCAATTAAATCCGGTCATATAATAGAAATTTCTTCTCAAATATCAAGTAAAAAACACTGTTTTCTACAACATCATCCAGTTGTCAAAGGTTCAAGTTCTACGACCAAAGAAAGAATTGTATTCAATGCGTCAGCTAAAACCAGTACAAATATCTCCCTGAACGATTGCTTGAAGGTGGGAACGGTAGAACAAAACTCGAGCTTTAAAATAATGTTACGATTTAGGCTACCTCAAATTGTTATATGTGCGGATATCGAAAAAATGTATAAGCAAATCAAACCCAATGAACAAGACACACATTATCAACTGTCATTGTGGCGGGAAAATAGTCCGGAGGAATTGAAAACTTACGTCATGCCAGTTGTCTCATTCGGGACTGCATCGGCTCCACATACAGCAACTCGTGTACTAATTCAGTTAGCAGATGTTGAAAAAATTAAATTCCCGAATGCCAGCGAAAACCTGAAAAGATACTGTTATGTCGATGACATCATAACTGGGGTAGACAATGCCAAAGCTTTGTGCGAAGAATTAATTGGGATCACGGCCGCTGGAGGCTTTATAGAAAATGGCTATCCAATTGTAAAGAAGTTACTGACGCGATGGGAAATGAAAATTTACAAGTGAAATTCTTAGTAAATAACGACCCAGATATGAAAGCGTTAGGGGTACATTGGAATAGCGAGATCTATATAATCAGATATAGTTGCGTAGTAGACAATGATTCAGAGGTAACTAAATGAACAGTGTTATCGCATATTGCTAAATTGTATGATCCAATCGGTTTACTCCGGTCAGTCATAGTGACGGAGAAGATAATGATGCAAAAATAATGACAATGTAATACGAGATGGGATGAATGTCTTCCACTCTTCCATTCTCTTCCATTCACACTGCGTGGGTGGAATTTAGAAAACAATTGACTTAGTTGAATGAAATAGCGTTCGATCGGAAAACAGTAATTGAAAATGGGATTCGCACAGAATTACATGGGTTTTGTGACGCCAGCGAAAAGGCATACGGAGCATGTGTGTACCTGCGATCTACAGATTCCAATGGAAGGATTTATTCAAACTTACTATGTTCAAAAACTCGAATAGCTCCTCTACAAACAATTTCACTTCCCAAATTAGAATTGTGTGCTGCTTTGTCATTATCGCGTCTAGTGAGCACGGTATTGAGCTCAATAGAGTTAGTGAGGCGGATCTATGAGAATGTCTTATGGTCGAATTCGTCTATCACTTTGCAATAGATTAAAACTCAGCCATATTTGCTGAAAACATTCGTCGCAAATAGAGTCTCAGAAATTAGGAAGGTAACGAGTACCATGAATTGGAAACATTTACCTTCGGAGCATGATGCAGCAGATATTTTGTCGAGCGGGCAAATGCCATCGGATTTCGTAAACAATGAACAATGGAAAATCGAGCCCAAATGGTTAAGAGAGACTGAATTAGCGTGGCTTAAACAACATATGAAGACTGTTCCCTTGAGTGAATTGAGACTGAATATAACATTAACAGCAAACACTGACGACTCTTTCTTCCTAGAATTTAGTTCTTTGAATAAAACGAAAAGGAACATGGCTTATATTTTGCGTTTTAAAGAAAATCTTAAAAGGGGTACTGATAAATTGAAGGGATGTTTATCTCCTGCAGAAATAGATCAGGCATTCAATAAAATTGTAAAGTTGGTGCAGGAAGAGCGTTTTCATGAAGATAAAATTAAATTGGCAAAACACGGGTGCGTTAGCAAGAGTAGTGACCTCAGGGCACTCAATCCATTTTTGAATGATTTGGGCCTTATAAGAGTTGGGGGACACTTGAAAATTTCTAGTCTGTTATATCAGGAAAGACATCCGACTGTATTGCCTAAGGGACACCATATAACGGAACTAATTCTGAGAGATTACCTTATCTCAAATTATCACAGTGGTGTTCAGGCAACTTTGAATTTGGTATGATCTAAATTTTGGCCCACGAATGAGAAGGTCATTATCAAACTAATGGTGCATAAGTGCATTACATGTTTTCGAGCCAAACCGCGGGATACTCCTTATTTCATGGGCAATCTTCCACAAAATCGAGTTACACAGAGTCGTCCATTTTTGAATACAGGTTTAGTGTTACTGCAACTTATTATTTTAGTTAAATTTCTTAGTTTTATTCATTTCTTTTCCAAGTTCCTTTGCATTTAGACTATTGCGGTTAATTTTTTATCGAGGAAAAGAAGCACAGGAACCGAAAGCGTGTGAAGGTTTACGCGTGCATTTTGTTTGTTGTGCTACGAAGGCAGTACATATAGAATTGGTGACTGACCTGAGTACCGATGCATTTATGGGATGTTCGAAACGGTTTTTCGCAAGACGCGGACGTTCAGCTAACATTTATTCCAATAATGCTACTAATTTTGTGGAGCAAAAAATGAATTAGAGTAATTGCTGAAATTGATTAACAGTGAAAATCATAATGAGCAAGTTGCGAATCATCTTGCGAACGAGGGAATAAATTGGCATTTCATTCCAGCACGGTCTTCACATTTTGGAGGACTTTGGGAGGCTGCAGTAAAATCATTCAATCATTTGTATCGTACTGTCGATGATACGTTATTCACATACTAGTAAGCAGGTAGATCAATAGGCCCGTAGATCCATAGGCCAGTAGTTCAATTGGCCCATGGATCAATATAGACCATAGATCAATATAGACCATAGATCAATATAGACCATAGATCAATATAGACCATAGATCAATAGGGCCCATACATCAATGAAGCTCGCAGAAACACGAAACACGTCAAAAAACCCGTTGAAAGCGAATAGACATGAAAGTTCTGGAAAAAACACGAAGAAACCCGAAAAACAAAAACACGGAAGAATCCCGAAGAAACACGAAGTTACACGAAAGAAACCGAAATTACACGAAACAATGCGAGAAAACACGAAAGAACCCTAAGTAACACAAAAAATCCAAAGGAACCTGAAAAAAGCCTGAAAGAATACATATAACTTGAAAGCGCGCAAAAAAACTCGAAGTCACGCGAAACACCCCAGAGAAATGCAAAAAAACCGAAAGCGCACAAAAAATCGAAGGTACTTGTAAATTCCACACCCCGTATATCACCCGATCGTGAACTCATTGTGAATAGCACACCCTGTATGACATTTTATCGAAATCAGCAAAATAACTTGTAAATTGCACACCCCGTATATCACATGATCGCAAATTCATTGTAATTCGCACACCCTGTTTGACATTTTATCGAAATTAGATCCCATACGCGAAAAAACATGACGAAAAATGCATATGGGACACCCACTATATAATCGATTCGCAGTGGGTGCTTTTTCCATAAAAAATGCAGAAGGAAAAACTCCCGAAGAAAGACTCTGGTGAAAGTCAGTGCTTCCAAAGTGCACAGCTCGTATATCAATCGATCGCAATCGGTGCATTTCACAAAGGTAGTATAAGCATTATTCGATAAAGCTTCCATGTAACACCTTGTATATGAATCGAAAATAAGTTTTCCATGAAAAATAAACCCAAAGAATATCGTTTCAACTCCATCAATTTCACAAAGGTAAAATGAAAATTATTCGAAAAAGGTCTGAACGTGTATTCATGAACAGAGTGCTCAGCCGTTTTTCCCTGAATAAACTAAGTGTGTCGGATTTTGACATTTGAGGTACTTTTCTTGAGAGTCGTGAAGCGTATGTGATATCTAGAGATTCGGAATCTCCTGTACATTCTTATTTGAGTGCTTGAAAGGCCTGAAAAATCTTCCACCGCCCATATCGAGCGAAAAATTCAGGCCGTATTTTCTAATTTGGAGCTCGCGTTCGGCTATCATCGGAATCGTATGAGAAATTATGACATTTGCCTCATTTTAACGTGGAAATTGCCGAATTTGGAATGAAGAATTCGCGGCCTTATCTCGCTACTTGGATACGAAGATTAGTACCCAGAGATGGGAAATTTCACGTAGATTCGTTTTCTACCGATCGCGGGGCGATTTATATCGTTTTCGAGCGGCACGGGGGGAAAACGTAGGTGCGGTTTTTGACGTTTCAGGGAAGTCGGGAGTCTAAAAGTTGCCGTTTTATATGTATAATTTTCGTATAGATTTCGAGGGGCTCCGCGGCTGAGCTCGTAGCCACGCACGGGGACGTTCTTCGTCCAGAAAAAGCGACCCCTCCACCCCGCGAGATGCTCCGGCTTCATAGGAGTACTTTCGCCCGTTTTTCGCCTTTGGGCGATTTCGCGAAAATGGCCGATTTCGCGATTTTCGTTCGAGAATTGCGGGCACTTCAAGAGCGCCCGGGGCGGGTTTCGGGGTCGCTTCTCCTAGAAGAGGATACGCCTTTTCGATCTGTTTTAAGATTGCCCCGGGTTCGGCCCTGCGGGCCTCACGCTCGGCTACGCCTCGCGGGTCCCTTACGGGACCAATTTTGATTTTTTTCTCTGGTTCCCGATCTTATCGCTATTACTATATTGACTAGTAAGCGGGTAGATCAATAGGCCCGTAGATCTATAGGCCAGTAGATCCATCAGCCAGTAGTTCAATAGGCCAGTAGTTCAATTGGCCCATGGATCAATATAGACCATAGATCAATATAGACCATAGATCAATAGGACCCATACATCAATGAAGCGCGCAGAAACACTAAACACGTCAAAAAAACCAGATTAAAGTGAAAAAACATGGAAGTACTGGAAAAAAAACGAAGAAAAGCGAAAAAACACGGAAGAATCCGAAGAAAGACGAAAGAAACCGAAGTTACACGAAAGAAACCGAAATCACACGAAACAGCGCGAGAAAACACGAAAGAACACCAAGTAACACAAAAAATCTAAAGGAACCTGAAAAAAACCCGAAACACAAAAGTACTTGTAAATTGCACACCCCGTATATCACCCGATCGTAAACTTATTGTAAATTGCACACCCTGTATGACGTTTTATCGAAATCAGCTCCCATTCGCAAGAAAACTTGAAGGAAAATGCATATGAGACACTCAGTATACAATTGATTAGCAGTGAAAAAAAAACCAAAAGAAAATCGTTGTAACTCCATCTATTCGAGTTCAGTAATTACCACGAAGGAAATATCAAAATTATTCTATGGAGCTCCTATGTAACACCCCGTATATGTGTCGAAAATAATTTTTCCGTAAAAAAACCCGAAGGAACACAAAAAATTTGAAAAGACTCGAGAGCGCGCAAAAAACAGAAGAACTTGTAAAGTGCTCACCCCGTATATCACCCGATCGCAAATTCATTGTAAATCGCACACCTTGTATGACATTATACCGAAATCAGCTCCCATTCGCGAGAAAACTCGAAGAAAAATGCATATAGGACACCCCGTATATAATTGATTCGCAGTGGGTGCTTTCATCATAAAAAACAAACCGAAAGAATCTCGTTTATAACTCTATCGTTTCAAGTTCAGTGCATTCCATCAAGAAAGAACCCGGCCAAATACGAAAAAACGCGAAAAAACATGATAGAACCCAAAGTAACACGAAAGAACGAAAAAAATCCAAAGGAACTCAAAAAACCCCGAAGGAGCACAAAATCAACGAAAGCACGCCTAAAAACACGAAGGAAAGCTTAAAACCCCGAGGGAGCACACAAAAAACCGAAAGCGTGCAAAAAATAATGAAAAAACTTTTAAATTGCACGCCCTGTATATCAATCAATCGCGAAATCATTGTTAATGGCACACCCTGTATGAGATTTCATTGAATTTAGCTCCCTTTCGCGGAAAAGCACGAAAGCTAGAGAAAAACTCTGGTGAATGTCAGCGCTACTCAGATCTGACACCCTATATATAAATCGAATATATTTTATCGAATTAAGAACCCGTAAGTCGAACAGCCGAAATAACTCGATGGAAAGTATTTGTTAATAATAGATAACGCACATGGGACACCCTGTATACAATTGATTCACAGTGGGTGCTTTTTCCAATAAAAAAAAAAACAAAGTAATATCCTTTCAATTCGATCGATTCGCGATCGGTGAATTTCATAAAGATAAAATAAAAATTATTCGATAATGGTCCGAAGATGTAACAGGGAACTTGGAATTTCGTGAACCGAGTAGATCCGATCGTCGATCGGAAGTTTCCAACTATTTATTCTGTGATTCTATACAATTGCCTCAAGGTCTATGATTTCAAGACGATTGAATCGCGAAACCCGTTCGGGTTTCTCCGTGGGGAAATTGTGACAGAATGGAATGAATGAGTATCAAATTAGCTAATTCAAAACGGAAAATCTCGGTCTATCCGTGATTTCTGAGGCCGTTTGAACTGAATTAAGAGAAGGGTTACACTTTATGTGAGGAAAATCCTACCTGCTTGAAGGTTCTTTTGAGAATATCCGTTGTTTATATGTATGAAGAATAAATTCATATTTCGCATATTCGTTCATTCTTGAGAGATAACTGAAATGAATCGATACGCTTGATTGATTTATCTTTGATTTATAATCGAATAAATACCTGAGAACCTCTCTTTAAACCAATTTCGAGCTAATTTTCCAACTCCAGATCGTCTTTACATAATATCGTCGTATTGACATCGATTGTATTATTTCTTGATATACCTTCATGTTATTTACCGAAAATAAAGGGAATAAATCGTTATGAGACACGAATATAATGCATATTATTACCTATAACGGTCCAATTCCACCAATTTTATACTTGAAATGATCTATTCCTCGTTCGTCGTCTGACGTTTTATGAAAACTGACCGGGCTCGAACGAACATCGAAATATATCACTTCAAGATGGACGAAATGAATTCGCGCGAAAATAGACTGGAAAAAGACGATTTTCAAACGCATATTTGAGGTACTTTTCTTGAGAGTCGTGAAGCGTAAGTATTATCTAGAGATTCGGAATCTCCTGTAGATTCTTATTCGAGTGCTTGGAAGGCACTAACAATCTTCCACCGCCCATATCGAGCGAAAAATTGAAGCCGGATTTTCAAATTTGGAGCTCGCGTTCGGCTATCATCGGAATCGTATGAGAAACTATGACACTTCTCCTCGAATTTTCGAGAAAATTGCCGAATTTGGAATGAAGAATTCGTGGCCTTGACTCGCTACTTGGATGTGCAAATTGGTACCCAGAGGTACCATTTTCACGTAGATTCGTTTTCTACCGATCGCGGGGCGATTTATATCGTTTTCGACCGGCACGGAGGGACAACGTAGGTGCGGTTTTTGACGTTTCAGAGAAGTCAGGAGTCTAAAAATTGCCGTTTTATATGCATAATTTTCGTATAGATTTCGAGGGGCTCCGCGGCAGAGCTCGTAGCCACGCAAGGGGACGTTCTTCGTCCAGAAAAAGCGATCCCCCCCGCCCCGCGAGACGCTCCGCCTTCGGAGGAGTACTTTCGCCCGTTTTTCGCCTTTGGGCGATTTCGTGAAAATCGCCGATTTCGCGATTTTCTTTCGAAAATTTCGGGCGTCCGGGGGGTTTTTCTTGGTCGCTTCTCCTAGAGGAGGATTCGCTTTTTCGATTTTTTTTAAGATTCCCTCTCGAGCGGGCCTGCGGGCCGCTCGGAAAGCTACGCTTTCCGGGTCCCTAACGGGACCAATTTTGTTTTTTTCTCTGGTTCCCGATCTTATTGCTTTTATTATATTGATGAAGAATTAGAAACATATACGACAGGAATTGAAGCAATTCTCAATTCGAGACATATCACTTCTTCGTCTAATGATCCAAATGACTTAAGTGCGCTAATTCCGGTACATTTTTTAATCGGAGAAAACCTGACAACTATTCCGTCAGTGAATTATGTTGAAATGCCAATAAACCGTTTATCCCAGTGGCAACATATTCAAATGTTAAAGACTCACTTCTGGAAACGATGGCATAAAGAGTATTTGAATCAATTGAACACCAGGGCGAAGTGGCAGTTCCAGACATCGAAGCAAATTAAAGTTGGCACTTTGGTACTCTTGAAGGACGACAATTCTCCTCCTTTGAGATGGACATTAGGATGAATAGTGGAAGTTTTTCCAAGAAGGGACGGAATAGTTAGAGTTGTGTCGGTAAAAATTAATGCCGGAGTGTATAAGCGATGCATAACCAGGGTATCTCCGCTACCTGTTCATACATACTTGAATGTTAGTCTTTCGAATTATTTTTGCAATGACAAATGTATGTAGGTAGATTTAAGTTAGATTAAGGTTGTTTTATGTTTCTTCAGATTGAGAAGAGATTTTTAACTTGTAAAAATGCCCATTTTCAAGGTGGCCGGCATGTTAAGATTTGTAACGGTCATGGAACTGCAATAACCGAAGTACCCCAATTAGTTTCGAAAGTAATATAATTTATGAGTTTATGACCGGATGACCTAGAAATAGATCTCTATATTCGAACCTTTGTCGAATGCTGGAATTCCGCCTGGGTATTTTCGGGAAAGGCCAGAATTGTACGTTTTGCACTGTCAATTTATTTGGTCAATCCGTTTTTACGCGCCCTTTTGAAGAGGGGGAACTTGTATATATATTTCAAGGTTTTTTTTTATTTAACCAGTTAACATAAATAGAACTAAGGTTAAGACTTAGAGAAATATTTACAACATTTCTAGTGAGTGTGTTGACTCATTGTGGTCGTTAGAGGAGGTTATATGTGCCATCCAGACATCCGAGGTGTACACAGTGTAAATAAAGTTTTAAGTTGTACAACCTCTTTTCAATTAAAGGAATTTTTCATTAATTTGGGAAATCCAGTCCAAGGAGAAACCGGAAATATCCGACGAGTCCTTCTTGCATTCAACATCTCGTAGAAACTGTGTTATCAGTCTCCGGTCCACAAATCCTCAGAGACTCTTTCAGTCTGTCGATTTCGGAGTTACGAGAAAACAGTTCTGTTAAGCATAATATTACACAATCATTATGAAAGGTTAGTAGATGCTGCAGTAGGTAATACTAATTTCATTATTAGAAGTATTTATCTGGTTCACCTTATTTATAAAAAATCAGGAACATTCATATATGTAGCGGCACTTCGTCACTGGCAGGGGAGTGTGTAGGGATCACTTGGCGGCACTGCATATAACCCCCGCGTAACTCAATCACACCGCTTCGGTGGCCTAGAAGTTAGTACTCAAGTTTCACACCGACTAGGTGCCGGGTACAACTCCAGGCGGCTCCCTCAAACTTCTAACATCCCCTGCGTCTATGGAATGGCGCACAAAAGCCATACTGATAAGTCCAAAGGTGAGCGCCAGGAACGAAACAAATAAAAATTGAATTTTTTGATCCCGACGTTTTCAGGCCAGAAGTCATTTTTTTATAGGACATTTTTATATTTTAAAGGAACTTTCACTAAGAAATATTTAAGATCTCCATGTTTTTTGACCAAAGATAGCTCCTTCACTTCGACATTTACATCCATAAAATCTTCTTTCGCGTTGATGTAGGTTTTGATTTGTTCTTCTGTCACATGCGTTTTCACTCTATTCATATAGAATCATGCCTTTTTCTCCTGACCTACAAAGCCGTTTCCTGAATTATCCAGTCTACTTGTTCCCAATATGAAACTCAGCTTTTTTCTCGATTTTTTGAATACTGTTTTGAAATCAAATGGTGTTTGCTCATTCGAATTAATGTTTGTTTTCTGTTGATTGCTTTTGTTTTGAATATTTGAGTTGGAATAAGTGCGGTTAGAACGGATGGAACTCGAAACTATCTGTGCCTGGGGAACGGGAACCAAAACTGGTGGTTCCTCTAGTTCAGGATTTTCACTTGCAAATTGCCTAATGTTTACGGTGTCACATGAAATTGATGGCTTTGATGAAACCATGTTTATCTTCTATATACAAAGTACCTTTATAGACTGCCAGCGCACATGTTAATGACTTGTCACGCTAACAAAGCGACACCATGCGTTTGGTCGCTCGAACTAATTTCCTCATTTGGCGGAAAAGCGGCTCATTTAAATTCATACCTTTTACGAACTATTATTTTCAAGCTAATTCGAGCCAAAACTGAAGTCGAGTAAATGATATCTGATTTGGATCATTTACTCAACTCCAAAATGGTTCGAAATTAACTAATGCTCATTTTATAAAGAAGGGAAATTGGTGGAGAAAAACAGAAACTTTTAACAAATTTTTATTTAATGAACATAAATTGTTCAGAAGATGAATTCAGTCAAAATATCTGTAGATGTTAGAGATAAATTTGGGTTCTTGGCTAATGGGGCTATTTATAATTAAACAACCGTTGGTACATACACCTATATTTCGGAACTATATTGGTTCCTTCATCAGGATGCTGAAAAGTTTTTTAACAGAATTACACAAAGATCCAGTTATACTAGGTGTGGGGATAAAAATCTTGACAATAAAAATATCTATTTAAAACAGGTATAAGAAAGAGTCATCTACAACTAAAACATAATATTACTCACATGCGTCAGTTGCTGTAGAGAAAAGAGGCAAACTGAATGGAAAACATTCCTCAGAAAATAGCTACGAGGCTACAATATCAAATGATCAAAATGGAGACATTCAAAAACCGACAGATTCAAAAACGGATACAAACAGTCGTTTTAGGTTAGGAGAGACCACAGACGAGAGCAGAGAAGGCAAAAAAGACCAATTTCAAATCTATGAAAACGAGGCGGTGGCGTTTATCGAGGTACGGGGGCGATCTCTTAAGTCTAGATGCGGGAGATAACTATAAATGTTACTGAGACCTTTTATGTCTGTTCTTTTGTTAACACTATTGTTGTTTTCGTTAATAAAGCACATTTCTTGGAATATTCTTTCATGATAATTTTTGCAAAAGGAGAGGACCTTCGCTTGCTCAAAATTAAACGAGTGAAGGTTTTTAACTGCATAATTGGACAGCGCACAATTTTCGGATAAAGACCTGATGTCACTTCGATGGCCAGAAAAACGACGTTTCAAGGACTGAGATGTTTGTCCTATATAGATGCTGGGGCAATCATTGCAAAGGACTGAATAAACGCAGTCAGAGTGGTTAAAAAGGGGAACTCTCTCTTTTAATCTGGAAAACAGAGCTCCATTTGAGAAAACGTTATATTTGGCAATCTTTAGATTTCTGATGTTGGATAGAATGTGGATCAACTTATTGGTGAGACAGGAAGATAGGGAAGGGAGGCACACTTTGGGACATCCAATTCTGAGTTGGTGGTACCATTGATAATACTTCCTTCATTGTTCTGGGGTGCAATGGAAAGTTCTTCTTGTGTTGTTGGGGTGCAGTAGATGAGTTTATTAAGCAGGCCTTTGGGGTAGCCATTCTCTCTGAGGACCTCATACAATTCTCTGAAGGCTGTCCTCTGATAATCTTGATGTGCAATCTTCTGAAT
Source organism: Micraspis discolor (assembly GCA_030674115.1). Lineage (NCBI taxonomy): Eukaryota > Metazoa > Arthropoda > Insecta > Coleoptera > Coccinellidae > Micraspis > Micraspis discolor. Next base: position 187,807 of record JARTUT010000912.1, read on the forward strand.
TCTATCTTTCAAGTTGCGGATCACGTTCACTTTCACTTTTCAATCGTGATTTGATCGATAATGGATGTATCTGCCTGAACAAGAGAACCCTAATGATAGCAGAAAGGCACTTAATTTACAAGAAAAGACCTCTACTAGAATTCTCAATCTTGAAATATCTATCACGATTAAAAAAATCAAGCACATTAGTAAACAACTTGATGTCATTTCGGCCACCTTGTCTCAAATTTTACCTACTCGAGTTCTCGCAAGATTTTTTGCCACTCAGAGCAGAACTTATAACAGAATTTATTCTAGATCCTCCACCAATTTAAACTTTAAATTTAACAACCTCATTAACTCTAATATTAAATCTGTTATTTCTAAGGATTCATGGTTCGTGAATCTGACTAATCATGTCTTTCCTCCAGACATCAAGCACCTCCTCAGCTTGGGTCCAAAATTTGTCCACAAATTTCCCACCAAATTTGTACCTATTAAATCCATACTTTCCGATAGTGAGTACATAGTGAATATGTCACCTCCAGAGACTCAAGATTTGCTGAGAGCCAGAACCACCAATGCAATCACTAATTTCCTACAGTCGGGATGGAATCAAGAAACTCTTCATCACCGCATTTTCATGAAATCCAAGTACTTCTTAAATGACCACGAAGACATAAAGATTACAAGGGCTGACAGAGGAAATAACACTGTGGCTATCTCATCTGCACAATATGACGAAAAGATGTCTAGACTGATTGACGATGACAATGTCTATAGAAGAATCCTCTCTGATCCAACGAATAAATTCCAAACCTCTAGCAACAAATTCATCAAAGAACTCAAAGATAATGGCTGGATTGATTCACCCACTGCAACCAAGCTCAACAATTATAAAGGCACCCCACCAGGCTTTTATGGACTACCGAAAATTCATAAACAAGATGTACCATTGAGGCCAATCGTTTCAACGTTGAATTCTCCCACCTCCAATCTTAGCAAATTTATGGCTGACCTTCTCTCAACTGCTTTCAATGAGAATTTTAGCGACTATTCGATGAAAGATTCTTACGAGTTTGCACAAAAAGTTAACAACCTCCAATTGCCTCCGAATTATGTGATAGTTTCATTGGATGTAGTTAGTCTGTTCACCAACATATCGTGGGAGATTACAGAAAGAATCATAAGGATACATTGGGCAAGAATTGCCTCAGTCACAAATATACCACAAGAATGTTTTTCGAGGATCCTCAAATTCCTGTTTGATGCCAATTATTTCGTTTACAAAGGACAATACTTCTCACAGATTTTCGGCTGCCCCATGGTAACCTCAGCCCCATTCTGGCATTCATCGTCATGACAGAATTAATAAATGTTTGTCTCCTAAGCCTTTCTTTTGAACCGGCCTTCCTATATCTATATGTGGACGACATTATCACAGCAATACCTGCAGATGGACTACAGGAGCTTCTGAGGGTGTTTAATTCTTATGATGAACACATCCAGTTCACGGTGAAAGAGGAGAATGAGAATTCGGTTCCCTTCTTGGCCACAAGAGTCATCAGAGCCCCAGATAACACCTTGTGATTAAACTGGTATAGAAAACCTACTAGTTCAGGCAGATACATCCATTATCGATCTAATCACGATTGGAAAGTGAAAGTGAACGTGATCCGCAACTTGAAAGATAGAATTCAGAAGATTGCACATCAAGATTATCAGAGGACAGCCTTCAGAGAATTGTATAAGGTCCTCAGAGAGAATGGCTACCCCAAAGGCCTGCTTAATAAACTCATCTACTGCACCCCCACAACACAAGAAGAACTTTCCATTGCACCCCAGAACAATGAAGGAAGAATTATCAATGGTACCACCAACTCAGAATTGGATGTCCCAAAGTTTGCCTCCCTGCCCTATTTTCCTGGTCTCACCAATAAGATGATCCACATTCTATCCAACATCAGAAATCTAAAGATTGCCAAATGTAACGTATTCTCAAATGGAGCTCTGCTTTCCAGATTAAAAGACAGAGTTCCCTTTTTTAACCACTCTGACTGCGTTTATTCAGTCCCTTGCAATGATTGCCCCAGTATCTATATAGGACAAACATCTCAGTCCTTGAAACGTCGTTTTTCTGGCCATCGAAGTGACATCAGATCTTTATCCGAAAATTGTGCGATGTCCAATTATGCAGTTAAAAACCTTCACTCGTTTAATTTTGAGCAAGCGAAGGTCCTCTCCTTTTGCAAATATTATCATAAAAGAATATTCCAAGAAATGTGCTTTATTAACGAAAACAACAATAGTGTTAACAAAAGATCAGACATAAAAGGTCTCAGTAACATTTATAGTTATCTCCTACATCTAGACTTAAGAGATCGCTCCCGTACCTCGATAAACGCCACCGCCTCGTTTTCATAGATTTGAAATTGTTCTTTTTTGCCTTCTCTGCTCTCGTCTGTGGTCTCTCCTAACCTAAAACGACTGTTTGTATCCGTTTTTGAATCTGTCGGTTTTTGAATGTCTCCATTTTGATCATTTGATATTGTAGCCTCGTAGCTATTTTCCGAGGAATGTTTTCCATTCAGTTTTCCTCTTTTCTCTACAGCAACTGACGCATGTGAGTAACATTATGTTTTAGTTGTTGATGACTCTTTCTTATACCTGTTTTAAATAGATATTTTTATTGTCAAGATTTTTATCCCCACACCTAATATAACTGGATCTTTGTGTAATTCTGTTAAAAAACTTTTCAGCATCCTTATGAAGGAACCAATATAGTTCCGAAATATAGGTGTATGTACCAATGGTTGTTTGATTATAAATAGCCCCATTAGCCAAGAACCCAAATAACTCTCACATAATACTAATTCCACGGCTAATCTCCTCCTACATTCACGTTAGAGATAAATTCACCTATTCATCACATATACACATATCACATATTCTATTCTATTCTATTCTATTCTATAAAGATTATTTACTTACAGATTCGAGGTAAGCATAATCTACAGAAGATTAGATTGCATTAATTTAATTAAAATCGAACTAATAAACTACATCTTGAAAACATTCATTCGAACTGAACAGAGTTACTGTGCAATGTTTTCAATCTTTTCTTCCTTCAATGACACAATAGTGATCAGTTGAATCAGAACAAAGGTACACTGCTTTATATATTCTTTTGAATTACTGGCTCAAAATATTTAGTCAGCAAACAATAAAGCATATAGATCAGGAGTTAGTGACAGGGTGTGAAAAAATTTTTTTATAGCATTTATGACATTAATAAAAGTTTAAAATAGAGAAATCAGCACAAACCTGTTGCATCAGTCTCAATTTTAAGAGGAGTTGGTAATGCATTAGACGTCAGCCTTCTGGTACCAGATAAGATGTATTTCTCATCAAAATGATAGTGACAGACTCATTTATATCAACGTCTTTTCGTGGAATGGCTCTCAGTTCTGAATTCTGCAGTATATCTAGCCACATATGAAATCTGACCAGTTCTGTTTTAAAATTTAGGAAACAATATCATCGGGGAGTGTTAATTTTGCAACCAGGTACTGCACGTTTAATAAGACCCATATTTGATGATTATCACTTATTGAAACTACTTTAACTCACGTCAAAAACATAGCTCAACTTGCAACTAACACTGAACAACACGAAAAGAATTATTATACCTGTGCTGTTCTCTTATATTAGTGATTCCCATTCACGCGACGTATGTTGATTTTGAACAAAAAATATTTTATTTCAAATATAAAAATTAAGTTCCGTTGTATGTTTACTATAATAATTTACGAAGAAAAACGATTATTATAAGAAATTATAATTTCTAGAGTTTTTCAATCAAACAATTCAAAATGGTAAAAACATGATAAACAGTTAAATATATGGCTCTGAGATTGCAGTTTTCCTCAGAAATAGCGACTGACCTGACAAAAATTGATAGCGTTTGGTCACTCGAACTAAAAGGGCCCTGACCAGTATGTTCTATTAAGTTGACGGTCTAAAGAGATACTTTGGTCAGCTTCGACATTACCAGTTTATTCATTAATATTCCGACAGATAAAACACTTATCATAGTTAGGAAAAAGCTTGAAGAAGATCAAACCCTTAGTGAAAGAACTACACTAAGCGTGAATGCAATTATGGAAATGCTTTCTATTTGTATTGAAACAACATATTTCCAATTTGAAGACATCTTTTATCAACAAGAATTTGGAATGGCCATATGCGTGAAATCTGAAACTGTAACTACAACAAATATAGCTCTTTGGATAAAAACATTGATTAAGGACTTCAATCAAGTAACAAAATCTACTTGGAATTTTAGTGAACCTGGCCATGGATTAAAGGCCCAATGGATGGCGTAGGAGGATACCTAGGAGGATAAAAGAACAGCAGACAGGTATGTGCATATGGGGAATGACGTTAAAACAGCCACAGATTTTGTCGATTTGTTCAAAGACTCTGCGATTAACGTAAAAGTGATTCCCGAAGAAGATGTGACAAATGAAAAAAACAACGTACCGAGTACTTTAGATGCCATACCTGGTATTATGAATATCACTAAAATTTCTTGGCTAAAACAGTCTGAAGTTATAATAAAACTCTATCAATATGAACATTTTCAAAAAGAACTGAAACTGCCTACTATTTCTCGTCTTTTAAATATAAGTTCAATTGAATCTGAGGATGTTTCTATGTCTGTGATTGAATCTCCTTTTGTCGAAGAGCCCATTGAAGACGTTTGGAAAGACTATGTGAATTTAAAGGATAGGCCGAGCATTTACAAAACTGTTTACAACTCATCTTCATCAGATGACGAAGATTTAATGACAATTTCTGTTCGTCAGCAGAAAGATACGAGCAATGTTGACGCAAGTACATCTTATGGCAAAGAAAGCGTACATATAAATTTGATATCACCTGGAACGTACTTACTAATTAAAGTTCCTACTCAAAAGGCAAACATTTATTATAGATATGTTGCCACGTGCCAGTCAGGTGTCGACCACGATGATGGGGAAATCCTTGTAACTTTCCTGAGATCTGTTCGTAACAATACCAGAAAATTCAAACTGGAAGTAAAGGATGTTTCTTATATTAACTTTGACCAAATAATTAGTATTATTCCGACACCAGTATTAAAAAAGAACATAATAGAGAGAGTATTATTATTTTGATAGAGATATTGATGTTTACGAAAAAATTAAGAATTGTTACCTACCTCAGTTTTTTGTTAATTAAGGTTTTATAAAGTTAATTTGTCTTTTAGAATTTATTTTTGTTTGTATTAGATACATACCTAATTAATTAGGTATTTTTATCGTTTTTATAAGTTAAGTACACTGGACTGTTTAATTCTAAAATTTTATTGCAATTACTAATTACTTAATTAATAGTAGGACTAGACTTTTAAGTACTATCTGTGATTTGTGAAATTTAAGCAAAGACTGTATTGTTAGATCTGATTAATGCTAAGGAAAGATAATTTTGTTGCAAATACGAATACAAACCTTATGACAAATAAAAACTGTCTTTTATAATTTGAATAAACCTTATCTACAAACCCTACATCAATATCGTCATTCAGTGAACACTCATGTCATTTCGGGAACGGTCGGTCATTTTCAGGAACGTTACTAAAATTAGCTTAAATGTGTACTATCTTATTTCTTTTCATAAAATACATTTCATTGTATTAAAAATTAAATTATGTGCTTAAAATGTTAACTTAATCATTTAAAGGTACTGATTTTTATATATTTTATAAACTCTATGCATGAAAATAGCAACAAGTTGTCGTTTTTAGACAAACATATGCTTAAGGAAGATTTTATGTCTATTATTTTATTATGTTTTATTATAATATTGATATTTAATATACATATATTATTCACCACTATCACCAATTTTAGCTGATTTATATATGGAAATTTTCGAACAGAAAGCATTAGAAAAATATGTACTTAAACCCAAACTGTGGAAAAGATATGTAGATGATACTTTCATTATTTGGCAACATGGAAGAGACACTATAGATAGATTCCTTCAATATCTAAACAATCAAGAGGAATCAATTAAATTCACAATTGAAATCGGGAAAGACAGACAACTTCCATTCTTAGATGTACTCGTACCTAAACAAAATCGAATCCCAAGAACCACTGTGTATAAAAAGCCAACGAACACAGGACAATATCTACATTTTGATTCAAACCACCAACTAAACACTAAATTGGGAGTAGCAAAATGTTTATTTGATAGAGCAATAAATATTTGTTGCACTGAAGAAGACCAAAATGAAGAAATAAATAACATCTCGACAACTCTTAAAAGCAATGGCTACCCCAAAACGATATTAGAAAAAGCTAGACGAACAAGAGAAAGTCAACCTGAACCAACAGATATAAATTAGACCATTAAAACCGTAATTCCTTATGTAAAAGGTTTGTCGGAGAAAATGAGAAGAATTGGAAATAGATACAACATAACGACAGCATTCAAAACTCAAGACACTATCAGAGCTAAACTTACAAAAGTTAAGCCTAATAATGATACACAAAGGACAAAGAACTGCATATATGAATTACCTTGCGAGTGCGGAAGATCTTACATCGGAGAAACTAAACGCCCTCTGAATGTATGAATAAAAGAACATCAGAAGCTTCTACGAGTACTAGACAGCGACAAATCCAGGTTGGTCCAACATGCTGTAGATGAGAATCATCGTATAAAGTGGGATGAAGCATCAATAATATCCAAAGAAGAAAAACTTGCAAGAAGAAAAATCAAAGAAGCAGCATTTATGAAAATAACACCTGATTCCATAAGTGCTCCATCTATAGAGGTGCCAGAAGTTTGGACGCCGATAGTTCGATCCAACTTAAAAAGATCACCATATCACAGATGAGTATATAACATCGTTCATTTTCTTTCATGACTTCTGTCAATATTGACTTTTTGAATATTGATAATTTTCAACTTTTCTCCTTGATAAAGATAGAAGATATCTATCGAAACGTCGGAAATCATTACATCCACAATAGATGATGGCAATAGCCTAAACAATCATTCAACACTTTGTCTATCTTATCCTCGTTGACTGTTTATCACTTTTATGTTTGAGTTTTTTTTTCATTTTGTGTAATATTGATTCCTTCTCATCGAGGGTTTTCTCCAATGTTATTATTTTGAACTCATGCAATTCCGCATTTTCTTCTGATTGATTCATTATTTTAAGTAACAAATCGACATTTGTTGATTCAGCTGACATTTCTGAATCCGTCAATCGTACTCGCACTCGGCTCTCCGATTTTTTCACTCGAACTAGCAGGTACAAAGACAATTAAATCTTTGTCACAGCATTTTTATATTCTTTTTCCACAACTTCGATGGAATATTTTCTGACATGACGGACATTGCACGGCACTTTTCGTTATAGAATTCTTACAAGTATCACACTCTGAAAATAATTCGCTTTGCGGAGCGCTACCGACACATGTGTTCTCGTAGGACGACTTATTAGGAATAACCATAACTATGAAAATCGGACATTTCAACAAATTTGGCAGGTTCGATCGCACGTAAAGAAGACAACTCAAGATGTATACTCTACTGGATAATGTTAGAATACCAAAACTCTTGAAAACCTCCGTGAAGGAATCAATGGCTTCAAGCCGAACATAAGGCGAATAAATTTTTTCTGCGCTGTGAGAACACTTATTCTCGCCGATGCTGCCCCCACAGCACCTCGTTGAAGTTCAGATAACTATGGATGAGGGAGTGATAATCATTTAGGAAGGTCTTGAATGGGAGAGACTCTTTCAACCAGTGTAGAGCGTGGTAAACTCAATTGAGAGTTCTACATAAAAAGTCGATATAGGAGCCCCATCTCAAGAATCCATCACAATGGAGTCCCAGGAACTTCACGCAGTCCACCGTCTTGATGACACTACCGGCGACATTCAACACCAGTGGCGAGGTTTGACTTATCTCCTAATTTTGAAATCTAATGACCTGGATCTTATCGAGGTTCACGATAAAAGAGTTCTGGTGACATCACGCATTGAAGCTTTGAATAAATCCTTCACAGAGATATAATAGTTGGTCAATACATTTGGTTCGGACAGCTATGAACGTAACGTCCGCAAATAGAGATAGTATACTTGCAGAAAGGTGTTCAGGCAGAACATTGATGAATAGTAGAAACAACTTCAAGTTATTTCGATATTCCTATGATATGCAATCACTACAGCTCACGAAAAGATGGCGATCAGAAAGATAACTAACTAAGAAAGACTTCCCTAAATCCAAGTGGATCTTGTTTCAAACTCTTTCGAATTAGAATAGCTGCACCACCGCGAGCAGTGCCGTCTGGGTGTTCAGTTGAGTGTGTGAGGTATTGTGGGATTTGAAGCACTGTTCTATCGGTGAAATGGGTTTCTGATATCAGTATAATATACTGATGGACAAAATTAGCGCACCACCTACAATTTCGTTAAATTTTAACAATTGATATCTTTCCAATCTTGAGTCCGATCTCAATTTTTTTTTCAATTTAGCTCTGTGATTAGTAAATTTTCTTCACTAAACAGAAGTCCAAAAAATGAAATATTCATGTTGTACAGGGTACAGGGCGTTTAAAGAATGTCATGTTTTTTAATCAAATTTTAACATCTTCTGTGGGCAATGCCAGGTTGCTGAGGAGTATAAAAACAATAAAGCGTTGTAGCCCAGAATCTCTTGAGTATTTTTTTTTTTTATCAATTTATCTTGGAATCGTTCAGAGATATTTAACATTTACCAACTCTTGTATTTTATACTATAGCCATGAATATCATAGCAACCACTTGTCCGATTTGAATGTTTTTTTTTCTCAGTTGTAGCTCTTTTTATGGCAAATATCATATTACAAAGAGACGTTCGAAAAAATAAATGCAGCATACTGTACAGAGCGTTTGAATTTTCGGGTTTTTTTTATTACAGTTTAACGTCTTTTGTGGGCAATACCAGATATCTGAGGCTTCTAAAAACTATACAGTGAAGTAGCCTGATGTTTCCTGAGTATATTGTTTCTTTCAAAAGCAATTTATTTTGTAACCTCCCAAAGATATTCACATTTTTATAACATCTTGCATTTTTTCTGTTTTTGTCAAGTTGTTTTCCTTTATTTTTGTATTATTTTTATATATTCTTCTTTGGCCGTTGTCTCCGTAGATTTATGGAAACGGACTTTTACGTTTAAAGACCAGATCAAGTTGAAAGAACTGCAAAAAGAAGACTCAATAAATCTGGATTGAATGCAAGACAAACGGCAAAAATTGATATCTTCCCCATCTTTAGTCGGATTTCTAGTTTTTTTTTTCAGTTGTAGCTTTGTTACTGCCAAATTTCCTCCATTAAACAAAGGTCCAACAAATAAGATCTTCGTGTTGTAGATATAATGTCATGTTTTTTAGTCAAATTTTAAGGTCTTCTGTTGGCAATATCAGGATGCTGTGGCATATAAAAACAATGAAGCATTATGGTCTAGTATATCTTGAGTATTTTGTTTTTTTTTAAATTAATTTATCTCGGAATCGTCCAGAGATATTCAACATTTTATCAACTCTTGTATTTTATGCGTTAGCCATGAATATCTTAGCAACCATTTGTCCGATTTGTATATTTTTTTTCTTAGTTGTAGCTCTTTCATTGGGGAAAAACATACTACAATGAGATGTTCAAATAAGTAAATGCATCATGCTGTTCATGTTTAAATTTTCGGATTTTTTTCATTACAGTTGAACGTCTTTTGTTGGCAATACCAGATACCTGAAGCTTTTAAAATCTATACAGTGATGTAGTCTGATATTTCCTGAGTATTTTGTTTTTTGAAAAAGCAATTTAACTTTTTCCCTTCCGGAGATATTTATATTTTTAAAAAATCTTGTATTTCATACAATATATCGACAATGAATATTTTCAGTCAAGTAGTACTGGGGTTTACAGTATTCACTGTCAACAAATAAATTGTAATTGTCAATAATCAATGATTTCAATAATTGTTTCACTGTTTTACGTTTCATTTTACCTGTTTTTCTCAATTTTTTTTTGGCTTTTTTATTGCGTTCTCATTCAAATGATTCCAGCAAACCATCTGAGTGAGTATGATTGCGTTAAAATTGTAACATTTAGCGAGGTAGGGTTTAGGAACCGCGAGATTGCTCAATGACTTAGTATTCATCATACGACTGTTGGTCGTTGTCTCCGTTGGTTTATGGATTCTGGCTTCTGTGCTAAAAAACCAGGCGAAGGTCGACCAAAATCTACAAACCAAATAGACGACCGTTGCATACGGCAACAAGTTATGCAAAATTTGTTCCTCACTAAACGAAGTCAAAAATTGCCTTCAAGATATCCGAAATGTTGCAATTTCATCAAAAACTACAAGAAAAAGAACGAGTGAGTCTGAACTGAGTGCAAGACGCCCCGCAAAAGGCCCTCTTTTGACCGCAGCCCACAAGCAAGCCAGGTTGGAGTTTGTTCGAGAGCATTCGAATTGGGAGCTAAACGACTGCTTAAATTGGCTAAACGACGGTGTTGTTTACCGATGAAGTAAGAGTGGGTTTAAAATCGTCTGATTGACGCATATTAGTTTGGAGAAGGCAAGGCGCCACAACTGACCTTCAATGGTGAGTCTATAATGTGTTGAGGCAGCATTTTCTTGGATGCTCGCACGGATCTTGTAGCCGTTCGAGGTGGGGCACTAAAGTCTGCGATGTACAGTTCAAGCTCATACCAAATGTTTTCGATTACGTTCAGGTCAGGGATACAAGCCGGCCACTATAGATGTTGAATCCCAACCTCGTTAAGGTATTCACGATATGGAATTATCATCCATCAGCAAAATATTGTCGCCTATGTAACTCGCAGAATTTATTGCCCCTTCCCGGATCGCTACAAGATCCATACGAGTAACCAAAGAAATGTTTCGTCTTCTCAGGATGAATACCCATCAATGGGATGATTTTGAGCTTACTCTGAAGTCTTCAGTTAAGTAAAAAATGTCTTTTCCCTTTTGTCTTGCCTTCAATCCAGATTTATTGAGTCTTCTTTTTGCAGTTCTTGGCAGTTTTTTTTAAGTTGATCTGGTTTTTTAACGTAAGAGTCCGTTTCCATAAATCTACGGAGACAACGACCAAAGAAGAATAAATAAGAATAATACAAAAATAAAGGAAAACAACTTGAGAAAAACAGAAAAAATGCAAGATCTTATAAAAATGTGAATATCTTTGGAATGTTACAAAATAAATTGCTTTTGAAAGATAAAATACACTCAGGAAACATCATGCTACTTCACTGTATAGTTTTCAGAAGCCTCAGATATCTGGTATTGCCCACAAAAGACGTTAAACTGTAATGAAAAAACCCGAAAATTCAAACGCTCTGTACAGTATGCTGCATTTATTTTTTCGGACATCTCATTGTAGTATGATATTTGCCATAAAAAGAGCTACAACTGAGAAAAAACATTCAAATCGGACAAGTGGTTGCTAAGACATTCATGGCTATAGTATAAAATACAAGAGTTGGTAAATGTTGAATATCTCTGAACGATTCCAAGATAAATTGATTAAAAAAAAAACAAAATACTCAAGAGATACTGGGCTACAACGCTTTATTGTTTTTATACGCCTCAGCAACCTGGCATTGCCCACAGAAGATGTTAAAATTTAACTAAAAAACATGACATTATTTAAACGCCCTGTACAACATGAAGATTTAATTTTTTGGACTTCTGTTCAATGAAAAAAATTTACCAATCACAGAGCTAAAATTGAAAAAAAAATTGAGATCCGACTAAAGATTGGAAAGATATCAATTGTTAAAATTTAACGAAATTTTAGGTGGTGCGCTAATTTTGTCCATCAGTATAACTTCTTCATTGAGATTTATGAATATGTACAGGGTCTTTCACGAGGAAATTCACCCATATTTATACGGGAAAATACTGAACGTATTTTCATGAAATTCAGTATTTCACGATGCAGATGAAATCTAATATATTTTCAAGGCATGAGCACCTCCGATTTTTTCGGAAATGATGTCGTTAACTTCCGTTTTTCAAATTAGAACACCATTTTTTTATTGCAGAAATAGATTTCTTAGAAAATTTCAAGTTATTTTGATGTAACATTTTTCAGTTTTGGTTGGACAATTCTCTCTGAGCGGGAAAATTCGAAAAAAAAATCGAAATTAGAGCTTCGCTGAAACAAGAATAACTTCATGGTTTTTCGATGGAAAATTTTCATTTTTGGGAATTTTCAAGATGTAAAATTGATGTATCCACTTTAAAAATCGAAATCGCGATTCATGATACAGGGGGTGCAAAAATCGCTTTCAAAGTTAGGGATGACAAAATCGTGAAAAATAAATTTTTTCAAATTAGAGTCCCATTTTTTTATGGCAGATAGTGAATCTACGTTAAAAAATAACGTGAGTGTATGCATCACACCATTGCCCTAAAGTGGATTTTTTCTGAGTTATTCACAAAAAACTGTTTTTCGTCTTGAATTTTCAGCTATTTCTTTTCCCTTCACGTCAAAAAGATGAAATTTTCATGAACTGATACTTAAATCATGTTTTAGATTTTACTACCCTAATAAGCAAGAGAAAAAAGTTACAGGTTGTTGCTAAATAGATGGCGAATGTGGATTCGAATTTGTATGGGAAACCTCTTTATTTCAACTAATCGGCCATCGGTTTTCTCTCCTTATGAACCATATGCAAAAACTTACCATGTTTTACATTCTTTTTTTTTTAATGATAGATATCATTAATTACATCTGCCAAATTCCTCTTTATTCAGTAGCATTTTGTGTTTGATATTAACTTGGTGATAATTCGTATTAAGTTATAAAATCGATCACTTTGCCTAATTATACCAATGAAGATTGTTTAAATCTCATTCTACTTCATGATGAATGTGATAAAGTTGTAGATAGAACGATTCGACTGTTCATTAAGAGGTTTCCTGACCGACCGAGACCTAAGTGAGATACCATTAACAGAACCATGACAAACTTGCGAAACGTCGGATCTTTCGTTGAGACAACTATACACAGAGAAAAAAGTGTAGTAAAAGATGAGAACAACGAAATTGCAGTTCTTGCATATTTTCGTGTGCATCCTCAAAATTCTCTTAAAGATGCAGATATTACTCTGGGATTATCTCAATCGAGTGTTTGGAGAATATTAAAAAAACATAAAATGCACCCATATAAATTCAATAGGGTAAAGCTTTTGAAGGAAACTGACTTCGTCAGGAGAACAGAGTATTGCGAAGCTATGATGATTCGATTTCAAGAGAATGAAAACTTTTTGGACTGTATAATTTGGACAGATGAATCTAAATTCACAAAGAATGGTTCTTTCAATAGGCATAACAGTCATTATTGGGATGAAGGGAACAACCACCACTTCAGACAATGGAACTTTCAAGAGACCTTGAGTTTCAATGTTTTTTGCGACATCAAAAATAAAGCAATTCTCGATGTTCACATTTATGATGGGACTCTAACTGGTAAGATAGAACACTACACATGTTTGCATTATTTAAAGAATGTTCTCCCTTAGGAGATAGATATTCTGACATATTGACTCAAATAATTGAGCCGCTAGTACAGAACCATAATGACTAATGGTATCAACCAGATGGCGCACCTCCACACAATTCACCCAATGTGTCAAATTATATGTAATAATATCTCATCTCATCTCATCCATGTTTCACTGTGATTAGACGCATATTGTGCTCCCGAAATTAAAATTGTTAATTGAGTGGATATAAAATTTGTGAAACGACTGTGATCTCTTCAGTCACTCAACATATCTACTTGTGATTGATTATAGCGAAAAAATCGGGAATCGATAATTAATAATTAGGTGATTATGCCTCTTACTAAAAACCAGAAAGATGAAATCAAACAGTGTATTATGGAGTTTTTATCCGATAAGGAATTCTTATCGGCACTGACCAACAAGGTGGCAGATGCTATTACCCAGGTGATAAATGACCGGCTCGATAACATGAACGAGAGAATAACAGTGGTCCAAAAACAATGCGCTGAGGCGATACCTGAGATTGATTTCTTGAAGAATAAAGTTGAAAATTTGGAGCGGGAAAGTAGATTGAAGCAGTTGCGCCTTTACGGCTTGGAAGAAATGAGAGGCGAAAACCTGAAGGAGCGGGTTGGAAATCTTTTAAATCAAAGGTTTGAGGAATGCGACTTTCAGATTGAAAAATGTTACAGAGTGGGTCCGAAAAATGGGAAATCTATTAGACCGATAGTTATTCATTTCAATTCAATGAATTCTAGAAATGAGCTCTTTTATAGCAAGAAGAAGCTTAAAGGAACGAAATTGACTTTAACGGAAGAGTTAACTAAGAACAGTTATGATCTTCTTATCAAGGCAAAGAAGAAGGTAGGCTTGAGTAAGGCATGGTCGAAGATGGGTCGAATTTATGTGGAAGTGTCTGGGAGAGGACATATAATTAATTCCATTCAAAATTTAAATGAACTTGTACATTAAATGAGGGAGCATAATTTCATAATTTTGTCATTTGTTTTTGCTGCTTTGTTACTTTTTTCTCTGTTCATAGGTGAATAAATTCTTTTTTTTCTTCTCAATTTTTGTTTTAGGAAATTATAGATTGTATTAGAGTTTTCATTCTGGTTTCCACATTAAACTGCCGATGCTAATAAGTGGATTATCATGAAATATATGGAATTGAGCACGGGTGAGTGAGAATGGTTCAGTTTTCTTTCTGTTTTTTCAATGTCAGATCTTTGTTTCCCCATTTGACAGATTTGAAAACTCTTTTGATGAGTAAAAGGTTTGATTTTGTAGGGCTCAGTGAATCTTGGCTGAATGATTTCATTCCTACTGAATCAGTAAGTATAAATGGTTATCGCTGCGTCAGGCTAGATCGGGGATCAAGGGGGGGCGGAGTGGTAGTATTTCTTTCGGATAGAATAACGTATGAAGTAATTGTAAGTGACTGTTCAGAAAACTTGGAGCAGGTTTGGGTAAAGTTCAAGCATAATAGGAGGGTTTTCATCATAGGAACGCTTTATAGACCGCCCAAGGGAAGTTTTCCTAGGTTTGTGGAATCGTTTGAGGAAACTGTTTCATCATTTATAGCTGAATGTGATGAGTTGATTTGCGGTGGGGATGTAAACGTCAATTTTTTGATTCGGGATGATAGTAAAGTAAAGGGTTTTGAACGTTCGATTGATCTATTTGACTTGGTGCAGGTTATTGAGGGCCCTACATGTTTTGGTCCTGGGTCGGCATCTTTACTGGATGTGATAATCGTTGAAAAAAAATCACAAGGGAAATTTCGGTATGACAGAGTGAACATGGACATGATTTCAAATCACTGGCTAGTTTATGGTGAGGCTGTAGGTGGGGAGGCGGACTCGTATGCGGAAAGTTATAAGTCTAGATGTTTGCGTCGGATAGAACAGGATATTTTGGGAGATTACTTGATGGCTACTCCATTCGAGAATATAATATACATAGGTGATATTGATGGTAAAGTGGATCACTTTAATCGTTTATTGCTAGATCTTTTTGATGAATTGGCGCCCATTAAAACTGTTAAATGTCGAAAGAACTTCAAACCGTGGATCACATCCACAATTCAGATTATGACTCGCCTCAAGCATAAAGCGCTTCACAAGTTTCAACGGGATAGAACATCACAAAATTGGGAAAATTATAGGAAAATTCGCAATGAGACATCGGCCGCCGTGATTCGAGAAAAATCTACAATATTCAGTAGGGAACGAAAGGAATCCCAAATCCCTGTGGAAAAAAATTGCGGAACTAAATGTATATAATAGACCATCAAAGAAAAATTTGCCATCAAACATAGATCTTCCAGAGGAACTGAACAAATGGTTCTTAAATGTAGTTCGTGATCAGGGTGTAAATGATGGGTTAGTTGTCGAGTATTACAACTCAGAAAAGTTCACTTTGTTCAGCGAGGAGTTTCTTTTGCACTGACAAATGAGGAGGAAATTTCAGAAATTATGAGATCGACTCGTTCCAATGCAACTGGTCCGGATGGACTAAATATAGAAATGTTGATACGTTGTAGCCCTCATATATTGAAGTTTTTGACCAACATTTTCAATAGTTGCATTCTGGACTCGAGGTTCCCTGGGGATTGGAAAATATCGAGAGTGTTACCTCTTCCAAAGGTGAATAAACCTACCACCTTCAACGATGTTCGTCCGATATCTATAATATCGCCTTGTGCAAAGATTTTTGAAAGAGTCTTAGTGAATAGAGTGAGGTCCCATCTGGAAAAGTATAATATCTTGCCAGCTCGACAGTCAGGTTTCAGGAGAGGTTTTGGTTGTTGCACGGCTCTTCTTGATGTTGTCGACTCTATAATATCGAAAGTGGATTCGGGTGAGGTTTGTGTTTTAACTTTACTAGATTATTCTAAAGCGTTCGATAGAGTGAACCATCAGATACTCATTGCAGTGTTGAGGCACATAGGATTCTCTTCATCTGCCATTGAGCTGATGAGGATTACCTCCGAGATAGGTGTCAGTATGTGGAGACATCGTCGGGAAGATCTGAGACAGGCACTGTGGGATGTGGTGTTCCACAGGGCTCGGTACTTGCACCTATTCTCTTTTGTATATATACTATCTTCATCACTAATGGACTTGAGTTTTGTACTGACTTTCGGTACGCCGATGACACTCAGCTGTTGTACTCTTTTCTGGCTTCAGATATTGTTAGAGCAAATCGGGAGATAAATTCTGATCTTGATCGTTTGTCAACGGACTCCTGAAGCATGATTTAGTACTAAATCCTGATAAAACAAAGGTTCTTGTCTTTGGCGGTGGGGCTGCTGAGGTGGTGAGAGGGTTGAAATTGAGAGTCAATGGTAGTGAAATTGCAGCTGTTGAGTCGGCTAGAAATTTAGGAGTCATTCTAGACGTTGAACTTCGGTTCACTGAGCATATATCATTATGTGTTCAGAGGGCCTACACTGCATTGAGGAGTCTTTACCCCCATAGGCATTTCCTGCCGCAGAAGCTGAAAATATTACTTACTGACTCACTCGTTCTAAGTCATTTTAATTTTTGTGACGTGCTGTATGGTCCCTGCTTGCGTGTTGATGATAGGGTGAGAATCCAACGGGTCCAGCGTGCGTGTCTTCGCTTTATTTATGGCGTTAGAAAGTATGAACCAGTCATTCATAAGTTGAAATGCTGCAATTGGTTGAGTATGGAGCAAAGACGTGAGCTACACTCTGCAGTGATGTTTCGCTCAATTATATACTTTAAATCACCTCCCTATTTGTGGAACAAAATACGATTCAGATCGGATGTTCATAATATCAATGTAAGGTTCAGAGGTATGATTTCTCCACCTGTTTTCAGAACTGCCTTGTTTCGTCGTTCTTTTTCATTTAATGTGTATTGATTATATAATCGCTTACCACCTCATCTTAAGTGCTGCAAACCGGAGGTGTTCAAGTCCAATTATCGGAAACTGCTCCTCTCTTCAAGTGCGTAGTGTGGATTTTAAGGCTACTTGCCATCTGACAGGTGATTGTATTCAATGCTATATGTTTCTGTCTCCTCAGGGGGTGCTCAATCCATGATGGGGTTTTTGATGGGCGGTGTGTGGAACATGGGTGAACTGTTTTTTTTTTCTCGAATTTTTGTATTTATTTTTTTTGTGAGATTTTTAGGTGTCACAGTAATAACAGTTATACTGACGTGAGACCGTTTGCAATGTATAATTTTTTTTTCTCTTATTCTTTTTGATGGATAATGGATAGTTGTATGGATCTTATATTATTGCAATAAACTTATTATTATTATTATTATTATTATTATTAAATATCCTATACAGGTTATTTGAAGATCGATGGTTGGCGAACAATGGTCCACATCTTTGGCCACCACGTTCTCCCGATTTAACTCCTTCAGACTAATATGTTTGGGGCAGGATAAAAAATATTGTCTACTCAACTCCCCTGACTGATAAAGAGGACTGCATATAACGAGTCAGAAATGCGTTCAGGTTTGTTTAGATTTTTAGATTCATAGTTTTGAAACTCAATTTGATTTTTAAACACATTTGCAGATCTCTTCCTCCCGATGAAATAAGTAGAGCAACGCACGAAGCATTCCTGAGACGTATAAATAAATGTCTAGAAATTAACGGTCAAAACTTTGAGCATCTTCTCTAGTTATAACTGCGAGAGTTTGCCATGGTTCTCCTAATAGTAACTTGATGTCGGTTTCAAGAAGGGGTGAAAAATCTACAGCATGGATCAAATAACAGTTCCTGAAAATTTCATCTTTTTGGCGTGAAGGGAAAAAAAATAGCTGAAAATTCAAGACAAAAAACAGTTTTTTGTGAATAACTCAGAAAATATCCACTTCAGGGCAAGGGTGTGATGCATACACTCACATTATGTTTTAACGTAGATTCAATATCTGCCATAAAAAAAATAGAAAGCACTGACGTGAGGTCAGATTGCTTTGGCGCTCTTGTTGAGCTACATGCGAGTAAATTTTCAAACCATAACAAATGTATAAGCTCTCTGATCGGATGAACAATAGTCTTTTTCCGTACTATGGGACAATGTGAAGCAAATATGAAAGCCTAATGAATAAACAAATCTTTACCTCAATCTGTAAATAACTACTCATAATTTTCACCAAATTTTGTTCTATGCTTCTCCTAAAAACATACGTCATTGCTTTTCTGGGTTTTGAAAACGCCATCAAATTCTTTCTCTATGATAAAAAATTTTTGATTTATATTACGTCTGTGCTTTTCTGAATTTTGACAACGTCATCGACATCGAATTCTACCTCTATGAATTCTATGAAAATTTTGATTGATATTACGCCAACTGACACTGATATCTAGGTCCGTAAGTTGTCAAACGAATATCGATCTGTGATGGCAAATCTTTCAATGACAAAGTTCGGACTTCATGACATTTCTATTTTTCTCTTGAGTAAATGAAAAAAATGATCATATCTTCAGAAGGGGGAAAGCTACGACAAGGAAATTTGAGGATGAGTAAGATATCGGTAACCCCAATATATATACGGATTTTTATTTATATTTAAATGAAGTCTTGGGAGATGTTGAGTATTGAAATTTTTTTTTTTGGGAATTTTTTAAAAATTTTCTAGAGGGACGATTTCTGCGAAATTTTGCAAGCCGTTTCGTTTCAGCCTCCCTCAATAACGTTCCAAGTATCAACTCGATCGGATGGATATTCTAGTAGTTATTGAGGAAACAAAATTTCAGATACTCATAACTACTGAACCATCCGACGGATTTGGCCCAATAACGAACTTGACCGAGATATTTGGACAATTAACCTATTCTGAAAATATAAAAACTCTAGCTGATTCCTTTTGGATGCTTGAGAGCATAAGACCGGCCCGACAGACTGAACTTTCGCCACGAATTCTTCATCAGGGAGTCGAACCCAATCGATTGAGACCATTTTCGGCTCGATATTCCAAAATTACAGACATTCGGGCAAAATGATAGGCACTCTGTTCGGGTGAACAAGAACGCCAAAAAATGATCATATCTTCAGAAGGGGGAGAGCTACGACAATGAAATTTAAGGATGAGTAGGATATCGGTAACTTCAATATATATACGGATTTTTATTTGAATCTAAATAAAGTCTTAGGAGATATTGAGTATTGAAAATTTTTTTTTTGGGAATTTTTTAAAAACTTTCTAGCTTGACGTTTTCTGTGAAATTTGGCAAGCCGTTTCGTATCAGCCTCCCCCAATAACATTTTAAGTATCAACTTGATCGGATGGATATTCAAGTAGTTATTAAGGAAACAAAATTTCAGATCCTCATAACTACTGAACCATCCGACGGATTTGGCCCAATAACGAACTTGACCGAGATATTTGGACAATTAACCTATTCTGAAAATATAAAAACTCTAGCTGATTCCTTTTGGATGCTAGAGAGGATACGGCCGGACAAACTCAACTTTCGCCACGAATTCTTCATCAGGGAGTCGAACCCAATCGATCGAGACCATTTTCGGCTCGATATTCCAAAATTACAGACATTCGGGCAAAATGATATGCACTCTGTTCGGGTGAACAAGAGCGCCAAAAATGGGGCTCTAATTTGAAAAAATTGATTTTTCGCGATTTTGTCATCCCTAACTTTGAAAGCGATTTTTTCACCCCCTGTATCATGAATCGCGATTCCGATTTTTAAAGTGGATAGATCAATCTTACATCTTAAAAAATCCCAAAGATGAAAATTTTCCATCAAAAAACCTCGAAGTTATTCTTGTTTCAGCGGAGCTCTATTTTCGATTTTTTTTTCGAATTTTCCCGCTCAGAGAGAATTTTCCAACCATAACTGAAAAATGTACTACGGTTATTTTTCTTCTATGTTTCAACCTGTCGTTAAAAATAAAATCAATAATTTGTCCACGACAATATTGAATTTTGTTAACAAGCATTAAGACTTAATCAAGGGCTGAGTTTCATATGCCTTGAAGAAAATCAGAAATTGATCACCAAATATAACAAATCTATTATCAAAATATAAATATACAATATACAAGTGCTTAATTGAACATATCATATCTACAGCTACTAACTATGAACTATCCAAGAATCAATTTACTAAGAAAACCGTGCATTTAAGGACAATGGTCACTATGATCTATCAAAGAATGAATTATATTAAAATCTAGCAGTCTTCGAGTACATACTCACTATTGCAGATGTTAATCAATTCAATAAAATATAATAACTGAAATTAATATTAGGTGACTAGGCAGTCAGAAATTTATAGGGATTATCTCCAATTATTCAATTATAAACTGACATCAAGAAATCAAATATGGTAAGGGACTTATCTTAAAAGTCAAGATGAATTCTTCTCTCAACGATTAGCATCAGAAATGAACCAAGTATGCAAAGATACAGTCGAAATATCTCCAGATACAGCAATCCAATTTCTAAACCAATTGATCCCAGAAGGTTTGTATCGTTCACCCAAAATTTCCGTGTATTATGTAGAGTGAGAATTATCATAGGAAATAAAAAAAAATCTGAGAATGAAATAAAAATAATTTTAAATTGAATTTAATTGAACATCGTGTAGCTTACCCTATTTATCAATAGATTTTCGCTTAATTGCAGGCTTGAAATATGGAATAAAATCTGAGCAAGCTATCCAAATTCACTTGATTAATGCCTCAACAGCAAAATTAATCCAGCTCCCGAAAATTACAAATTCGAAAATAATTGCTGGTTTTATACTCTACTGTTCGTCAGGATTTAAATTCACAACTCTTCAATGTCGGCGATGGATAAAGAATAAAAACCGATATTAATTTCCTGAAGATCACGAAGTGAGAGATAAGAAAGATAAAAAAAAAATGAGAAAAAAACTCTTCGTGTTTATGTCAGCTACGATGGTTTGAATGCAAAATTTATGTATCGAATCTCGCAATAAGACATCTAACGGCGATGCAACAAAACAAACCCTCCGTTACAGAAATCATTTATGAATCTAAAATATATAATTAGAAAACTGTAATCAATGAAATAATCAATGGAATGATGAAATTAATAATCAAAATGAATTCAAACTGTATCAAATGTTACATCAAAATAACTTGAAATTTTCTAAGGAATCTGTTTCTGCAATAAAAAAATGGTGTTGTAATTTGAAAAACGGAAGTTGACGTCATTTCCTGAAAAACCGGAGGTGCTCATGCCTTGAAAATATTTCAGGTGTCATCAGCATCGTGAAATACTTATAAGTGCTGAATTTCATGAAAATACGTTCAGTAGTTTCCCGTATAAATATGGGTGAGGTTCCTCGTGGAAGACCCTGTATATATATGACTGAGATTTTTGTGTCTTGTCTGTCATTCATTATAACAATAACAATACTTTTAATTCTCAAAATCATTTCACAAAAAAAAAAAAGAAAGGAGAATACGTCATAAAAAACAATAAAGCTTAGGTTTTGAACGGAAATTCTAAGAATTCCTTAATTGAGTAAGGTTCCACATTAAGAACCAACTTAATAAGTTCACATTTGAAATGACTATATCGAACTAAACTGGTAACAGATTTAGGTATAACATTGAAAAGCCTAATGCACATATACTTCGTATTTCTTTCAGTCAATGCCATGTTATGTCTCGGAAAGTGGAAAGGAACAGTACGCCTTGTGTTATTTTTATTTAAATGCTCCTCGAAATAGTGAGGATATTTTTTTCAGGAAAAGTATACACTCCAAAATATACAATCCAGGAAACGTGAGTAATTTGTGGCCCCTGAAATGACCTCTACACGAATCACGATATTTAAGCCCTATCATCGCCCTTAGGGCATATTTCTGAAGCACAAATAGCCTGGCGCATTCGGAGCTCCCACCCCAAACGATAACACCATACCTCAAAAGTGGTTCAAAATTCGCGAAGTAAACAGATCTCAAAAGTTCTGCGTCCACTCGCCGAGACATAACGCGTATGATATATAATACACCATTCAATTTCTTACAAAGTATGTCAACATGATCACACCAGTTCAAATTACAATCTATTTGAACTCCTAAAAACCTAGTAGATGACGTATAATTGACTGTTCGCTGATTTAATTCAAATTCATCAGGATAATTTTCCTGGGACCGAGTAGTTCTGAATATTACACATTCCGTTTTATCAACATCTGAAAATAGATGATTTTGATCACACCATTCACTCACTCTCTGAAAAACAGCCTGTGTCCTCTCAACAGCCGATTTTAAATTCTTGTTTCGCACCAGGGCATTCGCGTCATCAGCGAACAACAAAAGCTCTTGAGCAGACAGATCCGAGTGGGAAAAAACCGATGGTAGGTCGTTAATATAAATAACGAATAAGAGTGGCCCAAGGACACTACCCTGCGGAACTCCGACATTTAAAATTTTATCCCTGGACACATGAATGTCATTTCCAGTGTCAATGCAAACCCGCTGCACCCTATCGCTAATGTAACTACGCATGAGTGACAGCTGTGAATCCCTAATACCATAGGAACATAACTTCTCAAGAAGTATCTCATGGTTGACACTGTCGAAGGCCCTAGACAAGTCCAAAAAAAGGCCAATAGGCACCTCCCTCCCCTCTAAAGCATCAACTATTTCACATGTTAGTTCATAAATAGCTGTGATGGTACTTCTTCCATGTAGATAGCCGTGTTGATTTTTATTCAACACATGAAATTTATGAAAAAAAAGAAAGTATCCTTACTACCAAAATCTTTTCAAATACCTTTGCAAATGCAGTTAATAAACTGATCGGGCGATAATTATGAACATCATCAAGGCTCCCTTTTTTATGGAGAGGTTTAACGAGACCTAATTTAAGAGAAGATGGAAATATGCCTTCACAGAAAGCACGATTTATTATGTGTGCCAGTGGCTTAGCAATCACATGAATGGACTGTTTTATGACCGATATTGGTATGTCATCATAACCAGAAGAGTCTGTGTTCTTCATCGCCATCACTGTCTTAATCAATTCATCCGGAGTTAGAGTTATATTTTCGTTGTTTTTTTGTATGTGAATCATTTCCAATATATTAACCATCGTCGTTGTTGAGGTTTGATTCCTAAAATTTTTGTATCATCGTAAAGTTGTAAACAATAAATATATCTTGTCCCACCAACCATTCATCTGAAATACACCTCGACGGAACAATTCAAAATTTTTTTCTCACAAGCATCATAAAAGAACCTGCAAAATATTTACGCTTAGCGGCAAGATTCCAACATCAAATAAAATCTTCAACCTTCTACACACCTAGATTTGTTGTACAATGAATGGGATAATCCTTGTTGAGATCATCGGAATCCTATAATAGACCTAATTGTTGGAAGATTTCGATTTTGTGAAGTCTGACTATTTCCCCAAATATTTAGTGGAGATTAACTTTGATTAGGAATCATGAAAATATACATATAAAATGACTTTAACCGACGCAACAAGCAGTAATCTTATTCAAACGTTCACAATAACTTCATCAATATGAGTATGATTTCCAAAATTTTTTTGGTGAGTCATGATTTTTTCGAACTTCTGAAATGCCAATTTATTTTCAGATCACTCTCATTTCATTTCTGGAAGAATCTTCTTCAAGCGATGCTTATGGATCCGAATGTAGTTCTCCCATTAAATGTGTCAATTCGACTGCTTTTGCATTCTGTACCAATATTGATGGGGAAGAAAAATTGGTCGGTCTTCGAAATTGTTTGCAAAATCAGATATGCATCGAAACGAACAATTTTCACCCGTGAGTATCAGACAATGATCAACATACTAATCTATATCCAATAAATTTTGAAAATCACTGACGTGAGATCAGAAGCATTTGTGCGCTTATATACAGTCTTTTTCCGTACTATGGAACAATGTGTACTGCTACAATGAATGCACAAATATATATCTCAAATCAAATATAACTTCTAACAGTTTTCTTTCTTTAGTTTTTTTTGAATGAAAAATTGAAATAAAATCAGAAACAACACACTGTATGAGGTTTTAAATTTTTTCGACTTCAGATTCGGAGAGAGAAGGTAAAATACTTTCTAACTCAACTGTCATCCCGATTGGCTATATCCTACATATAAAACTGTTTTTATTATCTCAAAAACCTATAGTTAATATTAATGCAGTGGTCAAAGACTCACCCTGTATAACATACTTCAAAGGACAAGTATTTGCCGGTGCGAAATTGTGGTATGATGATTAAAGACAATCTTGTTTATCGATAGATAAATTTTCCTGTTTAATTAAGAGATTGATTTTAAAATCAGTGAAATGATATCTTGAATTAAGGTTGATGCCATTCAGACGAAATTTGAGATTTGAAATTCTGGAAAATAATGAATCCTTGAACGGGATTCGATCCCGCATATCCAAATTGACGGTCTGGTGCTTATCCTTCTCAGCCACCATGGATATGCTTATCAAAGCGAACCGAGGATCCCTTTCTCCCAGGATTCAAATGTTGTTAGTATTATTTCACGAACCACGGTGTTTTTAAAGATTACACTCGTCAACAGTGCTTTTGGTGCCGAAGATTTTGGAGGTGATTTCATATGAATTTGACTCCCTGAATTCAAATATGCTATTAGTTTTTGGCTCTCAGCTCGAATTTTTAAGATATCAACATTTTTGTAAATTATACATTACACTTTTTAAAAAAAAAAAAACCTTGGTTTAAAGAAACAAATTAATAAAGGAATTTTCATTATATTACACAGATATTATAGATATTATTCATTATAAACTTTAGAAAAAAAAAAGTCATCATTTCAACCAATTACTCACTAAACATTTCGAAAACTCTTTTTACGTGACATTCCTGAATGTAATTTAGAACAATCCCGTTCTAAAGACTAGCAGTAATCTGCCATCATGTAAGTATCCCATCTTCCTTGATAGCGGTCCTCCATACATTTGATATATTGGTGAAATCTTTCACCTTGCTCCCCTCTAATGTCCCCTAAATTATCAGGAAAACGTGAACTGAGTTCCATCTTAATAACATACTATTGCTACGACCATGATCTGTTCTCAAACGATTTTGAACTGTCCAAATTTTTCTTGGAAGATCAAATCCTGAAACTAATCCAGAAACTTGGATTTGCCGATTCGAGTTCCGTCCAAGGAATATTCAAATGTCAATCTCACATTTTATTCATTTTGGCTAAAATTGTTTCAGTGGTCATATGATTCAGAATTTGATTCGGATGGATAACGTATTCCGTGATTATGTTGCCATCTGCATTCAAGTGATGTAATCATATATTTTGAAGTAGTACACTTTTAAGTGGAACAGAATTGTCGCTGAAATGAAACTGAAGAAAAACTTGCTCACGATAAATTATTGATGATGAAACTGGTATAGAATTATTGTTAGGGCAATAACCATAATTTATTATTGTTCTTTTAATCAACGTTTCGACAGACATCTTCTGTCGTTCTCAAAGTTAAATAAGCTTTTACAAAAGCTTTTTATTTCCTAAAAATTTTCAACTTCCATAAATTCAAATATACAAACTACGAAAACTAAATAAAAATTTGTAGTTAAAGGATTTCTTCAAGTTACATCGAAACATTACAAACTTCCGGTAATTAAATTGATGGTACACTTATGAATGAGTTGATTTTCTTTTGATATTCTTTGGATATTACAGATATTTTGTACCATTTTATCAGGTGATTTTCATTCTCAGCATGTTGGACCACTTTGGATCAATCGGTGTTTAACACTTGAGATTCAATTGTTCTCATTTTTTCTGATAAACCTTTTAAATAAGGAATGACGCTTTCTATAGTTTGTTGCATATCATCTTGTGTTGAATTGGGTTCAAGTTGATTTTCTGTTATTTGTTTTCCCTTTTTAATACCTTTCTGGTGCCCAAACAATGATTCTATATGAAAGAAAACTGTTTGATTCTTTTTAGTTCAATATATTTGTAATTTGGACTAGAATAAATGAGGTATTTCCAAATGCTTAGTGAAAGAAAGATATTTTAAATTGTTTTCGATGGAATTGATATGCCTACTTTTGATTGGTTTCTAGAAGATAGGAGATTGAGCTTCGAACAAAACTGAATGAAAACCGTGAGTAATTATTTTCAGCTTAAGATAGGTTTGTTCATTCCTGATGGCGGTTATATTAGATCCACACTGTTCCAGGATACGACAAAAAGCTCCTGGGTCCTATTGCACCAAAATACTTTGCAACTTTTCACTTTGCACTTTTCACTTTTCAAATGAATTACGTTGCACGAAAGGCATTCATAATTGAAAAGTGCAATGTGAAAAGTCAAGTGCAAAGTGAAAAGCACTTCGCAGAAATGATAGTATTCTGTTGCACCAAAAGTTGAACTTTTCAAATCAAATGTCAGATAGGACAAATTTGTCAAATGAATGAAAAGTGGTAGAAGCTCTAAGCAAACTGTGATATCTTCAATATGATCCGTGGAATATTATATCCGAGCGATGAAAGTGACTCAGAACAGGCTAGAAATGTTCCCAGAAAACGAAATTTCGAATTAAATGACGAATTTTCATTCAAAGAATCGTTTCGTATGACAAAAAGACAAACAGAATTCATACTGGAGAAGATAGGACGACAAATTAAAAATAGAAATGGCAGGAACAATTCCTTCGATGCTAACCAGCAGTTGCTGATAACTTTGCATTGGCTCGGAAATGGTTCTCAACATCACGGCGTAGCATCAATGCATGGTGTTGATAAAAGCACAGTATGTAGAACAGTCCATAAGGTGTTGAATGCTGTTGTCAATACAATGTTGCAATCGACTGTATGTTGGCCATCTACTAATACTAATGACATTGCTCTACAATTCTACCAGAAAGGAGGTTTTCCATCTGTCTGCGGATGTGTGGATGGGACACTGATACCAATAGACACCCCATATAATCACGAAGAAAATTATGTTGACCGCCATGGAAATCATTCCCTCAACACCATGATGGTTTGTGGCCCAAATTATTATTTTTATTCAGTGAACGCTAGTTGGCCGGGAAGTGTGCATGATTCTCGAGTTCTCAGAAACACAGCATTATACAGGAAATTTGAAGAAGGATGGCGCCCATTTCCTGGTGCTGTTATTCTGGGTGATAGTGCTTATCCAACCAAAAATTGGCTCATCCCACCTATACGTAGACACCCTGATGATGTGGTTGAAAGAAGATTCAACATACATCATAAACGTACTCGAAGGCTGATAAAGGACACCTACGGAAGTCTCAAGGAGAAGGAGCCTTCAACGCAAGGACGTATCAATGAAATTAGTTAGTTAGTAGATTGAAAGTCGAGAATATCAATACCCACTTTATTCCATACAATTAATTACGAATTTGTTAAACATGAAGTAACTCATTCTTTATAACCTATCATTACAACAAATAAATCTAACTTTCAGAATCTGTGTCACTATAATCTATAAATTTTGTTACCGCCATGTCACAAACAGTTTTCGTGAAAAATATTTCTGTAAATTTTGAGGGTGATAATCCTAATTCTTTCTCCAGCTTAGCTGCTCTTAAGGTGTTTTTATATATTTCAATTTCTAAAGCTTTCCTTTTCAATTCATGCAAGGAATCTTTTTCATCATTTTCCTGCTCATTTTTTGAAGTGAAACTTCTTTAGCGGCGCTGAGCACTCTCTTGTATGGGTAAAAACATCCAAACTCGCGTCAGGGTCACGTAATGCTGATCGAAAAAGCGTAAGATCGAGGAGTAGGAGAGGGAATAATATCCCCCACTCTTTCTACCGTGCCTGCGTGTGCTGTTTCGTTTAAGCGGTGCAGGGCGCTTGTGCGAATGTTTGTGTATGTTAATGTAATATAAATTAGGTTTGTTCGCGTGGCAGTTCGGAACTGTAATTTTTGGTAATTTGTGGTTCCCACCCGTTCGTCTGGGATGGAACAGGAGTTCCTTGTCGTTCGTGTGGTCGGAATACTTCATTTTGGAACTGTTCGTTACTGTTCTTACGGTTCCTGATCTAGAGATGGTACAAGGTACAACAGAAGAAGCGGTAAATTCAAATCATAGGTGATTCAAATTTTCAGTAGTTCTAATTGGCAAAGTTATATATTTGGTGACAAGGATATTCGCATAGCTGTTTTTGAGTATATTTGATGTTGTGGGAGTATAAATTTTTAATCAATTCGTTATAATAGCTTCTCAAAATTTTTGTTATTTCAAAGAAGAGGAAGGATCATTTGCAATAGATGAATAAAACAATTGCATCGTTGTTGATCAAAGTATGTAAGATAATTATTTTATATTATTTATATATACGATATTTCGTATTTATATACTATATATTTATTTTTGTTATTTCGTGATTGTAGTATCTTTACTTTTCAACCACTCAAAATGTATTGAAAATTTAGGAAGGAAACGGAGGAATGACCTCTTTCAAGAACACAACGACTTGTTAAAACAATTCTTATCTAAAAAATAATTACAAAGCTATGAAAATTGTTAGAAAATATTTTTATTTAATTCCCAAATGCCACCAGTTCCATATACAATTACCTAATTCTATTATATAAAATTTTCTGTACACAGTTTCCACCAAAATAACAATGAAATAACAGAAAAATTCACAGTTTATCCTGATATGAACTAACAAAAATAATTTCTCCACTGATGACCACTACTACATGTATTGAAATTTCAAATTATAATTAAATTAAATCATTTCTTTAAATATTTCATTACAAATAAATTACAGTTATTTATATGGATATGTTTATGTTTATTTATTTATGGCAAAAAAAATTGTTCAATTTTAATATTTGTAATTTCTAAAGTATTTCCACCGTCTTAATAACACAATGACTTATTCAATATCTTTTTAACACTATCCATGATATGATCCATGATCATTGAACTCTATATGAATACCTATATGGTATTTAGAGTTCAATGTCCATGATGTAGAACATAACCTTACTTTCACTTATCTATGCACTTAACGATATCGTTTTGAAATTATCTGTTCCCACCTGTTCCCACCCGTTCGTGTCATAGAACAACTTGCGACGATTCCAAGAGTTACAGAACCTGGTTCTTTGTGACCCCAGTACAACTGGGAACTGCCACCCGAACAAACCTATTGTCATTTTGGTGTACGATAGCGCAATAAATGAATATTGTATTCCACCACATAAATAATAGCACTTTTATACTGATAATGAAAGCAATTCATACAAAATTATTCTCTAGACATTCCAAAATATCAAAAATGCACAACGTTAATATTCAAGTTTTCACTTCTGCCGGCACTCTCGGAGTGCAACCCGTCTTTTTTTTCTTGTGGGGATCTATTTTCCTCTTTCTTTTTCTGAATTGAGAATGATTTCCTTCGTTAGAATCAATAATATCAGTGTTCTCTTCTGTGAAAAGTGTTGGCGCAATATCGGAAACAAAGGGGTATTTACTTCTAAAATTTTAAATTATCTCAGTTGGAAGGTGATAATATTTGATATATTACCCAGGATTGCCGGTACCATCACTTTCCAGAATTTCTAACCCATCCAGAATTAGGGATTCAGTTTCTATTATATTAAGTATGGAAGAATCAATTTCATCCATCATTTTTTCCTTTCCTCAACTACCTCCAGTTTTTCGGGAATTATCTCGTTTGGCCTTTCGGAAGAGAAAATATGTATATCAGATGTAGATATGTATATGTATATGTATATGTAGATCAAATTATTATTGCTACATTTATATCAAAGTTCTACTTTTCCATAAACCAAATAAATCGTCCCTGGTAAATGTCCAAAGTCGGTCTCGGCCTGCCAGTTTTAGCGATTGGGCAAACTCATGGACTTTTTTCCATTCGTTTTCCTCGCAAAATGTTTGGGGGAATGTTGTGCAACAGAATAAATTTTCAATTTGCAAATTTGACAAAATGCAAAGTGCAAAGTGAAAAGTTGCAAAGTATTTTGGTGCAATAGGCTCACGTAATTTTTATCACTTTTATTTTCATTTTTCTGTGAATCATTATACAGGATGTTCCTAAATTGAACGTACAGACGAAAAGGGGAGATTCTTTAAGTGAGTTTGAGAAAAAGAGCCCCATAAACATGAGGTTAGTTTTCGAGATACAGAGTGTTGAAGTTTGAATTTTTTTCAAGTTTTTTTTCATAGTATCTACACTTCACAAGATATTCAACTGAAAATTGGCATAGAAATTACATTTGAGAGCTCTCACCACGTGACGTGACAATTCCATTAGAAGATCTACAGGGTGATATTTTTTCTGGAACACAGAAGTTTTTTTTGATGGGCAACTGTTAATTTGAAAAAATGTAAAATGAAGCTTTGTTCTTATACTAAACGTTTCGGTCTCCTGTAGTTTTGTCGTATCTACCAACGATTTCGAGAAAATAATTTTGAACGACTCTCTCGAAATTCTCGTAACTATGATAGGAAGGCCAGATTGTAATCTGTGGTTAATGAATTCAGTGCAGTTTTGAGACATCAAATTATTGAACGTTTGTTTGTTTAAAAAGTGAAAGTGGTTGCATTTGTGGCAATTTTTTTGAATGTAGTTAGACTACTATTTTCATTACGATTTTTATGTCTGTCGCAACAATAATTTGATCAGAAATTAGAACTTCTACACATTTCAATATCAAAATATGCCGAATTTCACGAATTCCGAAATGACTGATATGCATTTCATGTATGGTCTTGCAAATGGAAATGCAAGAGAAGCTAGGCGTCTTTACATGGAACGCTATCCCAATAGAGTGATACCAAATCATCGAATGTTCTCTGATATTCATAGGCGTCTTTCAGAAGCTGGATCTTTTTCCACGAAAAGAATTAATGCTGGGAGACCACGCAGTGTGAGAACACCACAATTCGAAGAGGCAGTTATGAACGAAATAGAACAACATCCAGGAACCAGTACAAGAAAAATTAGTGTACTTTTGAAAGCAAGTCATCAAGTTGTTTGGCGGATCTTGCGAGATTCTCTGCTATATCCTTATCACATTCAGATGGTGCAAGCTGTTCTAATTCGAGAGTTTCATCCGAGAGTTAGTTTTTGTCAGTGGTACCTCAGTAGACTATTGATGAATCCTTATTTTAATTACCAAATTCTAATCACTGATAAAGCCTGCTTCTCAAGGACTTCAATTATCAATTTTCATAATGAACACGTATGGGCTGAGGAGAATCCGCATGGATATGTAGAAACTCAGTTTCAAGAGCAATTTTCACTGAATGTGAATAGTAATATTGGTGATGATTTGATTGGTCGTTTCTTCTTGCCAGGTCGACTAACAAGTCAATTATACAGACATTTTTAGAAAACGATTTGCCCTTGTTATTGGAAGCTACGACGAGAAATGTGGCTCATGCATGACGGTGCTCCTGCTCATTTTTCAGTTTTGGCAAGGGAGTACTTGGACGAAAATTACGAAAACAGGTGGATTCGACTCTCAGTCTCAGTCTCAGTCATAGCCCGCCAGATCCCCAGACTTAAATAGTTTGGATTTTATTTTATGAGGTCACCTGAAATCTCTAGTATACTCGACATCCGTGAACACCGGAGAAGAACTGAGAAATCGTATAATAGGCGCATTTGATACAGTTACGGGAGTATTTGAAAGAGTTCGATCGTCTATGAGATGAAGAACAGAAGCTTGTATAAGAGTAGGGGAGGACATTTTCGACATTTGCTGTAGTTCAGTCCTTTGCGGTTACTTAGTTTTCCTGTTATGATTTTTTTTTAGTTTTACGTTTCTTGTTGTGATACATTTTTTGTGTTTATCGACTCATTATGAATCATCAATTCAGATCAGGAAAATTTCTATAAAAACTGACACTGAATCCATTCACCACAGCTCACAAAGAGGCCTTACCATCATAAATTGAATTTTCACGAGGTTTTCGAGAGAATCGTTCAAAAGTTTTTTTCTCGAAATCTTTGGTAGATACGACAAAACTATAAGAGGCCGAAAAGTTTAGTATAAAAACAAATTTTCTATTTTTCTTTTCCCATTTTCCCTAGTTGCTCACAAAAAAAAGTTCTGCAGAAGAACAGGTGGCAGTGTTCCAGAAAAAATATCACCCTGTAGATATTCTATCAAAATTGCCATGTCACGTGGTGAGAACTCTCAAATGTAATATCTATGCCAAATTTCAGTTGAATATCTTGTGAAGTGTAGATGCTATGAAGAAAAAACTAGAAAATAATTCAAACTTCAACACTCCGTATCTCGAAAACGAAACGTTTGCAACCCCATGTTTATGAGACTTCTTTTTCTTAGAATCACTCGAGGAATCTCCCCTTTTTATTTGTAAGTTCAATTTAGGAACACCCTGTATATTAGGACAATACTCTAAATAATGGAATACTTCTAATTTCCTTCTACTATTAGAAATCGCTCAAATACTTTTGACAACAATCCTCCATCATCAGCATACTCGAATTAAAAAATTTTTTTATGAACTGCTCGGATTTGCCACAATATTTTCATTGACCTAGAACTGATCGTGTCATTTTTCACAAGAAACATATTTTGCAGTGAATAAATAAATATTCAGTTTCGATTTTTTTATTATATACCAGCTAATGCTCAAAGATTTGATTTTATCGGAGAAATGAAAAATTGAATTCCCTTCCCTATTGATTCGAAAACGAAAATGATCTCAAATAATGAATATTCCACTCATCGAATTTTCATTCACTGAGGGTACTTCACTAATTACACAAATAATTCTACTTATGAAAAATCACCACTTCCAGAAATTAGATATCAATTTCTGTATGTGAAAGCCTTTTGTTTATATGAAAATTTATTGGATACATTGGATTTATTTTGATATTCTGAATACATGTATAAAATCTCTAGGTGTATCGATGAATCAACTACAACATTGAAGGAAGGGAGTAGTACACCATCTACTACACCAGTTAGTACCACGAATCTTATTACAACTACAGGTTAGTGCCTTATTTTTTATGGATTATATAATAGATATGTCATACAAAATTCAACCTAATTCCTTATACATTAACAGAATAGATTTATTTGTTAGTGTGAATTTAATTTTTTAAAATTTATAAAATAGTCAAGAATATCCCTAATTGCGATTCCAAGAATTCAATTGTTTATAACAGCTGTTATATGTCTAATGTCTGCTTATTTTCCGAATATTTGTGTGAAAGTGGTATCAATCAAGTCTGCTAAATTTTACCGAGCAGCAGTTTTATCTGCGGTAATAGGACATCAATAGAATGCCATGAAAAAAATAACCCTGGTTTTGACCAGAGCAAAAAATTGTATGAAACAGGTTTCATCAAATTTCGGTAAAAGTTGGGTTAATGAAACAAACTTTCAATGTTTAAATTTATTGATAATATAAATTCATAACAAAATGATATACAGGGTGGCCATTTGAAAACGAAACAGTCGACATTACAGACGAAATAAAATTTTCGATACAAATACTCGGACAGACCGATTTCTGTTTCAAGGGGGACAACTTAAAATGTGAGTTACTGTAATATATTTACGAATATGCATAAATTAATAAACAATTGAGGGACAATCTTTATCCTTCGCATTCAAAATGATTACTGACTGCAGCCTACACATATGCGTTCATATAGATAACATATAGTAATTAACTGCAATACATTACAGTTACGGACACATAGCGCTTCAACCCTTGCTTCTACAACCCTCACCCTCAAATTTTGAATAAGGAAGATGGGGTGAGTGATACTTCATTTGAAAGGTATTTTGATACTGATTTCTGCACAGTAATTGTTTTTTCATTTTATGCATTAGTTCTCGGAATATTCATGCGTTAGTTAATTTTATCACTTAAATTAATTTTTTGCGAATAATTGACATTTCGTGCTTCCAAAACATATCCCTTGGATTACACAGTTTGGTCATATCTTGAAGAAAAATTTTATGCTGCAGAGGTAAATTCACAGCAAGATTTGAAAGAAAGAATACAACGTCACGTTAATGATCTCACAGCCGACTCCCAACCATTTAGAAGATCGATGGATTCTTTAGAAAAAAGATAGCCTAGTGTATTCGTGAAAACGGAGGACATTTTGAACACCTGCTTTAATTGAAATCGTATTCATGTTATTAGCCTTCTTTTGAATTTTCTAATTTTTGTTTGATAAATACAATTTTCATCATTACTCCATACGAACATCGCTTACCACTTCATAAATGTATGTGACACTTTAGAAGATATTATACGTTTAAAATTGCCTTCCGCTTAAGTTATCGTTTTTATAGATAACTCTGCGGAAGTATGAAAGCATTCTCATGTATGTTTGATTTTTTATGAATATTTAAAAATCTGGCCGACTACCTACTGACTTCCCTGGGGAGTGCAAGTGAATGTGGCTAATGCAAAAAATATAAGTTGATGCTTCTGGTTGTTATTGTGTAATTTGACCACAATCCTATATCTAGTTTCACAGGTATGAATTACTCA
The DNA here is from genome assembly GCA_030674115.1 of Micraspis discolor. Taxonomy (NCBI): domain Eukaryota; kingdom Metazoa; phylum Arthropoda; class Insecta; order Coleoptera; family Coccinellidae; genus Micraspis; species Micraspis discolor. The sequence goes on from JARTUT010000912.1 coordinate 222,932, forward strand.
CAGAAAACTCGGCTGGAACTCAGCTAGCCCCCCCAGGGAGTGCAAGTAGAAGTGAGTCACTAAGTTATTTCGTGTATATGGAGGGAAAAATAAATACCGAATATCTTGTCGATTCTATGTCTAGTTCTCGAGATATTCGAATCGGCTTGAATAATCATTAAGCCGATATTTTAGCCCCCCCATGGGGTTGGTAGTCAGAGATAATTACTGAATTATTTTTTTGTCAATATGTAGATAACTCTGCGGGAGTATGATAGCATTCTCACGTTTGATTGAATTTTTATGAATTTTTAAAAATCAGGCCGAGTACCTACTGACCCCCCTTGGGGGTGCAAGTGAATGTGGCAAATGCAAAGATTATAATTTGATGCTTCTTGTTGTTATTGTGTAATTTGACCACAATCCTATGTCTAGTTTCCCAGGTATGAATTACTCACAGAAAACTCGACTGGAACTCGGTTTGCCCCCCCTCAGGGGGTGCAAGTGGAAGTGAGTCACAAAGTTATTCTTTGTATTTGGAAGGAAGAATGAATAAATAATTTCGTGTCGATTCTATGTCTAGTTCTCGAGATATTCGTATCTGTTTGATTAATCACTAAGCCGTTATTTCAGCCCCCAAGGGGTTGCAAGTCTGAGATAACTACTGAATTATTTTTTTGTCATTATGTAGATAATTCTGCAGGAGTATGATAGCATTCTCATGTTTGATCGATTTTTTATTAATTTCTAATAATCAGGCTGAGTACCTACAGATCCCCCAGGGGGGTGCAAGTGAATGTGCCAAATGCAGAAATTATGAGTTGATGCTTCTGGTTGTTATTGTGTAATTTGACCTCAATCCTAGGTCTAGTTTCCCAGGTATGAATTACTCACAGAAAACTCGGCTGGAACTCGGTTTGCCCCCCCTCAGGGGGTGCAAGTGGAAGTGATTCACAAAGTTATCTTGTGTATAAAGAGTGAAGAATAAATACCGAATTTCGTGTCGATTCTATGACTAGTTCTCGAGATATTCGTTTCTGCTTGAATAATCATTAAACCGTTATTTTAGCCCCCCATAGGGTAGCAAGTCAGAGATAACTACTGAATTATTTTTTTGTCGACATGTAAATAATTCTGCAGGAGTTCGATGGCATTTTCATGTATGGTTGATTTCATATGAATTTTTAAAAATCAGTCCGAGTACCTACTGACTCCCCCTGGGGGGTGCATGTAAGAGTGGCATATGAAGTAACTTTATGTTCATCTTCCTGGACGCTATTGCTAAATTTGACATCAATCCTATTTCTTGTTTGCCAGATAAAAATTTTTTTATTGAAAACTCGTTCGTCATTCGGCATGTTCGACCCGGGGGTGTAGAATGAGTGCTGGTGATGGATTTATCATGGGCCATCGTAGTAGAGAATGTACCGTATTCAGATTTTCAAATTATCTTGGTGAATCAAAATTGTTTGCATCGTTATCCGGCCAATATTCCAGTGGCGTACGAAAATTTTTTATAAAACTCGGCTGTTTTCACATCAGTTAGTATGCGGGGCCCTAACGCTTGCCGACAAGAGGTATATGGTCGAAGTTGGGAAAAACTGGTCTTGCAGTTATTGCACCTTCTCAAGACGATTTAGCTTTTTTTTTGCTTGATGAAACTAGCCTTCATCAGATCGTTGATAGACCTACTCGGATCGTGCATGGTCAGACTCCTTCTACGCTCGATTTTCTGCTGACAAGCGACGAGGATTTGATTTCTGAGACGGAGTATATCGATGATTGTCGATCTGATCATAGGATGATTGTTTCCACATTCCAGTTTACCTCACTCCCTGAGAGCAGAACTTCATTAAAACCCATTTCAATAACTGATTTCGATTCTTTAAATCATCATCTTTCCGGCATTTGCTGGAGCCAATTATCATAATATATTTATATTGTTCCCACCTCCGTGTATCGACGTATGTCTTTCCATGCAAACTGTATATCTGAGATTTGTAAAATATATTATTTATATAGAGGATAATGGGAGGATACAATTGTTTACTCTAGCCCTGAAGATGGAAAAATATACGAACTGACATAGTCTCATTTTCCCGTTTTTTGATTCTGCTACCACCATTCAAACCTTTGAAAATATAAATATTTAAATATTGTTATTCATAGATTATGTCAAATTTTAATACCTTACCGTAGAATATTAATTAATTACCGAACCCCAGGAGAGAAAAAAATTAATAATTGCAAAGTTTTTTTGAATGAAAGATAATATCTGTATCCATTATTGATATTTAGTTACAATTTTACTCAGAATAAATTTTCTTCTTTTTTCTTTTCTTTTTTTTTCTTCTCTTAAATATTCTTCTTTAGGTGCCTTCTTCTTATAGAAGGTTGGCTACAACTCCAGCAAATCGTTCTCTATCTCGTGCTATTGTCAATAGCGACTGTGAATTTAGACCAGTCCAATCTCTCACATTCTTTAGCCAGGAACATTGTCTCCTACCGGGACCTCTTTTACCTTCAATCTTGCCCCTTATTATCAGTCTAAGGAACTCGTAATTTTTGCCTATATAAATATGTCCTAAATAGCTTGTTTTTCGTTTTTTGACCCATTCCCAGAATTTCTCCACCCATGTTCATTCTTCTAAGTACAGAATAACTAGAGTGAATTATTATCACATTAAAATGTTATTATAATGTCTCTGTGGTGGGTAGTTGCCCATTAAATAGTGTTCTCTGGTTTTTTGTTGTTTTGATTCTGTTTGAAACTGTCAACAGTCATTTGTTCCTTAAAAAAATTGTGGAAAATATTGTAAGGATAATTTCGACAGCTTAAAATTATTCAATTCAGTATGAAAAGATTATGGTCAGAAAATACATTTCTATTCTCATCTTTCTTGTTTATGACTCTACAGCTTCCAGTTTCGTTATTGATTGAATTTTACTTAACCATGCATCATGATAAACATTCAGAAATATTAAAACTAAGTCAAATTCTATTTTCTCCTAAGTTTGTGAAACAGGTTTAATCGGTTGTTACGCCTCAAACTAACAATAAAAGAAAAAACAATAATATCCTTTCACCATTATACTAAAATAATTCAAAACCTAAACAATTAAAATAAACTTAGATGATTCAATACTGGGTTGAGCAGGTGACAGCTTTCGTAAGCGTGACAGGCCAGCAACTCAGTCGAGGTGGGGTAGGTTCGACCAACAGAATCAATAAATATACCAATTAGTAACCGGAGGCGCCACACAATTTTTGCTTTTAACTATCACGCTCACTATATGGATATAAGAGATCTAAATTGTGAAATGATCACTTATTCGAATACCCAAAAATGTTGGATCAACCGAGAAATAAAAAGTCAAGAAACCTTGATCTATATTCTACTATAATAACTCCGCAATAATATTTACAAATCAGAGAAATTTAAATGAATGAAAATGCATGACATTAACGGTATTGAAGCTAAATCTCAACAAATGATAAATCCCAGACAAAGAAGATTGGCCAAACTTGCTTTATTCCGGTAAGACGTTCTCATAGAAAAACAAAATAATTTGAAATACGTTAATGGTCCGCCCTGTACATCAAATTGATTATACATCAACATAATTACACATGATATCTATATATACAGAATTAATATCGCAGGTAAATACAAATGCTAGATATTAAGAACCTAGCTCCTACAAAATTACACAATTAAGAAACAAAAAAAAAAGATAATCAAAACACGAAAGAACTCGATAGTACTCCCTCGCTGAATTCTTGTCAATCTTTCCGGAAATATAACTTTCAGGCGTAAACAATAAATGAAATTCATACGACCTTTGACTAGCGGCCGAGTGCGTAGACTAGGATCCAGCGAATGCAGGTCCAGGTGATGGTGGACGGTCTTTCTCACGGGCTCTTCGAGAATTCCAAAATATTATGGCTCCGGTAATCGACAGTGTCGTTCAATTATTGCCAAAAGTTATTCCCAGACCCAAATAAAAAAAAGGCTACAATAAATACAGAAGGAAATTACAAGCTGAAACTCGCAAACAACCAATGGAAACCAACAAATAAATGAAACTTACATCGTTCTGATCCTTTTTGCACAATTCTCCTTCAATCCGTCAGTTTACGAATTAATACAATTAATCAACACACGAATCGAGTTTATATCCGCTATTTAGCGATACATAATCCAAATTTTCCAAAAATCCACAATTTATTAACCAAATTCAGTGTATATCTCGACAAGTGAAGAGAGAATGCCCGTGATCGAAGAGGTTCCTTATCAAAATCTGCGCCACATGACACATTGTTCTTTTGTGTATTATACGATTCATTCTTCGCTTTATTTCCATTCGGTATATTTTTATTGTAAATATAACGACCCGTTATACGGTGTATGAAATAAAGATGTGAAAAAACTTCTATAAAGGTACAAAACAAATCTAGGAGACTGGGTTCGAAGTTTTTAAAACTCATATGAGCTTAATTTGAAGCATTCCTATGTTAGAATCGATATAATTTGATGAACCCTGAAATTCTGAAGCTATAAAGAACCAGCTCTTCATAAAGACAAGTCTTCAATTCAACAGGTCCTGACAGAAAATACATTACCTATTTCAACGGTCATCATGAAAATATACCAACGTACCTTTGTGAGTGATGAAAAACTTTTTTTCTATTTATTATGGAATATTACTCTAGATTAAATAATAAAAAATCGAATTAAAGGTGCTGGACATAATCAATAATGAATACAGGAAATGGCAATTTAGATTTTGTAAGACAAAATTTGTTCAGTGGTTGATTTCATCTATAGTGTTTAGTGGTGGAACCATAGACTGGAGAAATTTCCTCAACCTTGTAGAAATATTTAATGAAGACATAAAATATGGCAACATTGAACAAATCTGATTATTGAATCATTTCAGCACAGAGTTGGATTTGGGAAAATCAGAAAATTCGAACAAAATTATATCGATAGTTCGATCCAACTTAAAAAGATCATCATATCACAGATGAGTATATAACATTGTTCATTTTTCTTTCATGACTTCTGTCATATTGACTTTTTTGAAAATTGATAATTTTCGAAAGGTTTTTTACTTTTCCTCCTTGATAAAGATAGAAGATGTCTATCGAAACGTCGGAAAACATTACATCCACAATAGATGATGGTAATAGCCCAAATAATCATTCAACACGAGCTCCATCATCAACAATATCTCGTCATCAACTAGAAATTCGGTATGGGCCCGAATTGTTTCAAGAAGTTAGAAGTTATGAAAGAACCAGCATAAAATTGGCAAAGGAATGCAACCATTTGACATTCATCCATCTTCCAAGAGATCGAAACCTGATTCCTAAAGGTCTCAGAGTGAAACTTCCTGTCAAAAGTTATAGAGCAGATAGAATTTCAAAACGGACAAGTCAAGTCCTTATGAGAGAAAGACTGAATCAACAAAGCCATGCAACAACATGCGAGAACCTTAGATGTAGCATTCAATCAAAAACTAATGCTGAAGATTATGAAAATATTCTGGGAGCTCTTAAACATAGCTATGAAAGAAAATATGAACAACAAAAACAAGTCCAAAGAAGGAAAATGGAGAAACTTATGAAGAAGTCAAGAAAATATGAACCCTTAGATCATTCAAAAACCGTAATCAATTTATCTAATAAGAAGTGAAGATCAGATATCTCTCCTCAACAAGGGTCTCAAGTTCTCTATAGCCCCTAAAACGATACCAAAAATTGAAATCATGTTGGCGGCAGAAGAAACTGCACAGAAAATTCGAGAACCTGAAAAAGCCGAAGAATACAGATGGAAAATCAGAACTTTGTTAGACAGGAATAATAAAACACCTCTACCCAATATAAATAAAGCTGAACAGAGGGCATTAAAAGATCTTAAATCGGATAGTTCCATAAAGATACTTCCAGCAGACAAAGGGAACGCCACTGTAATTCTAGATGTTGGCTCTTATAATCAAAAAATCAATGAATTATTAGAAGCAGGAAAATATAAACGACTAAAAAAGGACCCTACCACCACAGTTGAAAACAAGATTTACAAAATCCTTTATAAATATCGAAATGAATTTCCAGATCAATTCGTTAGATCAAGACTTACACCTCACTTCAGTAAACCACCACATTTATATGGTCTACCAAAAATACACAAAGCAAATATTCCTCTAAGACCAATTGTGAGTTCAAGAAATTCAGCATGCCACCAATTGGCTAAATTTCTGCTGAAAATTATATCACCATTAAAAAGTAATCCAACATCGATGATAAGAAACACGAAACACTTCATAGAAATAATGAAACATCAAGAAATCATGGAAGAAGACGTTATGGTCAGCTTCGACATCGCCAGTTCATTCACTAATATTTCGACAGATAAAACACTTATCATAGTTAGGAAAAAGCTTGAAGAAGATCAAACCCTTAGTGAAAGAACTACACTAAGCGTCAATGCAATTATGGAAATGCTTTCTCTTTGTATTGAAACAACATATTTCCAATTCGAAGACATCTTTTATCAACAAGAATTCGGAATGGCCATGGGGTCACCACTATCACCAATTTTAGCTGATTTATATATGGAAATTTTCGAACAAAAGGCATTAGAAAAATATGTACTTAAACCCAAACTGTGGAAAAGATATGTAGATGATACTTTCATTATTTGGCAACATGGAAGAGACACTATAGATGGATTCCTTCAATATCTAAACAATCAAGAGGAATCAATTAAATTCACAATTGAAATCGAGGACAGACAACTTCCATTCTTAGATGTACTCGTACATAAACAAAATGGAATCCCAAGAACCACTGTGTATGAAAAGCCAACGAACACAGGACAATATCTACATTTTGAGTCAAACCACCAACTAAACACTAAATTGGGAGTAGCAAAATGTTTATTTGATAGAGCAATAAATATTTGTTGCACTGAAGAAGACCAAAATGAAGAAGTAAATAACATCTCGAAAACTCTTAGAAGCAATTGCTACCCCAAAAAGATATTAGAAAAAGCTAAACGAACAAGAGAAAGTCAACCTGAACCAACAGATATAAATCAGACCATTAAAACCGTAATTCCTTATGTAAAAGGTTTGTCGGAGAAAATGAGAAGAATTGGAAATAGATACAACATAACGACTGCATTCAAAACTCAAGACACTATCAGAGCTAAACTTACAAAAGTTAAGCCTAATAATGAGACACAAAGGACAAAGAACTGCATATATGAATTACCTTGCGAGTGCGGAAGATCTTACATCAGAGAAACTAAACGCCCTCTGAATGTACGAATAAAAGAACATCAGAAGCTTCTACGAGTACTAGACAGCGACAAATCCAGGTAAGTTCAACATGCTGTAGATGAGAATCATCGTATAAAATGGGATGAAGCATCAATAATATCCAAAGAAGAAAAACTTGCAAGAAGAAAAATCAAAGAAGCAGTGTAACGGTAGCTCAATGAACGAATTTTGATCTCGCGAAAAAACAATAATGAGAAACTGAAATGAAAGCAAGGATACGCTGGAAGCACCTGGAACCTACCTTGTTGGATGAACCCAGAATGGAAGTCAGCACTGTCCAGATCTCACAATAGCTTTCACACACTGTTTTGAATAATTATATAAAAATGTCCGAGTTTTCACTGATATTTGTTTCCGTGAATCGAGCGTTCACTTCCACAATTTTCAGGTGGCAGAATAATAATAATCTCCGAAAAATCTGTTTTACGACGCATATGCCACCAGATGTGCGTTCCAAGATTTCCCAACGTATTTATTTATTTAACAACAATGAAATTAAAAAATGAAAAATGAAATAGACCGTTGATTCAGCGATCATTTCGAAATGAAGAAACAACGTATTATAAAACAAAACCATACTGAAAAACCATACTGAATGTTGCAGTAACATAACCGCCCACCTAAAATAAACATATTTTAAATAATAGAAAAAAAAATTATGAAATGTTATTCAATAAAATGTTATTGCTGTGGTAATGGACATAATTTGACGATGGGCCGTTGAATCACGCCTTGAGTGGTTCGAACGGTAGCTACACGAGCTATTCCATCTGAGCCCAGATGCAGTCCCTCAACTCTCGCCAATCGCCAACGCAAAGGGGAAATGTGTCCATCATTGATGAGAACAAGCATTCCTGGCTTTAAATCTAAGTTTGATGCCTTATCCCATTTTCTACGTTGTTGCAGCGTATGAAGATATTCTTTGTGCCATCGCTTCCAAAAATCAGAATGAAGCCGCGACAGCAACTGCCATCTAGATAATCTATTGATTTGCAGATAGGATAAATCCACATCTGGGAGAGAGGTCAAAGGCGCAAGAGTCAAAAAATGGCCTGGAGTCAGGGCAGCCAAGTCATTTGGATCACTAGTCAATGGGCAAAGGGGTGGCGAATTGAGAACCGCTTCGATTTGAGTCAAAACGGTGTACAGTTCTTCGTAGGTCAGTTTTTGTTCACCTACCACTCTCATTAGGTGTGTTTTCACTGATTTTATTCCTGCCTCCCAGAGTCCGCCAAAATGAGGTGCAGATGGAGGGTTGAAACTCCACTCAATATTCTCAGCCCCAGTGGCATCGCGAAACAAATTGCGTATAATGGCATAGGCTCCACGAAAATTTGTACCTCCGTCACTATAGATCTTATCACATCGCCCTCTACGCGCAATAAAGCGTCGCAAAGCTGCCAAGAAAGCTTCCGATGAAAGATCAGAAACCAATTCAAGGTGTAACGCTTTAACAGCGAAACAAACGACATGGCAGATGTACGCCTTAGTGTACTTTGCACCTCGTGATCTTGTCATAGTGACAAGGAAGGGACCACCGAAATCAACTCCCACACATTGAAATGGCTTTGCCTGAGTTAAACGACTAGGAGGTAAATTTCCCATGAACGGTTGAACTGGTTTAGGATTTGAACGGAAGCAAGTATTACAGTTGGAGAGCACTCGATGTATTGCTCGTCTGGATGAAAGTATCCAAAATTGCTGACAAATAAGGTACTGCAATGCTTGATGACCAGGATGTAAATATTTTAAGTGGAAATGACGAATAATGAGATCAGTCAAAAGATGTTGGCAGGGAAGTAACGCAGGGTGTTTGCTCTCAAATGAGAGGCCTGAAAGAGATATTCGACCGCCCACCCTGAGCATATCATCTGAATCAAGAAAAGTATTCAGTTTTCTAAAAGGTTTAGACAACAATTTTGCCCTTTCGAAGATTGTGGATTTCTTCACCAAAAACATCAATTTGAACTTGCTTCACAAGAAATTGCAAGGCATGTGTCAACTCCAGATAAATTAAGTTGCCTTGGTAACGCGATGAAGGATTTCGAGCATTGAAGCAGAACCTGAGAACATAAGACAAAATCCTCTGAATCTTAGGAAGAGATGCAAACCTTGATACTAAGTCATCAGTCAATGACTTCTGCACAGATGTTGTCAAAACAATTTTTCGTTCTTCTTCCGGACAAAAAGAAGAATCCCGAGGAGTGAATGGCGTGCTCAAAAGTTTATTTGACCTTAACCAAACTGGCCCGGACCACCACCTGGTGCAGTTTACCAATTTGGATGGAGTTAAGCCGCGTGAGCCAAAATCAGCTGGGTTATCAGTTGATTTTACATGATACCAGTTTTCGGGGGGAACAAGATTTTGGATTTTAGTTGTTCTGTTGCTCACAAAAGATTTCCACTTGTGAGGTGATGATTTGATCCAAGACAAAGCAACTGTTGAATCCGACCAAGCGAATAACCCAGAAAATACTGTAGAGGGATAGGTGGCTATAACGACGGAAATCAATTTGGCCAACAATAGAGCAGCACATAACTCGAGTCGTGGAATGGATATACGCTTAATGGGAGCAACCTTAGATTTTGCGCAAATGAGATAAGTTTCAATCTGTCCTGAGAAATAAATGAAACGAAAATAGACGATTGCCGCATACCCTCTTTCACTGCTATCACCGAATCCAGGTACTTCACACCTGCTATAGGATTTTCCAAAAATGCAACGTGGAATCTGTAGATCTCGTAGATGGGGAAGCTCAAGCTTGCATTGATTCCAACAATTTATGACGTCGGAAGTGGGAATCTGATCCCATTCCAACCCCTGAATCCAAAGAACTTGGATGAAATGCTTCATCAAGAAAGTGAAAGGGGTTAAAAAACCTAGAGGGTCATAAATTCTTGCAAGTTGTGATAAAATGATACACTTTGTGCAAATTGAATCTATTCCGGATAAAGCAAAAGAAAAGGTATCACTATTGGGACTCCAGCATAGTCCAAGAATCTTCATGAATTCCCCATCGGTAAATGAAAAGGATTGCGTCAACTGGTGTTCTATTGGAATTCCTTTGAGAAGTTTAGGTTCATTACTCGCCCATTTTCGCAGTTCGAAACCACCTCTATTCAAAAGAGAAATGAGATCATTCTTCAGAATTTCAGCCCTTTCAAGATCATCGGAACCCGTAACAACATCATCAATGTACACATCTTCGAGAAGAACCCCTGAAGCTAAAGGAAAAATATGTTCTTCATCCGAAGCTAACTTGCGCAATGTTCTAAGAGCTAGAAAAGGAGCAGAAGACAACCCGTAAGTTACGGTGTTTAACTCATAACATCTTATTGGATCTGAGGGGGAAAATCTCCACAGAATTCGCTGATATTTACGATGATTTGAATGGATCTGTATTTGACGATACATCTGTCGTATATCGGCGGTAAACACATATTTATGAGAACGAAATCTTAGAAGAATAGCAGTGATATCCTTTTGCAGTTTTTGACCTATAAGAAGGCAATCATTCAAGGAAGAATGACCAGCAACTTTAGCTGAAGCATCAAACACAACTCTCAATTTGGTGGAAGTGCTGTCAGGTTTGAGAACGCAATGGTAATAATAATAATAAACTTGTTTATTCATAAACCATAAGTATACAGACTCAGTGGAAAGTGAAGATATAACAACAAAACAAAAGAACAAATAAACAAGATAAACCTCCAAAACCATATGGTTGTGCGGAGGACCACTCCAGCCATCTCCAAATGAGCAGGTACAGAATTCACCACCGATGAGTAAAATTTTCAGTAGCATTTTTCCTATTTTATTCCATTCACAATATTAGCGATATTGAGTCTATCAGTGTCCCTTAAATATTTCTTTATAGTGCTCCTAAACAAGCCGAAAGAATTTAGTGAGTGCAGTCGGATTCTCAGCTCCAGAGGTAAAGAGTTTAGTATGTGCGGGATAAGGAAAGTGTGCGTTCGCTGTCCGATGGTCTTTCGTGCCTTATATGACGAAACTTTTCGCTGTGTTTTTCCTCGAGTATCATGATCGTGTTCCAGGTAGGTAAGAATATTTTTGTTGTTATACGTGTATGCCAGTAAAGCATAAACATATGTCTGCCTTATATCAATGACCCCTGCCTCCAGATAAAGTTTGTCCGTGGGATACAGTCTCTTTTTTTGTAAAATAATCCTAATAAATATGTTCTGTAGAACCTGCAGTCTTCTCAAGTGTGTATCATATAAACCACCCCATGCCAAAATGCCATAACGTAATCGGGACTCTACCAATGCATGGTACAACACCTTCAGATGGCTTCTCTCCAAGATTAGACACAAGAAGCGAAATCGGTATAAAAAGTGCCTCAAAGTAGCGACCACACTGTTCACATGAACGTCCCATCGTAGAAACTGGTCGATGTTGACCCCCAAATATTCCATGGAGGTGACCGGGGCAATCTGAAAGTTCCCGCCCACATTTCTAATTCTCAACATGTCGAAAAGAGGCAGGTTAGGTTTATAGATGGAGAATGGAAGATATTTAGTTTTTTCAAGATTTATTGTGAGATATCTGCGACTGAAGGCATTGAATATTTTTTCTAGGTCCTTTTCTGCTTTAAACCTCAACTTTTCCCAGTTTGTATCTCTATATAGGACGGCTGTGTCGTCAGCGAAACCGATTATACTTCCATCCGCATCGATATTCAATATATCGTTAATGTACAGGTTGAACAAAATAGGTCCCAGTACTGTGCCCTGTGGTATACCGCACTGAATATTCAATGGGTCACTAAGAAAATCGCCAATCTTTACCATCTGGATCCTGTCCCTCAAATAACTATCGAAGAGTTTCAGCGGAACACCACGCACACCAACGCCCTCCAAGACGTCCAGCATTATAGTGTGGTTCACGGTATCAAAGGCCTTGGAGAGATCTAGGAACACACAAAGAGCCACTTCGCCAGAGTCCAAAGCCCTGTAAACTGAATCGCACAGTGAGGACACAGCATCGGAGGTGGATCTTCCCTTTCGAAACCCAAACTGTCTATCAGAGATTATTTTGTGCTTCTCTAGGTAGTTTCGCAATCTCTTTTCAATAATCCTTTCGAATACTTTTGTAAAGGAAGTAACCAGTGAGATAGGCCTGTAGTTAGATGGTAGATCAGTAGGTCCCTTATTTTTAAACAGAGGAATAACAACAGAAACCTTAAACTCTTGTGGGCAAATGCCCGATTCGATAATTTCATTTATAACCTGGGAAAAGGGAACAGCAATCTCATCTCGTATTTTCTTTAGTACCTCACCTGAGATGTTGTCGTAGCCTGGAGCTCTACCAGTTTTAGTCTCATCAATGATCTGCTTAATTTCCTCTGGCGCAGTAGGTTTTATAAAGAATGAATGTTTCAGTGTTTTTTGTTTGAAAGCAGGTGTGCCCGATGTATTTATATTATCGGCAAGATTTTTACCTACATTTATGTAGTATTGATTAAAAATGTCTGCCATCCTCTTCGCATCCTTCTCAGTAGAACCGTCTTGATCCAGTACACATTTTATGTCATTTTTGTCGTTAGTTCTGTACATTTTATTCAGTGTTTCCCATAATTTCTTTGTACTGTCTTTACTTTCATAAATCTTCGTTTTAAAATAATCACATTTTGCCGTCCTTATTACGCGATTTAATCCATTTCTGTATTTTAAATATTCCTCTCTGTATTTATCTGGTTCATTCAAATATTTTCTATAAAGTGTGTTCTTAGCTTTGACGGACTTCACGATACCGGTAGTTATCCACTCTTTTCTTCGTACCTCTTTTCTTCCGATTTTCAATATCTTTGTGTTTTGTTTTAATAATCTGTCTACCGTATCCACAAAATAAGTCGACTTTAGTTGTGTGCCCTCCTGAGAGTGAAGAGCCTCCCAGTCAAAGTCCCTCAATTCTGCTCTAAAATTGGTATAATCGACGACCCTACGGTATCTATAGTACTTACTAATTTGTTTTTCTCTTGTAATAGGAAAACTGACAGCAGTTGCGCGATGATCTGTTATTAATGTTTCTATTGTTGCCGCATTCACGATATTCTCATTATTCCTCTGTTCGTTTCTCAAAAATATATGATCAAGACACGATTTCCCTCTGGTCGCCTTATTTATCACCGAAATGTAGTTATATTCGCTCATCAGGTTCACATATGCGGATACCAGGTCATCCAATTCGTTTAAGATGTTAATATTCATATCTCCCACTATTAAGTGGCGTTTAACACCTAACCTTTGTTTACCTTTCAGGTATTCATCTAGCGAATTGACAAAATCATGTGCATCCGTTGAAGGAGGTCTGTAAACACCAGTTATATGCAGCTTTTCATTCTCTGAAAGGCGGATGGTAACCTCTAAAACATTCACTTGCGCAATGCGAGTTATATTCTTCTTAAAATTAAAGCCCTTTTGAACAAAAATCATGACTCCATCGTTCTTATTAATTTCACCCCGCTCTCTTCGAGCTCCCAAAACGCCTTCAAAGTTGCATTCAGAGATGATTTTAAAGTAACATGCAAAGAATTTACCATACTACCAGAGGAATAAGTCCTCCCCATCAGTACCCAACCGAAAACAGTTTCAAGAGCTGAAGGTTCACCTTGCTTACCCTCTTGACGACCATCAAGAAGGAAGTAGAGCAGGAAATATTTCTGCTTCCAGCAGAACATCAACACTACCAGGCCTGTTGAAATTTGGATCTGCCAACATGAGTGGTTCGTGAAATGAATACTCAGTGGAGAAGTTCGGCAAATCGGAACAAATCTTTTGAATCACAATAGCATCGAATGTAAAGTTTGGATGAGCAGATCCTCGGGGACGAATAGTGCAAGAGACAGTAGAAGATGACGTGGACGAACCTCCTGCTATTCCTCTAATGCATAGGAATGATTTGGACAAAGGAAGTCCAAGAGAAGCAATACATTTTTTAGTAATGATATTAGTTTGAGAACCACTGTCCAACAGAACCCTTACTGTCTTATAGTTACCCCAGGCATCGAGAATTTCCACTTGAGCTGTAGCAAGAAGAATATTGGAAGAACTTGAAGATGCAGTGGTGGTAAAACTCTGAGCAGAGTCGCATACAAAAGCATCAGAAGGAATTAGGGTTGTTTTTCTTTTCCATCAGAATTGATGTGTAGTAAGGAGTGGTGTTTTCCAGAGCAGGATCGACAACTAGATTTAGAAGCACATTTAGAAATATCATGTGCTGAGTGCAAACAATTGATACAGCAATTGTTACTTTGGGCAATTTCCAATCTTTCAATTGGAGTTTTGGAAAGAAATGAATAGCATTTATAAATACTATGCGAAGAATTGCAATGATTGCATCTTGTTTTCGGAGAACTTTTGTTAGATTGAGCGAGAAGAATAGAAGTTGATTTATTTGAAGAAAATTTTGGTTGTTTAGTTTGAGTTTGAGTAAGCGGACTGTATTTGGGTTTAATGGTGGTAGAAAGAGCAGCAGATTCCAAAGCGGTACACTGGTTCAGAAGAAAATGATGTAAATTTGAGAATGATGGAATATCTGACGAGCATTCTTGTAGTTCGAAACGTTTAATTGTAGCATTATCCAACTTTTGAATTATCATATGGAATAGTATGAAATCCCACTGGTCAACAGGCAAACCTAAGTTTCTCAAAGATGACAAATTTTCAGAAAATGTATCAAGTAGGTTCCTCAAACCTTCAACCGAATCATGTGTCAACTTTGAAAGGTCTGTGACCTCTTCCAATGCGAATTTGCCAAAAGGCGCTTGTTTTGATACCTTTTTGTTAACGTTTCGAAAGCGATATTATAATTTTGAGCAGACAATGGAAAACCTTTCAACAATGATAAAGCCTGAGATCTTAAAGAACTCAGAAGATATTGAAACTTTTCAATTTCTGACAACTTAGCATTATTGTGAATCAAACTAATGAAAACATCTTGAAAGGTTGTCCAATCTTTATAATTTCCACTGAATGATGGCAATGAAATTTTCGGAAGCTTGACATTTGGCGCAGTTTTCGAAGACTCGTCGGAAAATCCACTAATTGTAGGAAATAAGTTGTTAAATGTTGTCTTTATTGTGAAATAACAGTCATTGAATGCAGACTTTATCTGTTTTTCTGACTCCAAATCGGGATTTTCCGAAAGTGATACTATTGCTATAATAGCATTGTGAACATTATGAAACTTTTCATGAATATACTCCAACTCTTCATATCGAAGTCGAAATCTAACATGACGACTGACGTCATCGACAGCTGCTGTCGCTAAAGAAAGAATTTCTTCCATATCGTCGATATGTAATTGACGAAGAGCATAATTTTGTTTCAATTTATTAGCACTCATTGTATTTACTTAAATAATACCTCAGTATAAGAAATAAAATTTTAATGCAACACCCAGTATGTAAATCGAACAAAATTGATCGAGGAAAAAAAGAATGTGAAATAAAGAAATTGAATTATTTCGAAACAATCGCCGAAGCAACAGATAAAAGAAAATGTGGCGCGAATTGGACCAATGTAACGGTAGCTCAATGAACGAATTTTGATCTCGCGAAAAAACAATAATGAGAAACTGAAATGAAAGCAAGGATACGCTGGAAGCACCTGGAACCTACCTTGTTGGATGAACCCAGAATGGAAGTCAGCACTGTCCAGATCTCACAATAGCTTTCACACACTGTTTTGAATAATTATATAAAAATGTCCGAGTTTTCACTGATATTTGTTTCCGTGAATCGAGCGTTCACTTCCACAATTCTCAGGTGGCAGAATAATAATAATCTCCGAAAAATCTGTTTTACGACGCATATGCCACCAGATGTGCGTTCCAAGATTTCCCAACGTATTTATTTATTTAACAACAATGAAATTAAAAAATGAAGAATGAAATAGACCGTTGATTCAGCGATCATTTCGAAATGAAGAAACAACGTATTATAAAACAAAACCATACTGAATGTTGCAGTAACAAGCAGCATTTATGAAAATAACACCAGATTCCATAAGTGCTCCATCTATAGATCTGCCAGAAGTTTGGACGCCGATAGTTCGATCCAACTTAAAAAGATCATCATATCACAGATGAGTATATAACATTGTTCATTTTTCTTTCATGACTTCTGTCATATTGACTTTTTTGAAAATTGATAATTTTCGAAAGGTTTTTTACTTTTCCTCCTTGATAAAGATAGAAGATGTCTATCGAAACGTCGGAAAACATTACATCCACAATAGATGATGGTAATAGCCCAAATAATCATTCAACACGAGCTCCATCATCAACAATATCTCAACATCAAAATTATATCGATTTAATTCCTTTCAACTTCAAATAATTCAAGAAAGATGCAATTTAAAATAAAAGATGATGAATGATTTTTTCTGCAAAAAAGACTGATGATTCCAGGAAGTACAAGATACGGACCTTTAGTTCAAGCGATATTTGTTTTTCATGCGATATAACCAATCTGTAGGGTAGTAGTGAAAAACCCATAAAAATGGAATAAATCTAGGTAATGATGCCAAACAATGCATGACTGTTATCAAGATCCTTCTACAAGAGATCCTTTCAATTGATATTTTCGTTTGAATATTACAGGTGAAAATGCAATTATTTTATGAAATTTCAACACCCTATATATCTTGAACGGGGCAAATTTGGAAAAATGTTATAGGAAGAAAATGTTTATTTGACGTAAAGAATCTATGGTTGAAATTAACGCAATGGTCAAAGATCCACCCTGTATAGTAGAGTATATAGATTAATGGTTTCATCATCTAGATTGGCTCATTGAGTTATTGAGTGGTAAAGTTTTTTCTGGAGTAAAGGTCATGGCTGATTATTTGGAAAAAGAAAATTGCAAATGTATTTAATTTGCAAATTTTGAATCGATTGCAAAATATGGAATTATATTCCAGAGAGCCAGGTGTTAATTATAAATTTCTTATACAGAAGAGAATTTTCAAAATGTCAAATCGGTAATCTTGTAGAGGAGTCTTCAGGAACAATTCTTTGTTAACTTCGAGTGGTCGATATATTCTTGATTGTTCAAGAATTTTTCACAAAAATAGATCTCGTTACATAACCTATGAGAATAATGGCTATCCTGTAAGATCTATAAATATTCACTATCCCAAACAGAGTTCAACACTCACAGAAAAACACCCTGACTATACAGGGTGAACCACGACGAGCTGCATCGATCGATATCTCAGAAACTGAATGTGGGAAAAATTTGAAATTTTGGAAACGTGCCAGATGTCTTGGGACCTATAGAGCTAAAATATTTTCATCTATTGGGCATTTCCGGTTATACCGGAAATAGACCCTAAGTCGCTTATTTTAAATGGGATACCCTATATATTATTACATTTTTGGATTCTACTTAACATTCTAGGCAGATTTAATGCATCGTGTCCTATCCCTAAGTCTGAGCGTTTTTGACATATTCAGGTTTTTATGTCAAAAATTACGATTGCAAGCCCTAACTTAATTATCAATTGTTCCTATAAGGAAGCCGTTTTTACTTACTTTGGGTTAGATGTCTTGTTGAAAAGGACCTACTTCAATAGATTTTGTATAATACTTGGACAAATAATCATACAGAGTGTTCAAAAAAAAAAAGATCTAGAATGAGATTGAGAAAACTGACAAAACTCGATTTTTTCAAATGGAAGCCCACCATTTTTATTATTTTGTAGCATTAATTATCAAAAATGAAGGTAACTTTGTATGAGGTTATCTATACCTAAAATTTGAAGTTTTCGAAATATTGCCAATTTAATATTTTTTTATGGCGGTTTTGCATTTAATGTGTAAACAATTAGATCTAGGATAGCCACGTTTATATTCGACATTTCAAGTAGTATTTGAATCAGGCTTAAAAAAATCATTTAAGTAAATATTCAAATTGGTGTCCTTGAACTTCTGCATCTCAGCAGCAATTGTTCATGGGTGGCTTTTCTTATTGATTGGGGGTCCAGGTCTTCAAATGCTGTTCTAACACGTCTCATGCAGTATTTCATGGTGGTCACTGATGTTTTATACACGTTATTTTTCACTGTTCCCCATACATAAAAATCGAGCACTGATAGGTCCGGGGAGCGAGGTGGCCAAAGATTTGGTCCATTGGTGGCTATCCATTGATCGTAAAATAAGTTTTCCAGATAATTATTGACCAAATGGGCATTATGTGGAGGTGCTCCATCATGTTGGTAGAAAAGATTTCGAAGTTCAGCAAGGGGCAAGTTGTCTAAATAGTCAACTTCAAAATTCCGTAAGATGTTGAGGTATCCGTCTCCTATAAGTTGAAATATGTGTTTTATATTAGAACTATTCAAAAAGAACTAACTTACCATTCAAGTTCTCTTGATAAAATTGTAAGCAAACAATGCCGTCATTTCTTACTGCACAATAAACGTTAAATTTCCAGGATTCTTGAAAATTGTGTTCCCTAAATGGGTGTACATTTCTATCACTTCAATGATGGCAATTACGTCGATTAAAAACACCATTCTTTGTAAATTTGGCTTCGTCGGTCCAAATGATATTATCCAAAAAAGAAAAATCTTCTTGTGAACGAAGTATTATGAATTCACAGAATTCCATTCTTCTTGGAAAATCAGTTTCATTCAAATACTGCACTAATGAAATTGCATAGGGATGATATTTGTGTTTATGTAAAATTCTTAGAACTGACGATTGAGATAATCCTGATTCTAATGCTACTTGCCTTGAAGATTTTGTTGGATATGCTTCAAAATATCCCAAAATTGCTGTTTCAATATTTTCATTGTCAAAAACTGGTTTCTTTTTGTACCTACATTTTTTGCCTTTACGGATCCATAATTCTTGAAGTTTTCTATAATTCGTTTAACAGTATTTGGTGATGGTTTTTGTTTATGAGGATATCGGGTAGCAAATGTATCACAGTTCTTGAAATAACTTTTTCACATTGTCCATAAATAATAAATAAGTTTAAATAATCCTCGTTTGTATAATTTAACCGGGCTGGCATTACGATGATTTGAAATGTCAAATATAAACGTGGCTCTCCTAGATCTAATTGTTTACACATTAAATGCAAAACTGCCAAAGAAAACTATTAAATTGGCAATATTTCGAAAACTTCAAACTTTAGGTATAGATAACCTCATACAAAGTTACCTTCATTTTTGATAATTAATGCTACAAAATAATAAAAATGGGGGGTTTCCATTTGAAAAAATCGAGTTTTGTCAGTTTTCACAATCTCATTCTAGATCTTTTTTTTTGAACACTCTGTATGATTATTTGTCCAAGTATTATACAAAATCTATTGAAGTAGGTCCTTTTCAACAAGACATCTAACCCAAAGTAAGTATAAAGGACTTCCTTATAGGAACAATTGATAATTAAGTTAGGGCTTGCAATCGTAATTTTTGACATAAAAACCTGAATATGTCCAAAACGCTCAGACTTAGGGATAGGACATGATACATGAAATCTGCCTAAAATGTTAAGTAGAATCAAAAATGTAATAATATATAAGGTATCCCATTTAAAATAAGCGACTTAGGGTGTATTTTCGGTATAACTGGAAGTGCCCAATAGATGAAAATATTTTAGCTCTATAGGTAATAAGACATCTGGCAAGTTCCCAAAATTTCAAATTTTTCCTACATTCAGTTTCTGAGATATCGATCGATGCAGTTCGTCGTGGTTCACCCTGTATATGTAGGGACACTTTTCAATAATTTGACACCACAATTGAAGGTTTTGATTTATATAAACTATATGTAAGAAATATGAAAGAAATTTTGATTAAATTGAAAACTTATCCTTCAGATGACTATTTATGCAAAAATAAATAGAATTTTCATTTCGTGTTTTTGAACGGCATTCTTTTGAATATCCTCACAATTGTATGAGTACATGTGAAATTTTTGAAATGAGAAATAAATATTTATTTACTTCAGAAATAATTCTCATTTAAAGGAATATATTGCAGATATTAAAGAAAAAAAGATATATTTTTGAAAACTTTTATTTCTAAAGGTACGAATTACAGGACATCTGTTCATATGAAACTTTTTCTTAAATTGAGCTCATAACTATAGATAATCAATAAGAAAACACCCTGTTCGAGGTAGGATTTCATTTAGACACATAATGATGTTTTTATTTCTGATTTGTTATTTTGTCATAATATTTCTGTTTTCAGTGGGGCGACCAAAGTGTGAATCAACGAGTTCTGGAAATTATCCAGCGCCAAAATGCAACCAGTATTACTCTTGCTCCAAAGTGTTATGGTGGTGGACATCAAACCTTCACACGTGTCCAGTGGAGCAAGCCTTTGACTCAAATTTGAAGAAATGCGTTCCTTCTGAACAAACCACATGTGTACTCAAAGACAGCATTTCATGAAGAATGTAATTCTAAAAATTTCTATTAAATTTTTCAGAATCTATAATTCTTGGGTTAATTTATTCGTCTTTCTGATTTCGAGTTTCAGATATAATATATATTGTCAAACAATTCCTTCTTAAGATTGTAAACATTATAAGGATTAAAGTAGAGGTCAATTCATCCAAACCTCATTGTTCAAAAATCTGGGTGATGAGATTTTTAGCTATTACTTAAAGGAGAACTATTACCAAATGATTGAGCTAGAGGTGGTAAAATAAAATATTTATTGTACAATGTTCACATTCAAAAAATAAATAGGTACTCGCAGTTAAAATATTTATAAATTAACTACATTTAAACAGAGTTGGCCTATTTACAATTATGAAGTAGTTGTTCAAAGAGCATTGAGTGAAATAATAATTGAGAAGTTATCTTGAGAAAATGTAGAATCATATTTCACAATAGAAGAGTCATAAAATTGTGTTTACTTGCGAAACAGCGTTGTCTGCAGGACTAGATCGAGTAATGTGTGTTGCCGAAATTATTCGAGTCAAGAATATTGAGAGAAGTGGCGACATCATCAATCAAACACAAAGTTTACAGTGATAGAGTTTGAATTTATTCCAAACTGTCTACTATCAGTGTTCCGTATTTACGCATTATTCAATTTGGTAATGTTAAATTTTGGGTATTTTTCTTTATTAATTATATTATTTGCATTCAAATCAATGTACGACTCTTAAGTTTATTCATAATACTAAAATTGTAGCCAACGAATTGCGCTAATAGCACCATTATCGTGCGCATGTGTATAAGGGGAAAAAATTGTAACGTAGTTCAGTTCGACTGAAGAAATGACCGCAGGTACTTCCATGTTGAAAACTCACATTTTTTTTAAGTTTATTTCCATCGCAGGAACTTCTTCGTTAAAACCGTGTACTATTGAAACTTTATGGCAATCGCAAACAAAAGAACAGGACATCTGACATCTTTGTGTGAAGTGACTTGGACAACCTGGCCCCTGTCAAGTCTGGATCCCAGAAGGGTCCTTCGCCAACACCAGGAAAATCAAGAAGACCAAGAGGGTGAGTGTAATTCGTTGGTTCGTTTGCTTTCATTCAGTTAGATCTTTGTTTCGTAAGAGTCTTACATTAGAGAAGAAAGGGCATATACAGTCCTCTTTAAATCTCTCCCGGCACGCAAATTATATTGAAAACTATTCTTTTTTCTAAGAACAAAACAATCAGAAAGAGAAAAGGTTTTATTGATAAATTGAGATGTTGAGGTTTATAATGTAACAAGACAGACTTTCAGAGCGATTAAAGAGAAAGAATAATTAAGATTCACAACGGTTACAGTGATAGCCTGTCAAATCTATCAGAAAAACAGAAATAGAAATACATAATTATGTGTGAAGAGTTGAACTGTATGAAATGAGTTTTGACACGAGATAAAGTTATATAAAATAAAGAGCAGTTGAGGAAGTGATTAAGTCTTTAAGAAAGCATCTGTATCATACTAACTTAATTGAGAGATTTATCATAGAATGATCAACGCTTACAGTAATAATAGTTATATTAGAAAAGCAGAAGAATTCATATGATAATTCAAGAATTGGGATGAAATATTTGTACAATAAGAGATGTGAGATGTAGAGAAAATTATCATAAACTGGAACTAAAGTGACAACATTATTATTTGAGATGATATAATATGATTAGTTGAGAACAATAATGATATCAGGCAATATAAATACTGAGAAGTTGAAAAAGGAGTCCTTATAGTGTATACTTAAGTATACGAGGTGCACTATCAATGTAGAATCATCAGGTGACTTCTCCAACCAGGACTAACGAAGGTTCTGGTAACTATTTTTCTTATCGAGAAATCTTGAATGAATATTGAGAACATCCTAGTTGCAGAATCCCATGATGATCCCAGCATGGCACGTACAGATATCTGAAACTTATAAGGCCTGAGAAGTCAAATCATAAACAGATGAACATGTCTAAAAGTTGAGTGAAATACGTTTGAGTGAAAATGAGTAAATTACAAGTGAATCTGGCAGTAAATTGAGAAATTCATTGTTAACGTAGAGAGGTGATTTTCGAAAGAACAGACATGAAAAAGATAGCTAAAATTGGCACGCGGTTGGACGTAGAATATTTTAAAATATTAAAAATATGACTCAAAACATGAATTAGAGGTGTCGAGAATGTAATATGGAGCGTAACTTTAGTGTAAAATTAATGAGATGAATGGGATGTTTAAAGGACTTATAAAGTCATGCAGTTTCACAAGTGTATTTGAGAAAATTGTACTATACCTTCAAGAGAGGATTATAGGTGTCTTGAGCAGAGAAAAATGTCTTTGATTGTAAAAATAAAAGTAGATAAGTCTTGAAATAGACAGTAAAAAGCAATATAGAGCACTAGTCACACCAGGTTCACTTGTAACGAGGAGTTCGAAGAGAATAGTGGATTGAAAAAAAAACTCGAGCAATAAAAATTGAGAGAATCACACATGATTTGTTATTTTTTTTGAGCTGATTTTTTCATCGATCAACTGACACTTACACATCATCATGAAGCGATGATACATGAGGTAGACAATCCATGAGCGTAGAGTAGGTTCAGTAGGTCGAGTTGGGTGAAAAAATTCTTGCAATTTTTAACACTCATAAGCCTATAAATTCAAAAAAATCGTTAAATCTTAATTTGAGATTCGTTTCCGGATGAAAATATGTTAACAAAATGTATATTCTTTATTAATAGGTAGAGTAGTGATTTTTCCTCGATGTGAATGAGATTTTACGAAGAAATGACCATCATAATTCTATAAATTATGGAAAACTATGGCCACAAAAGAGAGTGTGAGAAAATTCAGATTGCACTGCTGTTGTGCCCATTTTCGGAAGAAAAATGATCATGATCTTTAACTAACTAATCTTTCATGTTGAAGCTTTTCTTACATATGTATATGACAATTTTTACCAACTTCTCTAGGTGCGTCTGACACTATTTCAATGTGTTTAATATGAAAACGAGCAAAGAAAGCAATTTTATATATTTCATCAGGAAACCAATCTAAGAAATTCTAACCACGAAAACTAGAGTAACATGAAAAATCATCATTATACGTACATTTTAAATAATAACTTACAGTATATGCTCCTGATACTTGAACGAAGTTTCACTAATTTTCTTATTGCATTGCCTAAGTAATATACTGATTCGAAGTCTCCGTATAAAATAAAGGGATATTTTTTTTGTGAACAAAATTTCGAAATTCAACATGGTCGTTATTTGGAAAAGGAACTTTCTCATTATTGAGTTCTTGGTACAACTCATATATTCATTTAATTTTATCTGAGATGAAAGATAATTCAAACACCTGTCACATATCATTTTTTTCCTTTTGCATTTCGAGGGCTGACTTGAGATGTGTCGGGAAAGATCTTCAATCCAACAATAATGATATTTAATTTCATATTAACGTATATCTTCTAAAGGTGTTATATCGAAGTCGCTCAAATTTGGAAAATATTCACCTTGAACTATCAGTAAATCCACATGTTTTGGCGTATAATGTTGTTGAGTCAATCTTAAAGGTGATAATAGTATTAATAATAATAATATCTATTTTGAGATTCTTACATATTGAATAAATACATAATCAGAACGAAATATATGTCCTAGAATACAAAATAAAAAGAAAGTTAAATAAATTGATTTGACTTCATGTTTGCACACAAAAATTCATCAATTGATTATGTTTCAATGCCAAGTAACAGTTTGTGTAATTCTTTTTTGAAACATTTTTGGTTAAGTATGTAACGCCCTTACGTGCAGTTCCTTTATTAGTAAACTCGGGCGCCAGACTATTTGCTTCTGAGGGCGTCACCCTCACCTATCGAGCTTCTCCGGAATGTCCAGAAGCTCGAGCCTAGGCAGACTCCAGTGGAGAATGAAGTGGGTAGCTGTTGGAGGTAGAGGTGTCACCAATAAAACACGCGATTAACTAAAAAATTACTCTCTATTCACACCAAATAAACAAACATTCCAAAATAATGGGTCTCACAGTCCTTAAAACAAATCAACAGTTCGTATCAGGTACAACAGTCCTTAATCTATATCACAAAATCTTCACAGTCCTTAACCTCTAAAAACCCAAGTCCCAAATCTACTTGTCAATCACCAAAAGTCCAGTAACATTCCGTGAAGGGCTTAGAGTGCACACAAAGCGACCACAGTGGCGAGCTACTCGACGCATTAGGCACCAGAAAGAATTAGGCAAGCAAAATGACGTAGGCATAAAAATGGGTTAGGCATACCAATGAATCAGGCAGAGAATAGATAAGGCATTCGCTCATCAGAAAATTGCTCATGCATGAAAGTGACTAAGGCCGTGTGAAAGAAATAATAATATCACGGGGTTAAAGCGAGAGGGCGGGGGCGGAAACCAAAGCCTCACTCAGGCCAACATGGACCATCCAAGCGGAGGGGGGTCCCTGGGGCACGGTTCCGCACGGCGCAACTAGTGTCCGCGCGCAACAGAACCCCTCGAAGAGAACTGCCAAGGCCCAGCCCAAATCGGAGTGACCGGCGGTATGGTGTGCGCATGCGCACACCACCGCGCGTTCACCCGCGACAACGACAGGGCCGAGGTCGAACCAAGTGCCTGCCGCACAGCAGCCCACGCCACGGAAAACTTCGGTCTCAGCACGATTGAGCTTTGCCCATCTCGCACATCAACGTCAGCTCCGAGAGATGGACAGCAGGAGTCCGCCGAGGTAAAACGGTCAACCACCTAGGGACGATTGAGCTTTGCCCATCTCGGCACCCAGATGTCGAATCCGCAATACCGGCTAAAGGACTCGTAAAGGACGTGATGCCCTGAACGCCCTCCTGCAGCCGTCGTTCGGTCTCAACGATCGAACCTCACACTCACCTCCTGGAATCTCATCCTCCACAGGTGGTCCTCCGGTCCCTCTCTATACCCCTTTCCTACCTTGGTATGTCTGCCTACCACTGAACTCACTACCAGCACTCACAACACTGGCTGGACCCTCCCCACTAAACGGTAGAGGCTTTCCTCTTGTTTTGAGTTCCGCGCCGTACGAGGAACTGCCGTTCCAGTGCTCGACTCGCCTATAAATACCATTCTCGGTCCCCTCCACCACATACGTCGTGCGCACTGCAGATGGAGGTGGGAATGATCGGTCGGTGTCCCCACCGCTCGGCGTGATCTCGCTGGACTCGATCAAGGTCAACGGGTCTCCGCCACGCAAACAAAACCACTTCGTTACAAGTATTTGTTTTATTCTTTGCAGTAGCCTGTTAAAATACTTCATACAAGAATATTTTGGTCCTTTTTCAATAATGGACATTCTGTGAATGGGATAGATATAGTCAGTATATCTGTTATTATAAAGATGTGATGGTAAATTTGCTTCAAAATACTCTGTATTCTTGAAGAGAAACATTATTCTTAATGCTCTCTTTTGAACTATGAAAACCCCCTCAATGATCCTTACACTGCCATAAATAAACAAGCCATGTCTTATGATTGACTCAAAGTTCGAGAAGTAAATTGTTCTCAGACCACTTTCATTCAGGTACTGTGAAAGTATTCTTAAACTATAACAGACTGAGTTTGAACTTCTACAAACTTGATCTATGTGGCCTTCCCATGACAGAAATGAATCCACAGTCAATAGATCTCAATAAGTTAACCGCTTCATTCATGATCGGTGCACTGCCAGCAGAAGTTGATCTTTTTAATTGGTGTTTTTGGGGAGGTAAATCCGTCTTCAGGCGGTGGTGTACTTGCACTTTCATTGTTGTCTTTCGAATTTGATGTCTGTGACTGTTCGACGCTTTCTTCATTATCATTTTCTTTCTGTTCTTCCTCAAATTCTGCCTCTTGTGATCCCTAGAAAACACAATTATACAAACACAATTCAATATTTTTTGACAATATTAATTTGAGTTGATGAAAAAAAAAAACGAATTATTATTGAATCTACTCAGACAATTTTTGTTTCTTTACACATGCCGCAAAATGCAGAGGAATGGGAAGGTGTTGCAAAATATTTTAATGAGAAGTGGAACTCCCCAAACTGTGTGGAAGCCATTGATGGGAAACATATAAGCATTCAAGCGCCAGTCCATTCTGGCACAGAATTTTGCAATTACAAAGGGTTTTTTAGCATAATATTGCTTGCTGTAGTTGATGCAAATTAAAATTTCATATACGCAAACGTTGGTTGCCAGGGAAGAATTTCAGATAATGGCGTTTTCAATGCTACGTTTTTAAAAAATGTTTAGAGGACAACATGATGCACCTTCCCTGCCACGCCCTTTACCCCAATCAAGCTTTACGATGCCATACGTCTTTGTAGGAGATGAAGCTTTTAAATTTACATGTAATGTTATGAAGCCATTCTCGGGATTGCATAATAAAAGAACAAAACAAAGAATATTCAACTTCCGACTAAGTAGGTCTCGAAGAGTTTCCGAAAATGCATTTGGCATAATGTCTTCCAGTTTTCGAGTAGTCAGAAAACCATTATTGTTGGAACCAGAGAAAGCAACAAAAGTGACATTGGCTGCAGTTCATTTGCATAACTACTTGAGGAAAAGCGAATCGAGAAACGTTTACAGCTCAAATGGTATGTTGGATAGGGAATCATCTGAGAGAGGAGAAGTATTTCCAGGCCTGTGGAGGTGTGATCCAGCCACTTGCCAGATAAGCAAGCTGCCTGCCATCCCAAGGAGAAGTTCTATTGAAGCTCAGAATATTAGGGATAAGTTTGCAGACTACTTTGTTTCTCCGCAAGGGGAACTACACTTCCAGTATGATAAGTAGTTCGACATATTTTTGTAATTTTGATTAATAAATTAGTGATAAATGAAAATATAGATCTCAAATTAGCCTACCTCTGTATCCTGAGTGTTCCTGGGTTTGTTCCTATCTGCCAAGAACATCAAAGCTTTGTAGGCAAACTACTTGCTTGTATAGGCGTCATCAGCGCCAGTCCTGGTCTTCCTCGACTCGCTCTCATTCTTTTTCTCCCTTGCGAATTGGCTTTGCAAATTTCTAATTTTCTTTTCCACCTCCACTTTTTCAATGCCAAATGACAACGCAATTTCCACCAAACCACCATGCCGTTTGTTTCTGTTTTTATAGTTAACATCACTTGAATCCCATAAGTAAGAACGATCACGGTACATTTCAATAAAATTCGACGTTTGGGTATCACTCCAATTCATTTTCAATAAAAATGTTGAACACTTGAACAACAGTAAGCACTATTCAGCAGTGACAAGATCGACACGTCCACACTGGTGCATTCGACTCGATTGTCTTTGATCCGGACCGACCTGATTCGGGTTGCGTTCGACTCGACTCGACACCGCTTAACAATGTCTAGCGACACGTCCAGACTTGTTCGACATTGTCGATCGACATAGTGTGGACGCGGCTTTAGGTCGTATGAATTTCATTTATTGTTTACGCTTGAAAGTCATATTTCCGAAAAGATTGACAAGAATTCAACGAGGGAATATAATCGAGTTCTTTCGTGTTTTGATTATCGGTTTTTGTTTCTGTTCGGTTCTTTTGTTATAGCATGAATTTGAAGCTGAGGCGATCGCTAAATATTTGAATTTCGCGCTAATTTTATGAGTCAACACTGGTGATGTTATATTGTCTCATTTAAATTAATTTATTTAGGATCAATGAAACACTTATCTCGAGAGGTGGTAGAAGACTGATTTTTATTATCACTTCTTAATTTACATGCGTAGTACAGATATCACACTTGCGTACATCTACTATACAAAAGATTGTATATATTTTAAATATTCAAGATTATTTAACATTATATGACATCTTCCTTTTTTCCTCTCTTTCCCTATCGCCTTATACAAACTATACTACAAAAGTAACTCTAATTCAAATATTTGTTACATAAATAAAAATAAAATTCAATACCTTAATCTATTAGGAGGATTAATAATACGACCTGTTCTAGTCCTTTGTGGGACAAATATGACATCGTCGTCAATATCACTATCATTAGCATTGCTAGTTGTGCCATTATTAGAATTATTAAATGAACAATTATTTTTTACTTCACTGGGTAAATCATCATACTTAAATCTATCATTTTCAAAACTTATTTTATTATTACTGCGAACTTTGATTAGAAATTTTCTGTTTCTTATCACTATTTTGCCCTGGAACAATTTAACTATGAATGTTCTTAAATCAATTTTTTCAATTATTTTTCCATTCAACCATTTATTTCCCTTAGCAAAATTCTTTACCTTGACTATGTCCCCTGGAGTAAATTCACAGCCTTTTCTTGTTGTTCTATCATAATATCTTTTCTGTTCATGTTGCCTTTCAATTAATTCCTTTTTTATTTTATTTTGATTTTGTAATCTAGGCTTCGAAAGAACTAGAGAAATAGGTATATTTGTCCTTAATCTCCTACTAAACATTAATTGTGCTGGACTTGGTAGATTAGATGATATAGGTGTGTTTCTAAAATCTAATAGACACAAATTTATATCACTTTTCGAAGATTCTGAATATATAATGATGTTTTTTAGGGTTTGAACAAATCTTTCGACTTGCCCATTAGATTGAGGATAATGAGGATTACTCGTTATATGTTGAAATTTCCAATTTCTACTAGTATTATGAAATTCTGAACTAGAAAAACAGGGTCCATTATCACTGACAATAATTTCGGGAATTCCATGAACTGAAAATATTTTTTCATACTTTCAATAACTTTTGTACTTGTTTGATTTGAAATTTCAGCCGTCTCTATGAACTCAGAATAGTAGTCTACTAATATAATATTATGTTTACTAGTAAGCGGGTAGATCAATAGGCCCATAGATCCATAGGCCAGTAGTTCAATAGGCCAGTAGTTCAATTGGCCCATGGATCAATATAGACCATAGATCAATATAGACCTTAGATCAATAGGGCCCATACATCAATGAAGCACGCAGAAACACTAAACACGTCAAAAAACCCGATGAAAGCGAAAAATCATAAAAGTATTGGAAAAAACACGAAGAAACGCGAAAAAACACGGAAGAATCCGAAGAAAGACGAAAGAAACCGAAGTTAAACGAAAGAAACCGAAATTACACGAAACAACGCGAGAAAACACGAAAGAACACCAAGTAACACAAAAAACTTAATGGAACCTGAAAAAAACCCGAAACACAAAAGTACTTGTAAATTGCACACCCCGTATATCACCCGATCGTGAACTCATTGTAAATTGCACACCCTGTATGACATGTTATCGAAATCAGCTCCCATTCGCGAGAAAACTTGAAGGAAAATGCATATGAGACACTCAGTATACAATTGATTAGCTTTAAAAAAAAAACCAAGAGAATATCGTTGTTACTCCATCTATTCGAGTTCAGTAATTACCACGAAGGAAGTATCAAAATTATTCTATGGAGCTCCTATGTAACACCCCGTATATGTTTCGAAAATAATTTTTCCGTAAAACAACCCGAAGGAACACAAAAAACTTGAGAGCGCGCAAAAAAACAGAAGAACTTGTAAAGTGCTCACCCCGTATATCACCCGATCGCAAATTCATTGTAAATCGCACACCCTGTATGACATTATACCGAAATCAGCTCTCATTCGCGAGAAAACCTGAAGAAAAATGCATATGGGACACCCCGTATATAATTGATTCGCAGTGGGTGCTTTCATCATAAAAACAAACCGAAAGAATATCGTTTATAACTCTATCGTTTCAAGTTCAGTGCATTCCACCAAGAAAGTACCCGACCAAATACGAAAAAACGCGAAAAAACATGATAGAACCCAAAGTAACACGAAAGAACGAAAAAAATCCGAAGGAACTCAAAAAACCCCGAAGGAGCACAAAATCAACGAGAGCGCGCAAAAAAACTTGAAAGAAAGCTTAAGACCCCGAGGGAGCACAAAAAACCGAAAGCGTGCAAAAAATAATGAAAGAACTTTTAAATTGCACACCCTGTATATCACCCGATCGTAAACTCATTGTAAATTGCACACCCTGTATGACATTTTATCGTAATCAGCTCCCTTACGCGGAAAAGCACGAAAGCTAGAGAAATACTCCGATGAATGTCAGCGCTACTCAGATCTGACACACTGTTTATCAATCGAATATATTTTATCGAATTCAGAACTGGAACACACCGAACGAACACAAAAAACTCGAATTTGCGCGAAAAAAATCAAATCAACTTGTGAATTGAGCACCTCGTATATCACATGATCGCAAATTCATTGTAAATCGTTCACCCTGTATGACATTTTATCGAAATTAGATCCCACTCTATGATTGGTTCGCAGTGGGTGCTTTTTCCATAAAAAATTCAGACGGAAAATCTCTCGAAGAAAGAATCTGGTGAAAATCAGTGCTCTCAAATGGCTCAGCCTGTATAGCGATTTTTTCGAGATAGCACAGCCTGTATAGCGATTCATCGCGATCTGTGTGCATTCTTCAAGGACGATAATGAATTGGCGCGAAAACAGAGCCTGAAATGACGATTTTCAGAAGCATATTTGAGGTGTTTTTCTTGAGATTCGTGAAACGTGAGTGGTCTCCAGAGATTCGGAATCTCCTGTAGATTCTTATTCGAGTGCTTGGAAGGCGCAAAAAATCTTCCACCGCCCATATCGAGCGAAAAATTGATGCAGTATTTTCAAATTTGGAGCTCGCGTTCGGATATCATCGGTAACGTATGAGAATCTGTGACACTTCTCCTCGAATTATCGACAAAAATGCCGAATTTCGAATGAAGAATTCGCGGCCTTATATCGCTACTTGGATATGAAAATTGGTACCCATAGATGGGGAATTTCCTCAAGTTTCATTTTCTACCGCCGAAAATGCGTTTAGAGGCTCGAGGGGCCCGCACTGAGCGAAAGCATCATGGGTGATTTTGACGTTTCGCGGGGCTATCGAAACTAAAAATTGCCGTTTCACTTACGGGATTTCAGCCTAGAAATAGAGGGGCTCCGGAGTTCTAATGGATTCTAAGGAAACCGGACGTCCTCGCTCTCGGATTATGTGGCGAGTCCGGGAAGCTGGGCGTTTTGGCTTCGGAGCCTATTTCCTTTTTTCTTACACGATTTCGCGAAAAACGTCATTTTCGCGATTTCCTTTCGAAAATTTCGGGCACTTTAAGAGCGCCCGGGGGGATTTTCGCGGTCGCTTCCCCTAGAAGAGGATACGCCTTTTCGATTTTTTTTAAGATTCCCTCTCGAGCGGCCCTGCGGGCCGCAAGGTAAGCTTTGCTTTCCGGGTCCCTAACGAGACCACCTGTCAAAATTTTGTCTGGTCCCTGATCTTATTACTTTATTATATAGACTAGTAAGCGGGTAGATCAATAGGCCCGTAGATCCATAGGCCAGTAGATCCATCAGCCAGTAGTTCAATAGGCCAGTAGTTCAATTGGCCCATGGATCGATATAGACCATAGATCAATAGGGCCCATACATCAATGAAGCGCGCAGAAACACTAAACACGTCAAAAAAACCAGATTAAAGCAAAAATACATAAAAGTACTGGAAAAAAAAAACGAAAAACGCGAAAAAACACGGAAGAATCCGAAGAAAGACGAAAGAAACCAAAGTTACACGAAAAAAACCGAAATTACACGAAAAACGCGAGAAAACACGAAAGAACACCAAGTAACACAAAAAGTCTAAATGAACCTGAAAAAAACCCGAAACACAAAAGTACTTGTAAATTGCACACCCCGTATATCACCCGATCGTGAACTCATTGTAAATTGCACACCCTGTATGACATGTTATCGAAATCAGCTCCCATTCGCGAGAAAACTTGAAGGAAATTGCATATGAGACACTCTGTATACAATTGATTAGCTTTAAAAAAATAAACCAAGAGAATATCGTTGTTACTCCATCTATTCGAGTTCAGTAATTACCACGAAGGAAGTATCAAAATTATTCTATGGAGCTCCTATGTAACACCCCGTATATGTTTCGAAAACAATTTTTCCGTAAAACAACCCAAAGGAACACAAAAAACTTGAAAAAACTTGAGAGCGCGCAAAAAAACAGAAGAACAGAAGAATAAAAAGATCGCGGCCTTATCTCGCTACTTGGATATAAAAATTGGTACCCAGAGATGGGGAATTTCCTCAAGTTTCATTTTCTACCGCCGAAAATAAGTTTTGAGGCTTGTATCGCCCGCACTGAGCGAAAGCATCATGGGTGATTTTGACGTTTCGCGGGGCTGGCGAAACTAAAAATTGCCGTTTTACTTACGAAATTTTAGTCTAGAAATAGGGGGGCTCCGGAGTTCTAATGGGTTCTAAGGAAACCGGACGTCCTCGCTCTCGGAATATGTGGCGAGTCCGGGACGCTGGGCGTTTTGGCTTCGGAGCCAATTTCCTTTTTTCTGAGGCACTTAAGGCGATTTCGCGAAAAACGTAATTTTCGCGATTTTCGTTTGAAAATTTCGGGCACTTTAAGAGCGCCCGGGGCGGGTTTCGGGGTCGCTTCTTCTAGAACAGGATACACCTTTTCGATCTGTTTTAAGATTTCCTCTCAAGCGGCCCAGCGGGCCGCTCGGAAAGCTACGCTTTCCGGGTCCCTCACGGGACCATTTTCGATTTTTTTCTCTGGTTCCCGATCTTATTGCTTTTATTATATTGACTAGTAAGCGGGTAGATCAATAGGCCCGTAGATCCATAGGCCCGTAGATCCATAGGCCAGTAGTTCAATAGGCCAGTAGTTCAATTGGCCCATGGATCAATATAGACCATAGATCAATATAGACCGCAGATCAATAGGGCCCATACATCAATGAAGCGCGTAGAAACACGAAACACGTCAAATTACCCGTGGAAAGCGAAAAAGCTAGAAAGAACTGAAAAAAACACGGAGAATCACGAAAAAACACGAAGGAATCCGAAGAAACACGAAAGAAACCGAAGTTATACGAAAGAAACCAAAATTACACGAAACAACGCGAGAAAACACGAAAGAACACCAAGTAACACAAAAAATCTAAAGGAACCTGAAAAAAACCCGAAACACAAAAGTACTTGTGAATTGCACACCCCGTATATCACCCGACCGTAAACTTATTGTAAATTGCACAACCCTGTATGACATTTTATCGAAATCCGCTCCCATTCGCGAGAAAACTTGAAGGAAAATGCATATGAGACACTCAGTATACAATTGATTAGCTTTAAAAAAAAAACCAAGAGAATATCGTTGTTACTCCATCTATTCGAGTTCAGTAATTACCACGAAGAAAGTATCAAAATTATTCTATGGAGCTCCTATGTAACACCCCGTATATGTTTCGAAAATAATTTTTCCGTAAAACAACCCGAAGGAACACAAAACTTTGAAAAAACTTGAGAGCGCGCAAAAAAACAGAAGAACTTGTAAAGTGCTCACCCCGTATATCACATGATCGCAAATTCATTGTAAATCGCACACCCTGTATGACATTATCAAAATCAGGTCTCATTTGAAAAACTGATAAAAAATGAAATATGGGACACCCGGTATATAATTGATTTGCAGTGGGTGCTTTATCATAAGAAACAAACCGAAAGAATATCGTTTTAACTCTATCGTTTCAAGTTCGGTGCATTCCACGAAGAAAGAACCCGACGAAACACGGAAAAACTTGAAAGGAAGTACTAAGAATGAACGGAAAAATCAAAGGAACTGAAAAAACCTCGAAGGAGCACAAAATCACCGAAATGAAAGAAGCTTAAAACCCCGAGGGAGCACAAAAACTGAAAGCGTGCAAAAAAATAATGAAAGAACTTTTAAATTGCACACCCTGTATATCAATCGATCGTGAAATCATTGTTAATGGCACACCCTGTATGGGATTTCATTGAATTAAGCTCCCTTACGCGGAAAAGCACAAAAGCTGGAGAAAAACTCTGGTGAATGTCAGCGCTACTCAGATCTGACACCCTGTATATGAATCGAATATATTTTATCGAATTAAGATCCAAAAGTCCCCGAAACAACACAAAAACTCGAATTTGCGCAAAAAAATCAAATTAACTTGTGAATTGCACACCCGGTATATCACCCGATCAAAAATTCATTGTGAATCGCACACCCTGTATGACATTTTACCGAAATCAGCTCCCATTCGCGAGAGAACTTGAAGAAAATGCATATGGGACACCCCGTATATAATTGATTCGCAGTGGGTGCTTTCTTCATAAAAAACAAACCGAAAGAATATCGTTTATAACTCTATCGTTTCGAGTTCAGTGCATTCCGCCAAGAAAGAAACCGACCAAATACGAAAAAACGCGGAAAACATGATAGAACCCTAAGTAACACGAAATCTCTCGAAGAAAGAATCTGGTGAAAATCAGTGCTTTCCATAAGCACAGCCTGTATAGCGATTTTTTCGAGATAGCACAGCCTGTATAGCGATTCATCGCGATCTGTGTGCATTCTTCAAGGACGAAAATGAATTAGCGCGAAAATAGAGCCTGAAATGACGATTTTCAAACGCATATTTGAGATGTTTTTCTTGCGATTCGTGAAAAGTGGTGGTATCTAGAGATTCGGAATCTCCTGTAGATTCTTAATCGAGCACTTCGAAGGCGCAAAAATCTTGCACCGCCCATATCGAGCGAAAAATTGATGCCGTATTTTCAAATTTGGAGCTCGCGTTCGGCTATCATCGGAATCGTATGAGAAATTGTGACATTTTGCCTCATTTCACCGTAGAAATTGCCGAATTTAGAATGAAGAATTCGCGGCCTTATCTCGCTACTTGGATATGAAAATTGGTACCCAGAGATGGGGAATTTCCTCAAGTTTCATTTTCTACCGCCGAAAATGCGTTTAGAGGCTTGTATCGCTCCGCAGGAGCGAAAGCATCATAAAATTTTGACGTTTTCGGTACTGGCGGGAAAAAAATTGCCGTTTTACTTACGAAATTTTAGTCTAGAAATAAGGGGGCTCCGGAGTTCTAATGGGTTCTGAGGAAACCGGACGTCCTCGCTCTCGGAATATGTGGCGAGTCCGGGACGCTGGGCGTTTCGGCTTCGGAGCCAATTTCCTTTTTTCTGAGGCACTTTAGGCGATTTCGCGAAAAACGTCATATTCGCGATTTTCGTTCGAAAATTTCGGGCACTTTAAGAGCGCCCGGGGCGGGTTTCGGGGTCGCTTCTCCTAGAAGAGGATACGCCTTTTCGATCTGTTTTAAGATTTCCTCGGGAGCGGCCCAGCGGGTCTCACGCTCGGCTACGACTCGCGGGTCCCTAACGGGACCATTTTCGATTTTTTCTCTGGTTCCCGATCTTATTGCTTTTATTATATTGACTAGTAAGCGGGTAGATCAATAGGCCCATGGATCCATATCCATAGATCATAATGGACCATAGTTCAATAGGCCAGTAGTTCAATTGGCCCATAGATCAATATAGACCATAGATCAATATAGACCACAGATCAATAGGGCCCATACATCAATGAAGCGCGCAGAAACACGAAACACGTCAAAATACCCGTTGAAAGCGAAAAAAGCTTGAAAGAACAGGAAAAAACACGAAGAAACGCGAAAAACACGAAAGAATCCGAAGAAACACGAAAGAAACCGAAGTTGCACGAAAGAAACCGAAATTACACGAAACAACGCGAGAAAACACGAAAGAACCCCAAGTAACACAAAAATCTAAAGGAACCTGAAAAAACCTGAAACATATAAAAAAAAAGTCTGCGAAACAACCCGTATATCAACCGACCGAAAAAAAATTATTCTAAATTGCACACCCTGTATGACATTTTATCGAAATCAGCTACCATTCGCGAGAAAACTTGAAGAAAATGCATATGAGACACTCAGTATACAATTGATTAGCAGTTAAAAAACCAAAAAGAATATCGTTGTAACTCCATCTATTCGAGTTCAGTGGATACCAAGAAGAAAATATCAAAATTATTCTA
The DNA here is from genome assembly GCA_030674115.1 of Micraspis discolor. Lineage (NCBI taxonomy): Eukaryota > Metazoa > Arthropoda > Insecta > Coleoptera > Coccinellidae > Micraspis > Micraspis discolor. The sequence continues at coordinate 259,690 of JARTUT010000912.1, forward strand.
TGGAGCTCCTATGTAACACCCCGTATATGTTTCGAAGATAACTTTTCCGTAAAAAACCCGAAGGAACACAAAAACTTGAGAGCGCAAAAAAAAAAACTTGAGTGCGCAAAAAAACAGAAGAACACCCTGTATGTAAACTGCTCACCCCGTATATCACCCGATCGCAAATTCAGTGTAAATCGCACACCCTGTATGACATTTTACCAAGAAATTAGCTTTCACACGTGAAAAAACCCCGAAGGAGCACAAAATCACCGAAAGCGCAAAAAAAAACTCGAAGGAAAGCTTAAAATCCCGAGGGAGCACAAAAACCGAAAGCGTGCAAAAATAATGAAAGAACTTTTAAATTGCAAACCCTGTATATCAATCGATCGTAAAATCATTGTAAATTGCACACCCTGTATGACATTTTATCGTAATCAGCTCCCTTACGCGGAAAAGCACGAAAGCTAGAGAAAAACTCTGGTGAATGTCAGCGCTACTCAGATCTGACACACTTGTATATGAATCGAATATATTTTATCGAATTAAGATCCAAAACTCCCCGAAACAACACAAAAACTCGAATTTGCGCGAAAAAAATCAAAATAACTTGTAAATTGCACACCCCGTATATCACATGATCGCAAATTCATTGTGAATCGCACACCCTGTATGACATTATACCGAAATCAGCTCCCAATCGCGAGAGAACTTGAAGAAAAATGCATATGGGACACCCCGTATATAATTGATTCGCAGTGGGTGCTTTCTTCATAAAAACAAACCGAAAGAATATCGTTTATAACTCTATCGTTTCGAGTTCAGTGCATTCCACCAAGAAA
>JARTUT010002217.1:0-256500 GCA_030674115.1 Micraspis discolor
AGCTATATTCTGAGGAATGTTTTCCATTCAGTTTGCCTCTCTTTTCTACAGCAACTGACGCATGTGAGTGACATTATGTTTTAGTTGTTGATAGTTCTTTCTTACACCTGTCTTAAGGAGGTTTTTATATTGTTGAGATTTTTATCCCCATACCTAATATAAACTGGGTTTTTTGTGTAATTTAAAAAGAAATTTTTCAGCATCCTGATGAAAGAACCAATATAGTTCCGAAATATAGGTTTACGAACCAATGGTTGTTTTATTATAAATAGCCCCCATAGCCAAGAACCCAAAAAACTTTCACATTGTTAATAAATAGACGGCTAATCTTCACCAATATTGATATTCAAGAATGGGTTTCTACAGTTCCATCAAAACCAACTATGGAGAAATAACAGCACTTTATCTCAAGATATGGGCGAAACTTTAGCTAGAGCAAATGGCAACAGAAATTTTTTATTACAATGCCGTTCATCAGGAATAATTCTCAGACACATAAAACAGAACCTCAATCGTTTAGACAATTTGGTGAGTGAGAACCCTAATGATAGCAGAAAGGCAGTTAATTCACAAGTGAAGACTTCTACTAGAATTCTCCATCTTGAAATATCTATCACGATTAAAAAAATCAAGCACATTAACAAACAACTTGATGTCATTTCGGCCACTTCGTCTCAAATTTTACCCACTTAAGTTCTCACAAGATTCATTGCCACTCAGAACAGAACTTATAACAGAATTTATTCAAGATCCTCCACCAATTTCAACTTTAAATTTAACAACCTCATTAACTTTAATAATATATCTATTAATTCTAAGGTTTCATGGTTCGTGAATCTGACTAATCATGTCTTTCCTCCAGACATTAAGCACCTTCTTAGTTTGGGCCCAAAATTTGCCGTAAATAGTGACCTATACCCTATTCTCATCATTCAACATACTCTTAAACCAATACTTTAATCTTAACCTTAACGTTATCTTGAACCAGTACATAAATCTTGACCTGAACTCAAACCATAACCAACACAAGCATAACTAACCACCGAAATATAATCCTCAGCCATAATCTACACCTCAACCTTAACTTCAACCCAAAGCTGAACCTCAACATGAACCTCGATCTACACCTTCACCTCTAACATTGAGTATGGTTGAGGTTTGGGTTGAGGTTCAGGTTTGAGTTGAGGTTCAGGTTTGAGTTGAAGTTAAGTTACAGGTTATGGTTCCGGTGGAGGTTAAGGTTCAGGTTGAATTTAAGATCCAAGTTGAGGTTCATATTCAGGTTAACGTTCAGGTTATGTTCAGGACAGAGCTGTGCTAAGCACCGAAAAAAAGTGCTTCGAGCATTAAGCCTAAGCACTCGAAAAAAAGGCTTCGAGTCTCGAGTTCTAAGCACCGCTTTCGACAGAAGGCTCCGGATTACCGAGCACTTATGCAAAAGTAATTGAATATTTCGAGCACTAAGCACTAAGCATTTTAGTGGGAACTATTTTTATGTAATGTTGTTTGATTGAAATGAGAACTCTTTAGCTTCATCGACATATCTAATATTATGATTTCGAGACTGGGAAAATCTCAAAAGCCATTTTATTTGTTTTGTGAAACGCATGCATTCAATTTACATTCTGGTACTAGTTAATCTTATTCGTCGATCTGAATCTGAATGGCTGTTCCTAATCAATGCATAAAGTTGAATTAATAATCGAGGACCAATTATTCTATAAGCGAGAACACATTACTGAAAAAATGTGGAAAGCACTGACGTGAGATCAGGAGCTTTTACGCGCTTGTTCTAAAGTCTTTTCTCAGACTTAAAAGAGTGCGATTCAAAATCAGCCAGCACAATGAGTGTGAAAGAATCAATAAACATATATCTTAAATGGAAGTTGAGTGAACTTACAGTTCAGCAAATTCTTCGATCTGGCATTCTTTCCACATTTCTATACCATACATAAGTTGTTGTAGTTGAGTGTCATCAATTATAACCGAATTTCAGATTCATAATTGCTGAGCTATCGGACAGGTCTGACCCAATAACTAACTTGACTTATATTTGGATAATAAACTAATTTTATTAATATGGAATCTCTATCTCATCTCTTTCGGAAGATAGAGAATATTCAGCCAAAAATTTTCAAATTGGACCACCGTTTCTTCATCACGAGTCAAATCCAACCAATGGCGATAATTTTCAGCCCGATATTCAGAAATTACAGACATTTGGAAAAAAAATAGTCCTCTTGTCGCAAAATTCATAATGACATTTCCATTCAAAATATGACAACTGCACACACCAGTATTTTCTACATGTTTGTCACAAAAATGAACCCACAGAATTAGTTTCATTTTCGGCTCAATATTCACTCATTATGACAACTTGTCATAAAATTAAAAAGATCCCCATAGAGATTTATAGTTGATGTGATGTGAATTCATAGATAGAAATATAATTTGTGACTTCATTTTCAGAAAAACTCTTATATCTTCTGAGATTGTATGCTATGATGATGAAATTTTAAAATATTTTGGTACCTATACCCTGCATAATGGTCCTAAATTGTTGTGATCTGACGAATAACTCATGAGATATCGTGTATTGAAAAAAAAACATTTTGGGAATTTTAAAAAATTTTCTCTCGTGACGATTTTCTCGAAATTTGGCACACTCCTTCCCTTTAACGCTATCTAGACATTCTCTAAGTTACGAATTGATAGGATGAATATTCAAGAAATTAATGTTATTAACTGCTAAACTATTCGATTGATTTGGCCCAATAACGAACTTGACCGAGATATTTGGACACTCGACCTATTCTGAAAAAATGAAAACTCTAGGTCATCTCCTTCGGAAGATAGAGAGTATACGATCGGAGGGCCGGCTAGCCTGACCTACTTAAATTTGACCAAGGTTTCTCCATCAAGAAGTCGAACCCAATGGATTGAAACCATTTTCGGCTCGATATTCGGAAATTACAGACATTTGGACAGAACGATAGCCAGCCTGTTCCACTAGTAACAAGCGCGCAAAAACAAAAAATTTTCTGGCCTTCATATCCATAAAGTCAAATCAATGGTGACTGAAGAAATACTGAATATTAATTCATAACGATCATATTATCTTTGCGCACATAAGAAAATCAAATACCGTACCTGCTTATATTGACCCTACTTCAAGAATTCGGAAAGGCTTAGTGCTTAGCGGATTACTAAGCACTAAGATTTTCGCGAGTGCTCCGAAAAACAAGCACTAAGCACTAGCCTTTGAAAAGTGCTCATGAGCACAGTGCTCGGAAGCACTAAAGTGCTTAGAGTGCTTTCACGAGCACTAAGCACACTGCTTTAGCACAGCTCTGGTTCAGGATAAGATTTAATTTGAGGTTCAGCTTTAGGATGTTGTTCAGGTTCAAGTTCAGGTGAGGTCGAAGCTTAGGTTCATGTAAGGATTATTATTTAGGTCAAGTTTCAGGAAGAGGATTAGGTTATGTTCAGGTTGTGAGCAGGTTCAAGCAATTCCAACCACAAACCAAACCTCTATCTGAAAATTAATCTCGTCATGATCCCAACACTTAACCTCACCATCCTGAACATAATCCTAAATTTCTTGGACCTGAGAGTCACCTCAACCTCAGCCAGGATCTTATCCAGATCCTGTTTCTGAAAGTCAACATGTATCAGCCCTGAGAATGAGCAAAAACCCGACACTGAATTCATCGTGAACCTTAACCTGAGCATGAAACATATCCTGAACAGAACTTGTACCTCGAATTCAACCTCCCACTAATCACGAACTTCAAATTTTCTCAAACACAAACTTCCACCTACACCTGAACCTTGACAAAAACCTCGAATATTACTAGATCCTCAACCTGAATCAAACGTAAACCTGTACCTAGAACTGAAATTGAACATTTTCCTTAACCTCAACCCATATCCAAACACAATCATGAACATGCACCGTAACATGACCCTATACCTGAAGCTGAATTCATTTTGAACCTCAACCTAAACCTGAAACTGAACCTGCACCTTGACACAAACATGAACCTCAACCGCAATCCAAACCTGCAACTGAATTCATTATGTACCTCAACCTGAACCGGAACCTTGAACCGAACCTGATTCTGTACCTAACTCTAAACCTTAACCTCCACCTAAACATGAAACTCTACCTGACCTGAAATAAAGACCCATACCCAAACATCAACTCCGTCAAATCCCTATTTAATTAGAACCTAAACCTGAATATCAACCTGAATCTGTACCTCAAACTCATTCCAAACCTATAAAAGGTTATCCTCAATCAGAACCTGAAACTGAATTCATGCTGATCCTGAATCTAATCCAGTACCTGAACCTGTTGTAGCGTACCTGGCTGGGGGTACTCGGTTCGAATTTCATTTTTATAATTTGTCAACATATTCAAAAATTTTTTATTGCTAGCTAGCTTTATGAGGTACAATTCTAATATATTATTTTCTGCATAATTTTTCCAGTTTCCTCAACGATGTACCTAAGTCGTACGCTGATCGGATGTCCTGGTTAATGAAAATAATTTGTGAATTCACATTATATATTAAATTCTCATTGTAATCCTCTGAATGTTGATTTTTCAAAATACGAAATTCTTTTTCTGAAAGTGGTCTCAACTCAACACTTTCTGCTGGACGTTTTAAAACTTCGACGACAACAGGCTGATCAATTCCTTTGCCATCGGAGGCATTCGTCTCGTGTTGTTTAGAACCTACTTCCTTTTTAATTCGAGATCTTGTCATGACGCTTATGTTTCCAACTATCCCGTTCGTCATTTCTTTGAGTTCTTCTGAATCTATTTTAATACGCGATAAGGCATCTGCTGTGACATTTTCTGAACCTTTACATAATGAACCGTGAAGTCATATTCCTCTAAAATCAAACGGAATTTGGTTAGTCTACTAGACGGATTAGTCATATTAAACAGATAGATCAGTGGTCTATGATGGGTTAAGATTTTAAATTTCCGTCCATACAAATAAGGTCTGAAGTGTTTGACTGACCAAACTATTGCTAATAGCTCTTTTTCAATTGTACAATAGTTCTTTTCTGCTGGATTCAAACTCCGCGACGCGAAGGCTATTGGATGGTCATTTGAATTTGATAAAACTGAACCTAACGCAAATCCACTTGCGTCCGTTCTTAGGGTGAATACGTTATTTTCTGAAAAATCTGGATATTGAAGAATAGGCGCTTCCAGTAGGACTTGCCTTAAGGTTTGAAATGCGTTTTCGCAATCTTTCGTCCATTCGAAAACTTTTCCTTTGCGTGACAAGTTGTTCAAAGGTTGAGCAATTGCTGCAAAATTTTTTATGAATTTCCTATAATAATTAGCCAATGCAACAAAACGTTTTACTTCCTCCGCGCTAGTGGGTACAGGATATCGTGAAATAGCATCAATTTTTTCTGGATCTGGCAAAATGCCTTTATCCGATATGATATGACCTAGATACAACATTTCCTTTTTCAAGAACTTACATTTACTAGGATTCAATTTCAAATTAACCTCTCTCAGGCGTTGTAATACTTTGACTAAATTTTGATTGTGATTTTGCAAAGAATGTCCAAAGACTATTAGATCATCTAAATAAATAAAACATGAATCGTAATTTAAACCTGACATAGCTATTGTCATAAGCCTTGAGAATGAGCTGGGGCTTGTTTTCAGTCCCATTCCTAGTCTCTTCATCTGATATTGACCTCTTTCGGTTGTGAATGCTGTATATGGTCGGCTATCGGGGTGTAGTTCTAACTGATAATATCCCTGCGCTAAATCTAGATGAGAAAAGTAAACTGCTCCTGACAATGAATCTAGTATTTCAGTAATGTTTGGTAATGAAATTTATCATCCTTAATTTGCTTGTTCAATAATCGGTAATCTACTACTACCCGAAATTTCTTAACTCCATTTTGATCCGGTTTCTTTGGTACAATTAGTAACGGTGAGGACCATGCAGATTTGGCTTCCTCTATAATTCCGTCTTGTAGCATTTTGTCTACTTGCTTATGAATTTCATCCTTCTGTGAATGAGGTAACCTATACGGTTTAACATAAATTGGTTGAGCTTCTGGTTTGAGTAAAATTTTCTGTCGGTATAAATTAGTAACAGTTAACGGATCACCGTCCACGTGAAAAATATCTGCATATTTGGCACAAATTTTCTGTACGGCAGTTATTTCTTCTCTATTCAATGATTTCATATTAATTGAATCTAATATTTCATCTACTCTTTGAACGGATATTTCATTCCTACCATAATTTATAACGTCGAAATTTAAAAGACTCTCAAGTTTTAGAAGAAAATTTTTTCAGCTTCACTTCTCTATCGTTCACATTCAACAATCTAATTGGAATCATATTATTTTTTGGGTTTTGCAATCATCCCGCGATGATAACGCCTTCACATATTTGTTCGTTTAAAATGACACAATCTTCTGTTTCCTTAGTATGGCAATAATGAATTATTTCGCATCTAGGTGGTATAATAGTATAATGTTCAGCTTTGGATTCCAATGGTATATTAATTTCTTTATTATTATTCCTTAGTTTCAAAATGAAATTTTCATAATCAATTACTGCATTGTATTTCTTGAAAAAATCTGATCCCAGTACACCTTGTATACTCGAATCAAAGGACTTAATAACTGAAAAACTGTGAGTAAATCTTACATTTTTGAAAAGAATTGAAATGCTTATGGAGCCCATGGATGCTGTGGACCCGGCTATACCTTTAATTTCTATTTTTCCTTCAGTATCTAAATATTCTCGTTTAGCTAAATATTCGGGAAATATACAACTAATACTTGCACCTGTATCAATTAAAAATTTAATTCCTTATTGTCATACGTCACTGAGACATAATTTAAAGCTTTTAAATTGTAACTAACATGAGCGTTGGTCACGAAAAAATTTTTCTCCTACGTGATTTTGTTCCAAGACAGATTTCGTGCCCTCGTCTGCAAAATATGCTTTCTGTTGTTTCTTGTATTGATTGTTATTGTTTTTAAATTGGCTACGAGACCTGTGACCCTGACTTTGCCCACTAAGTGGCGTCTTAGAATTTTGTTTGTTATTATATTTACCGCGGTCAGGACCTTGATAGGAATGGTTACGGTTAGAACTTCTTTTCTGATTAAAATCATTCCGTGTCGTATTGAACTGCTTCATATGGAAAGCCTTTTGACTACTAGTTTGAGCTGTATTCTTAACAAGTTCCTCTTCCTAGCTGATGCCACAGCATCTTTAAGTGTGCTGAAATTTCTTGCCTTAGTAATCGTCCTGATTTCCGTATTCCGTAATCCATTGGAAAAAGCGCTCAAAGCAATTTTTTCATTAACGTTCGCTAAAACAGGTAATGCTTCTGGTGCATTATCTGCTTGCGCGATAGTTAAATCGAGAGACAGTTGTTCAACGAGTTTGGCAAAATCTTCTATAGTTCTATCGGCTTGTTTTACATTATGGAGTTGGGCTGATAATGCTCCCGGTGTTTTTTTAGTTATAAGAGTTTTTCTCATATCTAGCATCAAATCTTCAACTTTCTGATACTCTTTCTTTAACCTTAATTTTGCATTTGTAGTTAATTTAATTTTTAGCACATAATTAATCAAAGATTTTTACCTGGCTCATCGAGCATATCTTTATATAATTCAATGGCGTCGAGTAATTGCAATACCGATTCTTCCGAGCTAGTTATTGATGGCAGTAAAGAGGATGCCGTCCTCAAGTCAAATTTTTCAGTAATAATTAATTTTCCTGAATAACGTTTATCCTCAATCAATTTGGATCTTTCTTGAAGCAATTTTCTAGCTTCTACAAGTGAATTTTGTATGATTGTTTGGTTAGGACTAGATGCTTCGAGAAAATTTGATTCCGACTTGACAATTTCATTTAATTTGTTAAATTTGTACTCTAATATGTTTAGTTCATTTAAAAATTTATTGACTCTGTCGACCCGTTCCCTACGATCACGTGGCTCTTTTTGATATTTTCGAGGAATTTTTGGGACACACCGCACAACTCAGCAAATTGTTCATTGTATTCCATGGACCATAATAACAAGGAAAGGAAAAAAACTCTTACGGGTTTCCTTTACACTAAGTCCTGGTGGCTCCTCCTGATTTCCTGTTGTACCTTCTTCTCGATCGCTTTCTTAGCCTTCCAATAGAGGTACATTACTGCGCCAACACATCCTAGCAGGAATGCTATTATTCCGAGGATTTCTGGGATCGATAAGGTCTTGCCTGTGTCTGCAATTGCTGAAGTGGCTGCGCTGTTCCCTGTTTGGGCAATGATTACTTCCTCTTGCTTAGACTGCCCTGATCCCATCTTGGTTTTGTGGTGGACTGCGACCTCTCACTGGATGAATACACCCATATTTATAATGCTGCTGACCATCTGGACCTCTACTCGTGTAGGACTGGCAGGATCGCCATGTAGCGTACCTGGCTGGGGGTACTCAGTTCGGCCAATCGTTTACACGATTGAGGGATGGTGAATAACACTCAGAACTCTCACGGAAGGGTGTTTATTTTACAGGAGATATTCATTACATTTCAACGAGGTACACATGAATGAAATGATCAAAGAACATTGTCTGTGTCTTGAATGAATGTCGAGTTCCCAGACAATATCATAACTATTTATACTATATTGTTTATATTGTCTGTCTATTGTTCAACACGTAATGTATTGATAAAACAAGGTTGACATTGTATACAATTAAATAAAACGATTACCGGTCCTTGCTCGCCGGCACGCGCCAGCGGATGTAACCCTGATCCTAAAGGGCGCACATGCAAATATACAGGCTGCTTATACTACACTGTGATGCAACCTCGACCTGTACCTTAGCTTTGACATAAACAACAATAGGAACTTTAATCTAATTCCAAACATAAAAGCTCACATTAACCTGAAACTTGACCTATACCTCAAGAGTAACTTGATATTTTACCTGAACCTCGACCTGAACCTGAAAGTGAACCTCAACCTATAACTCAAATTGAATGCTCCCCTCAACGTCAACCCAAACCTCAACCTAGACATCAACTTAAACCTTAAACTGAATATATTCTGAACCTCAACCTGAACCTGTACTCGAACCAGAATTTCAACAACATAAACCGGAACCTAAACAAAAACTTCGAATTCAATCAAAACATGATACTGAAATTAACTGGAACCTCAACCTAAACCTGAACCTTGACCTGAACCTAAATCTGTACTGTGATATAAACCTCAACCTCCACCTAAGCTTGCATCTCTGACCGAACCTAAATATGAACCCTAACCTGTACCTGAACTCTGCAGAAACCTCAACCATAACTTGGACCGAATCCTGAATCTTAACTTCAACCTCATTAAAATACGAAATCTAATCATAAAACTGAACTTCAAAATGAACCTCATTCGCAATCAGAACCTGAAACTGAATTAATGCTGAACTTCAACCTGAACAAGTGCCTGAACCTCAAAATCAACCTTAATCTTCACCTTTACATCGACCAATTCCTTGATCTTAACCTGATCCTCAGTTTGAACCTAAACACTAGCCTCACCTACCACACGAACCGGACTATGGAGATGAAGCAAAACCTCAATTCAAACCGTTACCTAAACCTTTACCTATATACCAAAATGCAGACCTTGACCTGAATCTGGAGCTTAATATAAACTGGAACTGAACCAGAACATGATCCAAAATCTTAAATCCAACCTTGACCTAAACCTCAACTCAAACCTTAACCTAAATGTCAACCCAAACCTCACATCAATCCTAAATCTCATCCATCAACATGAATCCTAACCTTAACCCAAACCAGAACTGAAAATTTGAATTACACATGATCCTCAACCTAAACCTGTACCAGAACCTGAATCTTCCACCGAACATTAACCTGAACCAACGTAAGAACCCTCTGTTGAATCAGAACATAAACCTTGACTCGAACCCAAAACTTACTCTAAAACCAAACATAAACCTCCACCGAAACATATACCTCAGCCTGAACCTAGACTTCAACCTGAACCTGAACTTCAAAATGAACCTCAACCTGAACTTTATACTCAACTTTCAAGTAAATTCAAGGATTGGGTTGAGGATGAGGTATAGGTACAGGTTGAGGTTCAGGTTGAGGTTGAGGTTAAGGTTTGGGTTGAGGTTGAGGTTTGTGTTGAAGTTAAGGTGCGGGGTAAGGTTGAGGTTCAGTTTCAGGTTAACGTTTATTTTTAGGTTCAATTTGAGGTTCAGGTCGAGATCAGGTTTAGGTTCATATAAGGGTAAGGTTTGAGTTCAGGTTGAGGTTAAGATTAAGTTCAGGTTTGTGAACAGGGTCATATCACCTTCGGTCAAGGTGAAGTTTAAGGTTTAGATTCAGGTCGAAGTTTAGGTTCAGGTAAGGTTAACGTATAGGTGGAGATTTGGGTTATGGTTCAAGTGAAGTTTGAGATTGAGGTTTAGGTTTAAGTTAAGCTTAGGATAAGATTGAGGTACAGTATCAGATCAGGTTTGGGTTGAGGTTTTGGGTAGAGGTATAGGTTGAGTTATGAGATTTGGTCAGGCTCTAGTTAAGTTTGAGGTTTGAGTTATTTTTGAGGCTGTGGTGGAGATTAGGATTTAGGTTCGGGTTGAGATTTTGAACAATGTCGAGGTCTGGGTTCAGGTATCGATATTGGTTCAATTTGGAATTCAGTTGAAGGTTCTGGTGGGATGAGATTATTAGTTTCAGGAAGGAGAAATCTCGGTTAAAGACAAGGTTCAAGTTATCCAAACCATAACATATACATGTAACTGTTAATAAATTTCGACCTGAACCTCACATTCCTGAACCTGAACCTAGCCATCCTGAACATAAACCTTACCTCATCCTTCACCAAATCCAGAACCTGAACGTCAACTCACATCCAAACCTATACATAAGCCTGTCCGTAGATATGAACCTTGACCTGAATCCAAACCTGGAACTGAATTTATCCTGACATTCAACCTAAACCTCAACCTCAACCTCATTCTGAAATTGTACCCTAATCTTGACTCAACCTAAACATGGACTTCAATTTAATACAAACATAGACCAAAACCTAAACCATAATATGATTCTGAACTTGATCCTCAACCTTTGTCTAAACGTTAACCTCAACATAAAACTTAAACTGAACCTTACCCTAATCCTCAACCCAAACCTCAATCTAGACATGAACCTGAGCCTGAACATAAAACTGAACCAATACATGGATCCGAATCTGAAACTGAATCTTGAAACAAAACATAAACCTAACCCTAAACCAAAACCTAAATCTTAACCCAAACATAGACCTCCACCGAAACATATACCTCAGCCTGAACCCAAACCTCAACCGAAGGTTCTATCTAAACCTCAAAATGAACCTCCTCCTCCACCCTAACCTTAATCTCCAGATAAGGTTAAGGTTCAGGATGAAGTTAAGGTTCAGCTTAAATTTAAAGTTCAGGTTAGAGTTGATGTTGAGGTGAAGACTAAGGTTTAGGTTGACGTTGAGGTTTGGGTTGAAGTTTAGGTACAGATTAAGGATACCTTCTCTCGAACCAGAACATAAACCTTGACTTGAACCCAAAACTAACTCGAAACCCAAACATAAACTTCACCGAAACATATACCTCAGCCTGAACATAGACTTCAACCTGAACCTGAATTTCAGAATGAACCTCAACTTGAACCCCTACCTCAACATTTAAGTAAGTTCAAAGTTTGGGTTGAGGATAAGATACAGGTTGAGGTTCAGGTTGGGGTTGAGGTTGAGGTTTAGGTTTAGGTTTAGGTTTTAGTTGAAGTTAAGGTACAGGTTCACGTTAAGGTTCAGGTTTAGGTTAGGGTTATGTTCAGGTTGGTGATCAACGTCATATAAGCTTTGGTCAAGGCAGATTTCAAGCTATATAGTTAGGTTGAGGTGTAGGTTCAGGTTGGGTTTACGTATAAGTAGATGTTTGGGTTGTGGTTTAGGTGAAGGTTGAGATTGAGGTTTGGGTTGAGATTCAGCTTGGGTAAAGGTTGAGGTTCAGTATCAGATCAGTTTTGGGCTTAGGTTTTGGGTAGAGGTATAGGTCGAGGTTCAAGATTTGGTCAGGCTCAAGTTTATTCAGAGGTTTAAGTTTTGTTGAGGCTGTGGCGGAGATGAATATCTAGGTTGGAGTTGAGATTCTGAACGATGTCGATGTCTGGGTTCAGGTTTCGATATTGGTTCAGGTTGGAATTCAATTGAAGGTTCTGGTTTTAAATGAAGGGATTATTAGTTTCAGGAAGTAGAAATTTTGGTTAAGGTCAGGGTTCAAGTTATCCAAACCACAACATATACTTATATCTGTTAATCAATTTTGACCTGAACTTCACATTCCAGAACCTTAACCTAGCCATCCCGTACATAAACTTCACCTCATCCTTCACCGAATCCAGATCCGGATCCTCAACCCAAATCCAAACCTGAATATGAGCCTGTCTCCAGAGATGAAACTTGATCTGGATCCAATCCCGGAACTGATTTCAACCTGCAACTAAACCTAAACCTGAACCTTAACCTGATTCTTAACACTTCCCCAATCTAGACTCAACCTAAAAATGAACTTCAACTCAATCCAAACATGAACCCTCTCCTTAACCTTCACCTTGACCAATACATCAACCTTAATATGATTCTGAACTTGATCCTCAACCCGAATCTCAACGTTTATCTTCACATGGAACTCAACCTGAACCTTATCCTCATCCTCGAATTAAGACTCAATCTAGACATGAACCTGAACATAAACATGAACCTTAACCTGAAACTGAATCTTGAAACAGAACATAAACCTTACCCTTAACCAAAACCTAAATCTAAACCCAAACATAGACCTACACCGAAACATTTACCTTCGCCTGAACCTAAACCACTACCTGAAGTTCAACCTGAACCTCAAAATGAACCTTCTCCTGCACCCTAACCTCTAACTTCAGAGAAGGTTAAGGTTGAGGTAGAGGTTAAGATTCAGCTCAAGGTTAAAGTTTAGGTAAAGGTTGATATTGAGGTAGAGATTGAGGTTTAGGTTGACGTTGAGGTTTGAGTTGAAGTTGAGGTACAGATTAAGTTTCAAATTATTGTTCAGGTTTAGGATGAGGCTCAGGATGAATTCAGTTTCAGGTTTTGATTGAGGTTTAGGATAAGGTTGTATTTGAAATTCAGGATAGGGTTTATATTCACGTCAAAGTTATGTTAAATATTAAGGTTTCGATTGAGGTTTAGGTTCCGTTCAAAGTGAAGATTCAGATTCACGTTCAGATACACGTATACTTTTAGGTGACGGTTTAGGTTTAAATTCAATTCAAGGTTCTGGTTGAGAATCAGGTTTAGGTTCGAGTTGAGGTTCAGGTTCGAGTTAAGTTGAGGTTTGGTTTGAGATTTTGATTGAGGTTAAGGCTTATGTTGAGGTTCAAGTTCTGATCAGGGTGGGGTTCAAGTTTTGGTAATGATATAGGTTGGGGTTTAGGTTGAGATAATGTTTAGTATGAGGTTGAGGTTCAGGATCAAGGTTGGGTTGAGGTTTAGGTTCAGGTTGGACCAGAAATTCAGACTGAGGATTCGATCTAATTCAGGTTCGATTCAAGGTTCGGAACAACAACAAGGTCTGTGTTAAGTTTTCGGTATTGGTTTGAGTTGAGGTTCAGGAAGAGGTTCTGGTTTGGGATTGAGGTAGGGTTAAGGATCAGGTAGGAGAGAGTAAGGTTCACGTTCAGTATCAGATCAAGATTCAAGCTATCCTAACCTCAACCCATACCTATATCTGAAAATGAATGTCGACCTGAACCCGTACCTGAACCCCACGTTCCTGAACACCAACCTCACCTTCCTTGACCTAAGCATCAACCTTACATGAGCATTAAACTAACCCTTTTCCTATACCCAATTCACATCAATCAACGTTAATTTCAACCTATACACGAATCTCAAATTGGTTTGGGTTTAGGTTTTTGTCATGATATAGGTTGAGGTTCGGGTTGAAATAATGTTCAGGATGAGGTTGAGGTTCAGGTTCAAGTTTGGGTTAAGGTTGTGGTTTAGGTTGGGCAAGAATTTCAGATTGAGAATTCGATCTAATTCAGGTTTGAGTTGAGGTTCGGAACTATTTCAAGGTCCTGGTTCAGGTTCCGTTACTGGTTTGAGTTGAGGTCCTGTTTTGAATTGAGGTAGGGTTTAGGATCAGGAGGAATACAGTAAGGTTCAGGTTCAGGCTCAGGTCAAGATTCAAGCTATCCCAAACTCAACCTATAACTATTTCTGAAATTGAATCTCGACCTGAACTCGTACCTGATTCTCACAATCCTGAACACCAACCTCACGCTCCTGAGCCTCAACTTATCATGAAAATTATCCTTATCCATGATGTATACCCTTTTCGTATTATTCAACGTAAACCTTATCCCATAACTCAATCTCAACCTGAAACTTATTTGGAACCAGTACATATATCTTCATCATCGAAACATGAAGCTGATCCTGAAATTAGACCTCAATCTGTACTCCACTCTCGAGCTCTGCCTCAACATTAACTTTGACCTACACTCTTACCTCAACCTTTAGGTTAGGTTGAGTTTCAGGTTGAAGTTTGTGTAAGGGTATAAGAAAGAGTAGAGGTTGAGGTAACTGATGACGAAATATTGTTGATGATGGAGCTCGTGTTGAGGTAAGGCAATGTTAAGGTTGACGTTGAGTTAAGGATCAGGTTTAGGTTAAGGTTTTTGTCAAGGTATGGGTTGAGGTTCAGGTTAAAATAATGTTGAGGTAGATGTTTGGGTTATGGTTAAGTTTGAGGTTAGGACTATTTTTAAAGATGAATTATAGTATAGATTGAGGTTGAGGTTGAGTTTCAGATCAGGTTTGGGTTGGAGTTCAGGTCAATTAAAATGTTTAGGTAAAGGTTAATGATCAGGTTCAAGGTTGGGTTGAGGTTGAGGTTGAGGTTGAGTTCAAAATTTAAGCTATCCTAGAATCAACCCATACCTATACCTGAAAATAAACCTCGACCTGAACCTGTACCTGAAACTAACATTCCTGAACTCCAATCTCACCTTCCTGGACCTAAGCCTCAACTCAACCTCAACTAGAACCTCAACCAGATCCTGAACCTGAACCCAAACTCTAACATGATTTTAATCCTCAACCTTGACCCATACCCACTTCACATCAATCAACATAAGTTCAAACCAATACCTGAATCGTATCCTATACCTTATCTTGACCCAGTACATAAATCTTGACTTGAACCTAACATTAACCAAACGTAACCCAAGCATAATTCACCACCGAAATATAAACCTATTCCATAATCTAGACCTCAACCTAAACTTCAACCTAAAGCTGATCCTCAACATAAACCTCGATCTACACCTAACCTCTAACTTTAAGTAAGTTTGAGGTTTAGGTTGAGTTCAGATTTGGAGTTGAGGTAGTGGTACAGGTTTTTGTTTAGATTGAGGTTTAGGTTCAGGTTGAAATTTAGATTCAAGTTGAGTTTCATATTCAGGTTTACGTTCAGGTTATGGTTTAGGATTAGATTCAATTTGAGGTTCAGCTTGAGGATCTGGATTAGGTTCAAGATCAGGTGAGGTCATAGCTTAGGTTCTGGTTTAGGTTATGGTTTAGGTCAAGTTTCAAGTTGAGGATTAGGTTATGTTCAGGTTGTGAGCCTATTCCTACCACAAACCAAACCATTATCTGAAAATGAATCTAATCATGACCTCTAGTAACAAATTCATCAAAGAACTTAAAGATAATAGCTGGATTGATTCACTCACTGCAACCTAGCTCAACAATTATAAAGGCACCTCACCAGGAATTTATGGACTACCGAAAATTCATAAACAAGGTGTACCATTGAGGCCAATCGTTTCAACGTTGAACTCTCCCACCTCCAATCGCAGCAAATTTATAGCTGACTTTCTCTCAACTGCTTTCAAGGAGAATTTTAGCAACTATTCTATGAAAGATTCTTTCGAGTTTGCACAAAAAGTTAACAACATCCAATTGCCTCCAAATTATGTGATAGTTTCAATAGATGTAGTTAGTCTGTTCACCAACATATCATGGGAGATCACAGAAAGAATCATAAGGATACATTGGGCAAGAATTGCCTCAGTCACAAATATACCACAAGAATGCTTTTTGAGTATCCTCAAATTCCTGTTTGATGCCAATTATTTCGTTTATAAATGACAATTCTTCTCACAGATTTTCGGCTGCCCCATGGGAAGTAATCTCAGCCCCATTCTAGCATTCATCGTCATGACAGAATTAATAAATGTTTGTCTCCTAAGACTTTCTTTTGAGCCAGCCCTTCTATAACTATATGTGGACGACATTATCACAGCAATAACTGCAGTTGGATTACAGGAGCTTCTGAGGCTGTTCAATTCTTATGATGAACACATCCACTTCACGGTGGAGGAGGTGTAGCCTTTCCGGCTTCAAATTGGTTTTAATTACCCGAGCTCAGTCGTTATGAGTGGTCGCAGGTCTAATCTCTGAGTTCTGAGAATGGAGGGAACAAGAAACCCAAGCAAATCACAATCCTCACGAATACAAGTATTTATTTACATTGAATACAAAAAATCTGGTACCAGTAAAATATTTACAAAACAAGTTTTCGGCAAACGGAGAAAATTTTGTTAATATAATATAATTTCAATTCTTTCTATTAGAAAATATTCACTAAAATTTGACTTCCCTGTATATATGGTGAAGACGAAAATGGTCGGCAAAATATCTCCTCTGTTTGGGAACTCCTGTATATCAATGGCCAGGAAGTTAGGTTGGTGAAACTTCTTATTTCTTTCGGACCTCCTGTATATAGGTTGAGAAATCTCCAGTATTAAGTCAAATTCAGTTATTCCAAGATGTTCGGAAAATATGAATTTCTTCAGGAATCCAGTATCAATACAAGTCTTAAGAATGTATAGAATTGAAAACTATCTTGCAGAAAACTTTCTTCTCGAAAAATTTTCTTCCAGAAAAAAACTGTGAAACAGAAACAAAAAATCACCGATACGTCAAAATTGATTAAATACTACATCTGTCTCTGAAACAATCCATGAAACATGCTTTGGTTCATATAAACTATATAAATAAAAAATTCATAAACACTTGTATATACATTAAATAAACTTCAATGAATAAGAAAATGAGCACTTGAATTCTAAAAGCAATCACACCCAGATTGTCTCAGAAAAATATAGCCTCAAACAAGCTTTGCCAAATATTGATCATGCGAAAATGGTAAACTTCGCAGCAAGCCATGCTTATTAAAACAATCGTGCAATAAAATCAACAAAATTCGATTTGAAAACTTTTACGAAATGTATTGCAAAATTCAGGTTAATCATGCGTTCAAAAGTTCAGTAAGTATATATCAGAAAATACATAACAAATTGAGTAAAATTAGTTTACACTTACCCTTAAAGGGTTTTCAAGATAGACCCAAAGATATGAGGTAAAATCTCGATTTTATATTCTTTCCAATGTTCTCAATGACGATCGAAATTGAAAAGAAGGTTCCACGTCAATCAGATATTAGCACATGCATGTGTCAAAGATAAGACATATGCACTGCCATCACACAAGTACGTTTTATTTCTTAGGGATATCAGATGGAAAATAAATACAGGGGTAAACAATTTACGTGTAGCACGCTACACTACCCCATATCCCCAGAAAAAGGTCTTTGCTCTCAAAGAGCTTTTTATTTTCAGTTCAGATGTTAAGAGGAAAAATTGGGCGCCAGTGATCCATCGGATCACAAGATATAAAAAAGGTGAGATAGGCTTCGAATGGACATCATCCTGCATCTGAAAGACACAAAATTAATTACTTCAGAACAATTTAGCAGATACACAAAATTAACACATATACATGTATATTAGATACCGCATATCAACACGTTGTTCTAAAAAGAGGTAGAAATAATCAGGGATTGAAGAAAAATTTGATCCTAGGCAGAAAAGATAATTGTAATGAAGTGATATACATCATGTAATGATGTAGAAGATAAGTCACTCCAATACAGAAAGGTAATTGCCCAAGTAGAAATTCAACCAAGGCACAAGATAAAGGTAATATTAATGGGGAGATAAACGTATCAATAAAGATACATATCCCTGAATACTTCAAATAGCAATTGAGTCCAAACTGAAGCAAAAACATTTTCAAAAATGGGAAGAAATGAAATTAATAAAGGAAAGTACACAGGAAACAAATAAATCTGTAAATGGTTGTCTAAATCATTCAGACTCAATATCCAAAGAATCATTATCATCTTCGGTTAGATCAGGCTTCAAATCTTGAACATGAAAATTTCCCAATTCCTTACCCGATAGGTCGACTAAACTGTAAACGAGGGGAGATAATACCTTATTTACTATACAAGGGACGAATTTGGGAGCAAGCTTTGACGTGAAATTTTTAGAAGCATCTGAAAGTACGAAATTTCTCTTCCAAATCCTATCACCAACATTCAAACGAACTTCACGTCTTCTGAGGTTGTATCTACGAGCGTTGATCTCATAAGAATGTTCCAGACGTTTTCGAACTTCTTCATAGAGCTCTGGTAGTTGTTGTACCAAATTCGAGTCCAACACTTTATCTCCTATGGTGATAGAATTATCAACATTTTCTGAAATAAGACCAAAAAACGATCCATCAGTGGCTATATTTCTAAGAAATACTAAAAATGAGGACTATATTTCAAACTCTCAGATCTTGCAAGTCTGATAGCCTGTGCAATTTGCTGAATGTTTTGGTCCCAAAGTCTGTGATCACCATCTATGAATGATCTGATGGCGGTAACGATAGTTTTGTTCACCCTTTCGGTAGGGTTTATTTGCGGGTGGAACCGTGCATTATAGAATATTCTCTGCACCTTATACCGTTTCATCAGATTCTTAAATTCGGAGGATATGAATTGTGATCCATTATCCACAGCAAAAATCTGAGGCACACCAAAAATGAGAAAAATATTATTTTCTATAAATTTTACTATCGCTTTACTGTTAGCCTTGGATAGAGGCTGTACAAAAACAAACTTTGTGAACCAATCAGTTACAACAAGAAGATACTGGTTCCCTGATTTTGAACGTGTATAGGGCCCTAGCAAATCAGCACTTAAAAACTGAAAAGGGAAGTTGATGTTACGATACTTGCCCATTAATCCTGCTTGCGGTAAGTTTCCCGACTTACAAGAAGCACATATCTTGCAGTTTTTGACATATTTGATCACAGAGTTTTTCATCCGAGGCCAGTAATATAAGACAGATATTCGATGTAATGTCTTGTAAATGCCAAAATGTCCTGCAGTTGGCTCATCATGAAACTTCTTCATAATCTCCAGTCTGTGAGGAGTTGGAACAACAATTTTCCATTCAGGAGAATCATTTATCAGTCGGAACCTGGGCAAAATATGTTTATATAAAATACCATTGCTAACTTGAAATTCGGGATACAGTTCAGGTTTATCAGTTACTTTAGATTGCAAGTTCTTATACCATTTATCAGTTCTCATCTCAGAGAGATTCAAAATGAAACTTCCACACTTTCGGTTGCAAGACGAGACAAAGAATCAGCCACAGTGTTGAGAGATCCACTGCGGTGCACAATTTTAAAACGGTATGATGATAGTCTCATGATCCACCTAGAGATGCGCTGGTTAGGGTTTTCATCGAATTAAGCCAAACTAATGATGAATGGTCTGTAATGACTGTAAACTCGGTACCTTCGACATAAGGTCGAAATTTCTCAATCGACAAGACAATAGCCAACAGTTCCTTCTCAGTGGTTCAATAGTTGCGTTGACTTTTATTCAAGATTTTACTGTAATAAGCCACTGGATGTTCTAACCCATCTTCCTCCTGGAAAAGAACTGCTCCGATGCCTTTATCACTAGCATCACAAGCGATACAAAATGGTTTTGAGAAATTAGGACTCGCTAAAATAGGAGCCGATGTCAATAATGACTTTATCTGGAGGAATGCTTCATTTGCCTCATCTGTCCATACAATAGCTTGTCCCTTTTTCCTACCTTTTAACAAATCAGTGATAGGACTACACACTGAAGCAAAATTCCGTAAGAACCTGCGGTAATAACCTATGAGACCTATCAAACGTCTGATTTGAGTTGTATTTTTCGGAGTGGGATAATCTAGGATGTCTTGAACTTTAGATGGATCAGTCCTCAAGCCATCTGCATCCACCACAAAACCCAAGAACTTAAGGGATGGTCTACAAAATTGACATTTATCAAAATTTATCGTCAGATTTGCTGCTTGGAGACAGTGAAAGAGTTTTCTGAGCACAGCGAGATGCATTTCAAAGGTGGGAGTACATACAATTATGTCATCAACATAATAAAACACATAGGGCTCTAATGAAAGACCAATTACCATGTCCATAAGTCTTACCATTGCTTGACAGGCACAATTCAAACCGAAAGGTAATACGTTGAAACAGAATAAGCCTCTACCTGGGACTCCGAAGGTTGTTTTTATTTTAGATTCTTCATCTAAAGGAATTTGAAAAAATGCCTGTTTCAAATCGATAGAACTCAGATAAGAAGCATCACGAACTTTTCTTAGAATGGAATCAATAGTAGGCATAGGGTAACTATCAGCTAATGTAACGGAATTTAATTTCCTGGCATCAAACACAACTCTATGGGTTCCATCTTTCTTTGGAACTATCCAGAGGGGAGACAACCATGGGCTACACCCAGAAATTGGTTTAACCACGTCGAGTTCCAACATTTTGTCAATTTCTGCGTTCAGAACTTTCTGCATTGCCGGAGAAAGAGGATACTGTCTCTGCCTAATAGGCTTTGCATTACCTGTATCGATATGATGTTGGTACAAATGAGTTCTACCCAACCTATCAGAAGGTGCAAGTGTCTTGAACAGGTCAGTAACAAAATCCAATTCGAACCTTTGAGAATCAGACAATGAATCAGAACTGAGGAGGGCTCTCACAACAGCCACCGAGGGATCCAAGAATAAGGAAGAAGAATCATAGGTAAAATTTTCGAAATCAAGAGTTAAGTTGAACGTATGAATGAAGTCCATACCCAATATAAGGTCATGAGTAATAGAGGGAACGACAAGTACTTTGAGAGTTTTGACAATATCATTCAAACTTATTGGGAGATTAACGTAGCCAAGGGTGTTCTGAGATCTTCCATCAGCCGTAGTTAGGTTAATCGATACATCGTAGTTAAGAGATAAATTCAATTTTCTCAACAGATGAATGGAAGACTGACCCAAAATGGTTACATTGCTACCACTATCAACTAGGCATGATATGGGTTCACCTCCAATATAGACAGTTAGGTAAGGACGATTGTCCTTTTGGCGGAGTTCTAAGAGCGGATTAGTTTCTGGTGGTGAGGAAATTTGATAATCTTGGAGAGAATTAGAAGGAAATAAATTTTCATAAATGTGAGACGAACTTGATTTATCAAAAGTTATATTTGGAGAATATGTTAGTTTTTGTTCTGGTTCAATTTTACCTTTTGTTTTTGTGCAGGTTTTCGGCCGGAAGGACCTCCAATACCTGCGGAATCGTGGTCCGATTTTACGTTTTTTGAGCAAAGTGGGCAATTGGACTTGATTACGTTCTTTTGACCACAACCATAGCAAAAACGTTTTCTCTGCTTACGACATGCGTTATAATGATGGTTTTTCTCCACAATTCCAACATTCGACATTAGAACTTATTTCCGATACTACCAGCTTTTTCGACTGATTTGAAACATTCAAACAGAGAGCGTCCTCTACTTTCCTGCAGATAGATGTCAACTGAGATATCGAATCAATTTCCTGCAAAACAAGAGCCATAACATAATCTGACAGTAGATTATTTCTAATAATATTGACCATTTCGGTCTCTGGTGGACAATTATTCAATCTATAAAATTGAGCTTCCATGGATGTGATAAAAATGGCAACAGGCTCTCGAGGGTTCTGTTTTCGTGACTTTATATCACTGAGCATGACGGAATCATGATTGCTATGAAGGAAAGTAGATTTCAAACCAGTTACTAGATCGCTCCAGTTGGAATAACGATTCTTTATGTGGTTATTATGCCACCAAGTCCAGGCTTCGCTTTCAAACAAATCTCCAGCAGATTCGAAAAGATCGGAATCTGTGCAACCCCGAGAGATTTTTAGGGATTCAACCAACTCTAAGAACGGAATCAATGGTTCCTTTCCGGAAAATTTCTTTAGACCCCATTTGTATACAGGAACACATTTGGAGTTAGCTTGAACATTGAGAGAGCAAAGGGGATTCTGTAATCCTGTGGATTTCACAGGAGTGGAAGTAGAAGGAGCTTGTGTTTCTGGAACAGAAATTTTCTCAGCAATATCAGATTCAATCAGAAGAACCTCTCTAAAAAGATGTTGTTTAATACCAGATTCATCATCGTTTACAGACGATAACCGATGTATTCTACCTGATACATGAGTTAAACGAGAGATTAAACGCTTATAATCTGTATGGGGAGATTTTGAGCTGAACCTATTGCAAACATCTCTGAGGTCATCTAAACTTTCCTTAATACCTTCAATGTTCTCTACGAACGAATAAGGATCAGATAAAACTACGAAACTACGATCTGAAGATTCCTGGGATAGCAAACCCCTTAAAATTTTTCGCTTGTCGTCCACTGATGACGGCACTTCAATTCCACGAATCGCAATTTCATATGATAATTCATTTTGTTTCAAGAAATTTGGATTGATCATCGTAATGAAAACAAAATTATTAGTCAAGCAAAATAACACAATTGAAGATAAATCTATATACGATCAAATTGGAAACTAAAGAAAATGAAACTGAGCAATCAGGTATGGTCGCCGATAGAATCAATCAAAAACTTGAAGATAGCTCCAAAATCCGACAACGAAGGAGAAAGTGATGCGCCACCAGGCTCAAGTCACCCCATCCAAAAACTCAAAGATAAAAAAAAATCTTAAAAAAAACGTTGCCCCACGTTGGGCGCCAAAAATTTGTAGCCTTTCCGGCTTCAAATTGGTTTTAATTACCCGAGCTCAGTCGTTATGAGTGGTCGCAGGTCTAATCTCTGAGTTCTGAGAATGGAGGGAACAAGAAACCCAAGCAAATCACAATCCTCACGAATACAAGTATTTATTTACATTGAATACAAAAAATCTGGTACCAGTAAAATATTTACAAAACAAGTTTTCGGCAAACGGAGAAAATTTTGTTAATATAATATAATTTCAATTCTTTCTATTAGAAAATATTCACTAAAATTTGACTTCCCTGTATATATGGTGAAGACGAAAATGGTCGGCAAAATATCTCCTCTGTTTGGGAACTCCTGTATATCAATGGCCAGGAAGTTAGGTTGGTGAAACTTCTTATTTCTTTCGGACCTCCCTGTATATAGGTTGAGGAAATCTCCAGTATTAAGTCAAATTCAGTTATTCCAAGATGTTCGGAAAATATGAATTTCTTCAGGAATCCAGTATCAATACAAGTCTTAAGAATGTATAGAATTGAAAACTATCTTGCAGAAAACTTTCTTCTCGAAAAATTTTCTTCCAGAAAAAAACTGTGAAACAGAAACAAAAAATCACCGATACGTCAAAATTGATTAAATACTACATCTGTCTCTGAAACAATCCATGAAACATGCTTTGGTTCATATAAACTATATAAAAAAAAAATTCATAAACACTTATATATACATTAAAAAATTTAAATGAATAAGAAAATGAGCACTTGAATTCTAAACGCAATCACATCCAGATTGTCTCTGAAAAATATAGCCTCAAACAAGCTTTGCCAAATATTGATCATGCGAAAATGGTAAACTTCGCAGCAAGCCATGCTTATTAAAACAATCGTGCAATAAAATCAACAAAATTCGATTTGAAAACTTTTACGAAATGTATTGCAAAATTCAGGTTAATCATGCGTTCAAAAGTTCAGTAAGTATATATCAGAAAATACATAACAAATTGAGTAAAATTAGTTTACACTTACCCCTTAAAGGGTTTTCAAGATAGACACAAAAGATATGAGGTAAAATCTCGATTTTATATTCTTTCCAATGTTCTCAATGACGATCGAAATTGAAAAGAAGGTTCCACGTCAATCAGATATTAGCACATGCATGTGTCAAAGATAAGACATATGCACTGCCATCGCACAAGTACGTTTTATTTCTTAGGGATATCAGATGGAAAATAAATACAGGGGTAAACAATTTACGTGTAGCACGCTACAGAGGAGAATGAGAATTCGGTTTCCTTCTTAGACACAAGAGTTATCAGAGCCCCAGACAATACCTTGAGATTAAACTGATATAGAAAACCTACTAAATCTGGCAGATACATCCATTTTCGATCAAATCATGATTGGAAAGTGAAAGTGAACGTGATCCTCAACTTGAAAGATAGAATTCATAAGATTGCACATCAGGATTATCAAAGGACAGCCTTCAGAGAATTTTATATCGTCCTCAGAGAGAATGGCTACCCTGAAGGCCTTCTAAATAAACTCATTCATCGCACCCCAACAACACAAGAAGAACTTTCCATTGCACCCCAGAACAATGAAGGAAAAATTATCAATGGTACCACCAACTCAGAGTTGGATATCCTTAAATTTGCCTCCCTGCTCTATCTTCCTGGTCTCACCAATAAGATGATCCACATTCTATCCAACATCAAAAATCTGAAGATTGCCAAATATAACGTTTTCTCAAATGGAGCTCTGTTTTCCAGATTGCAAGACAAAATTCCTCTTTTTAACCAGTCTGACTGTGTTTATTCAGTCCCTTGTAATGATTGCCCCAGCATCTATATAGGACAAACATCTCAGTCCTTGAAACGTCGTTTTTCTGGCCATCGATTTTAATCAGAAAAAAAATTCTTACCCTAACCATTCATATCGAGGTCGTGACCGCAACGAAAATCAAAACAAGCAAAATTTTAATACATCGTGTAACGTGCAAGGTCAGGGTCACAAGTGGCCATTTTAAAAACAATAACAATCAATACACGAAACACCAGAAAGCATATTTTGCCGACGATGGCACGAACCACTGATCTATCTGTTCAATATGACTAATCCGTCTAGTAGATTAACCAAATTCCGTTTGATTTTAGAAGAATATGACTTCACGGTTCATTATGTAAAAGGTTCAGAAAATGTCACAGCAGATGCCTTATCGCGTATTAAAAGGAAGTAGGTTCTAAACAACACGAGACGATGGCAAAAGGATTGATCACCCTGTTGTCGTCGAAGTTTTTAAACGTCCAGCAGAAAGTGTTGAGTTGAGACCACTTTCAGAAAAAAGAATTTCGTAATTTGAAAAATCAACATTCAGAGGATTACAATGAGAGTTTAATATATAATGTGAATTCACAAATTATTTTCATTAACCAGGACATCCGATCAGCATACGACTTAGGTATATCGTTGAGGAAACTAGAAAAATTATGCGCAGAAAATAATATATTAGAATTGTACCTCATAAAGCTAGCTAGCAATATAAAATTTTGAATATGTTGACAAATTATAAAAATGAAATTCTAGGAACATCATTGAAAATTAATGTAATAAGAGATGTAAAACGAGTCGAAGACAGAGAACTAAGGCAAATAATTCTGAATGATTTTCATATGCTTCCAACCGGTGGACATGCAGGTATCGAACGCATGTTCAACAATATCAAAACGGAATATTTTTGGAATGGCTTCAGATCCGATGTTGAAAAATTTGTAAAGAAGTGTGATGATTGTCAACGTCATAAACATTCCTTACCTAGGAAAGAACCTATGACAATCACTACCACAGCTTCGTCTGCTTTTCAGAAAATTTTTTCAGATCTCGTAGGTCCATTACCTACCGATATCGAAAATAATGAATATATACTCACAATTCAATGCGACTTAACCAAATTCGTAGAGTGTTACCCTCTACCAAATAAAGAAGCAGAAACAGTTTCAAAATCTTTTATTCAGAACTTTGTTTTAAGGTATGGTATACCATCTGAAGTTGTTACAGACCAAGGCACAGAATTCTTATCAAGAATATTTAGTGAATCGTGTGAATTGCTCAAAATTAAGCGTTTCAATTCAACAGCTTATCTCCACGAAACACTAGGTGCGCTTGAAAATTCGCATAAACACTTAGGAGCTTTCCTTCGTATGCACGCAGCTAAGGAAAGTAACAACTGGAGTAACTGGATTCCGTTTTGGTGCTTTTCATACAACAATACCGTTAACTCTTCAACTCGCTATACTCCTCACGAATTAGTTTTCGGAAAACCTAGTAAATTTCCCCAAAATTTAAAATGCCAGGTAGATCCAATCTACAATTTTAACAACTATCCTATTGAACTAAAGTATAGATTGCAAACGGCATGGAGAGATGCTAGAGAAAACTTGGTAAAGGCAAAATTGAAAAGAAAAGAGAGTTTCGACAAAAAATGTGATGAAATTAACTATAAAGTAGGAGATAAGGTGCTCTTGAATAATAAGAACATTGATAATAAACTTGACCCCTTATTCAACAGTCCCTACGAAATAGTGGAAGTGCGAAACCCGAACATTATTGTGAAAATAGACTAAAATAAACTCAAAGAAGTGCACAAGAACAGAGTGAAATTGTATTTCTCATAAAATACTGATGAAGATTATCAAGTGATTAGAATTAAGAGACTGATGTAAATAGTAGATATGTATAGTATATATAGATAATAAGTTATAGATAAGTCAAAAAAAAAAAATTTTTGTATTTTTATAGAAAAAAAAAAATTTTTTTCTCTCGAAGAGGAAAGGTGTAGTATGAACATCCTGTATATTTTCATGCGTGTCTTTTCGACCTTACTAGATTCGCTAGACATGTCTCAGAGTTAAAACAATAATTGTTTTATTCATTTATATACAATGCCATCATATTTTGTCAACACATTACGTGTTATGACCTTCAGATAAATAATAACATAACATAACATAACATTTATTCTCAGCATCAAAAATTTACATGCCTTGTCAAAAAATATTGATTTTAATTATTAATTTTGGATAAATTCTTGAATATTATAAATTGTCTTTTGGAAAAGTATTTTTCGAACACCGTTTTTGAATCTCCGTCCTCGCAATTGTTTGACATCGTCCGGTAGCCTATTATAAATTTTAGGGCCCCAGTAGTCTATTCCTTGTTGAGCGTAGTTCCTGCTATGGTATGGTATGGTAAGTTGCTTTTTGCTCCTCGTATTGAACCCGTGAAAGGAGTTATTTGCTGGAAAGGTGCTCAGATGTGTGTGCACATATGAGGCACATTCCAGTGCATAGGCTGCCGGTATGGTGAGTATATGGAGCTGCTGAAAGGCATTCCTACAGCTATCTGTTTGTTCAAGGCCCAATATTGTCCTTATTGCTTTTTTCTGGAGAATGAGGATGTCACATGCTTGAGTAGACATGCCCCATAGGAGTATTCCGTATGTGGCAATCGAATGGAAGTTGGCAAAATAGGCCATCACTGCTGCATTTCTGGAGGAAGCTTTGCTCACTACTGAGATAGTGTATACTGCCACTGTTAGTCTTCTTTTCAGCTCGGTGATGTGTGGTCCCCAAGAAAGTGCTCCATCAAATATAATTCCCAGTAATTTAATTGTTTCGTCTTTGCTACTTCTTATCCTTAATTGTTGTGTTTTAGAATCATTGATAGCTAGAGCATTACAGTTGAACCAGTTGTTTGATGTCCAATAAACATATCTCTCTAATATTCTCAGTTTATCAATGTCTGCTGCCCTCAAAAGAAAGGAAGTATCATCTGCAAACAGGAGTGTAATAAGATACATGGTTTGCTGAGTTTTGGTGAGATTCAGATCATTGATAAATATAATGAATAGTAATGGTCCCAGCTTTGATCCCTGTGGGATCCCATATTTCATGTTCTTCGACTCTGATAGTATGCCGCTCCATACAACCCGTTGTCGTCTGTTTGAGAGAAACGAAGATAGCAACCCCACAGCAGCACCGCACACACCATAGAGCTGCAGTTTTCCTTCCAGTATTTCATGATCCACGGTATCAAATATCGTATCGATAAAATATATTCGATTCATATACAGTCAGGTGTCAGATATGAGTAGCGCTGACATTCACCAGAGTTTTCTCCACCATTTGTGCTTTTCCGCGTAAGGGAGCTTAATTCAATGAAATCTCATACAGGGTGTGCCATTAACAATGATTTCGCGATCGATTGATATACAGGGTGTGCAATTTGAAAGTTCTTTCATTATTTTTTGCACGCTTTCGGTTTTTTGTGCTCCCTCGGGGTTTTAAGCTTTCCTTCGAGTTTTTTTGCGCGCTTTCGGTGATTTTGTGCTCCTTCGTGGTACTTCGGGTTCTTTCAAGTTTTTCCGTGTTTCGTCGGGTTCTTTCTTCGTGGACTGCACCGAACTTGAAACGATAGAGTTAAAACGATATTCTTTCGGTTTGTTTCTTATGATGAAAGCACCCACTGCAAATCAATTATATACTGGGTGTCCCATATGCATATTTCATCATGTTTTTTCACGTGTGAAAGCTAATTTCGGTAAAATGTCATACAGGGTGTGCGATTTACAATGAATTTGCGATCAGGTGATATACGGGGTGAGCACTTTACAAGTTCTTCTGTGTTTTTGCGCGCTCTCAAGTTTTTTCAAGTTTTTTGTGTTCCTTCGGGTTTTTTTACGGAAAAATTATCTTCGAAACATATACGGGGTGTTACATAGGAGCTCCATAGAATAATTTTGATACTTCCTTCGTGGTAATTACTGAACTCGAATAGATGGAGTTACAACGCGATATTCTTTTTTTTTTTTTTTCACTGCTAATCAATTGTATACTGAGTGTCTCATATGCATTCTCCTTCAAGTTTTCTCGCGAATGGGAGCGGATTTCGATAAAATGTCATACAGGGTGTGCATTTTACAATAAGTTTACGGTCGGGTGATATACGGGGTGTGCAATTTACAAGTACATTTGTGTTTCGGTTTTTCTTCAGGTTCCTTTAGATTTTTTGTGTTACTTGGTGTTCTTTCGTGTTTTCTCGCTTTGTTTCGTGTAATTTCGGTTTCTTTCGTATAACTTCGGTTTCTTTCGTGTTTCTTCGGATTCCTTCGTGTTTTTTCGCGTTTCTCCGTGTTTTTTCCAGTTCTTTCTAGCTTTTTCGCTTTCAACGGGTAATTTGACGTGATTCGTGTTTCTGCGCGCTTCATTGATGTATGGGACCTATTGATCTGCGGTCTATATTGATCTATGGTCTATATTGATCCATGGGCCAATTGAACTACTGGCCTATTGAACTACTGGCCTATGGATCTACGGGCCTATGGATCTACGGGCCTATTGATCTACCCGCTTACTAGTCTAATATATTAAAATGATAAGATCGGGAACCAGAGAAAAAAATCGAAAATGGTCCCGTCAGGGACCCGCGAGGCGTAGCCGAGCGTGAGGCCCGCAGGGCCGAACCCGGGGCAATCTTAAAACAGATCGAAAAGGCGTATCCTCTTCTAGGAGAAGCGACCCCGAAACCCGCCCCGGGCGCTCTTGAAGTGCCCGAAATTTTCAAACGAAAATCGCGAAATCGGCCATTTTCGCGAAATTGCCCAAAGGCGAAAAACGGGAGAAAGTACTCCTATGAAGCCGAAGCATCTCGCGGGGAGGGGGGGTCGCCTTTTCTGGACGAGGAAAGTCCCCATGCGTGGCTACGAGCTCAGCCGCGGAGCCCCTCGAAATCTATACGAGAATTATACATATAAAACGGCAATTTTTAGACTCGCGACTTCCCTGAAACGTCAAATACCACACCTACGTTTTCCTTCCGTGCCTGTCGAAAACGATATAAATCGCCCTGCGATCGGTAGAAAACGAATCTACGTGAAATTTCCTATCTCTGGGTACCAATTTTCATATCCAAGTAGCGATATAAGGCCGCGAATTCTTCATTCGAAATTCGGTAATTTCCTCGAAAATTCGAGGAGAAGTGTCATAGTTTCTCATACGATTCCGATGATAGCATAACGCGAGCTCCAAATTTGAAAATACGGCATCAATTTTTCGCTCGATATGGGCGGTCGAAGATTTTCCAGGCCTTCCAAGTGCTCGATTAAGAATCTACAGGAGATTCCGAATCTCTAGAGACCACTCACGTTTCACGAATCGCGAGAAAAACACCTCAAATAAGCGTTTCAAAATCGTCATTTTTCAGTCTATTCTCGCGCTAATTCATTTTTTCCATCTTGAAGTGATATATTTCGATGTTCGTTCGAGCCCGGTCAGTTATCATAAAACGTCAAACGACGAACGAGGAATAGATCATTTCAAGTATAAAATTGGTGGAATTGGACCGTTATAGGTAATATTATGCATTATATTCGTGTCTCATAACGATTTACTCCCTTTATTTTCAGTAAATAACATGAAGGAATATCAAAAATAATACAATCGATGTCAATACGACGATATTATGTAAAGACGATCTGGAGTTGAAAAATTAGCTCGAAATTGGTTTAAAGAGAGGTTCTCAGGTATTTATTCGATTATAAATCAAAGATAAATCAATCAAGCGTATCGATTCATTTCAGTTATCTCTCAAGAATGAACGCATATGCGAAATATGAATATATTCATCATACATGTAAACAACGGATATTCTCAAAAGAACCTTCAAGCAGGTAGGATTTTCCTTACATAAAGTGTAACCCTTCTTTTAATTCAGTTCAAACGGCCTCAGAAATCACGGATAGACCGAGATTTTCCGTTTTGAATTCATTCATTTCATTCTGTCACAATTTTCCACGGAGAAACCCGAACGGGTTTCGCGATTCAATCGTCTTGAAATCATAGACCTTGAGGCAATTGTATAGAATCACAGAATAAATAGTTGGAAACACAAAACTTCCGATCGACGATCGGATCTACTCGGTTCACGAAATTCCAAGTTCCCGATTACATCTTCGGACCATTATCGAATAATTTTTATTTTATCTTTGTGAAATTCACCGATTGCGAATTGATCGAATTGAAAGGATATTACTTTGGATTTTTTTTATTGGAAAAAGCACCCAATGTGATTCAATTGTATTGTGAGTTATTTCGGCTGTTCGACTTACGGGTTCTTAATTCGATAAAATATTTTCGATTCATATACAGGGTGTCAGATCTGAGTAGCGCTGACATTCACCAGAGTTTTTCTCTAGCTTTCGTGCTTTTCGGCGTAAGCGAGCTGAATGCAAAGAAATGTCATACAGGGTGTGCCATTAACAATGAATTCGCGATCGATTGATATACAGGGCGTGCAATTTAAAAGTTTTTCCATTATTTTTTGCACGCTTTCGGTTTTTTGTGCTCCCTCGGGGTTTCAAGCTTTCCTTCGAGTTTTTTTGCGCGCTTTCGTTGATTTTGTGCTCCTTCGAGGTTTCTTGGGTTCCTTTGGATTTTTTTCGTTCTTCCGTGTTACTTTGGGTTCTTTCATGTTTTTCCGCGTTTTTTCGTATTTGGTCGGGTTCTTTCTTGGTGGAATACACTGAACTTGAAACGATAGAGTTGAAACGATATTCTTTCGGTTTCTTTTTTATGATATAAGCACCCACTGCGAATCAATTATATACCGGGTGACCCATATGCATATTTCTTCAAGTTATCATGTTTTTCAACAAGTGGAGGCTAATTTCGATAAAATGTCATACAGGGTGTGCTATTTACAATGAATTTGCGATCATGTGATATACGGGGTGAGCACTTTACAGGTTCTACTGTTTTTTTGCTCGCTCTCAAACTTATTGTGTTCCTTCGGAATTTTTTATGGAAAAGTTATTTTCGATTCATATACGGGGTGTTACATAGGAGCTCCATAGAATAATTTCGATATTTTCTTCGTGGTATCCACTGAACTCGAATAGATGGAGTTACAGCGATATTATACTTTTGGTTTTTTTTTCACTGCTTATCAATTGTATACTGAGTGTCTCTTATGCATTTTTCTTCAAGTTTTCTCGCTAATGGTAGCTGATTTCGACAAAATGTTATACAGGGTGTGCAATTTAGAAGTACTTTTGTTTTTTTCAAGTTATATGAATTCTTTCAGGTTCCTTTGGATTTTTTGTGATACTTGGGGTTCTTTCGTGTTTTCTCGCGTTGTTTCGTGTAATTTCGGTTTTTTTTCGTGTAACTTCGGTTTCTTCCGTGTTTCTTCGGATTCTTCCGTGTTTTTCGCGTTTCTTCGTGTTTTTCCAGTACTTTCATGTTTTTTCGCTTTCAACGGGTTTTTGACGTGTTTCGTGTTTCTGTGCGCTTCATTGATGTATGGGCCCTACTGATCTATGGTCTATATTGATCTATGGTCTATATTGATCTATGGGCCAATTGAACTACTGGCCTATTGAACTGCTGGCCTATTGAACTACTGGCCTATGGATCTACGGGCCTATTGATCTACCCGCTTACTAGTCTATTATATTAAAACGATAAGATCGGGAACCAGAGAAAAAATCGAAAATGGTCGCGTCAGGGACCCGGAAAGCGTAGCTTTCGAGCAGCCCGCAGGGCCGCTCAAGAGGGAATCTTAAAACAGATCGAAAAGGCGTATCCTCTTCTAGGAGAAGCGACCCCGAAACCCGCCCCGGGCGCTCTTAAAGTGCCCGAAATTTTCAAACGAAAATCGCGAAATCGGCCATTTTCGCGAAATCGCCCAAAGGCGAAAAACGGGAGAAAGTACTCCTATGAAGCCGGAGCATCTCGCGGGGAGGGGGTCGCTTTTTCTGGACGAGGAACGTCCCCATGCGTGGCTACGAGCTCAGCCGCGGAGCCCTCGAAATCTATACGAAAATTATGCATATAAAACGGCAATTTTTAGACTCGCGACTTCCTGAAACGTCAAAAACCGCACCTACGTTTTCCCTCCGTGCCGGTCGAAAACGATATAACTCGCCCCGCGATCGGTAGAAAACGAATCTACTTGAAATTTCCCATCTCTGGGTACCAATTTTCACATCCAAGTAGCGAGTCAAGGCCGGGGATATTCATTCCAAATTCGGCAATTTTCTCGATAATTCGAGGAGAAGTGTCATATTTTATCATACGATTCCGATGATAGCCGAACGCGAGCTCCAAATTTGAAAATACGGCATCAATTTTTCGCTCGATATGGGCGGTTGAAGATTGTTTGCGTTTTCCAAGCACTCGAATAAGAATCTACAGGAGATTCCGAATCTCTAGACAGCACCTGCGATTCACGAATCGAAAGAAAAACACCTCAAATGAGCGTTTGAAAATCGTCCTTTTTCAGTCCATTTTCGCGCTAATTCATTTTTTCCATCTTGAAGTGATATATTTCGATGTTCGTTCGAGCCCGGTCAGTTATCATAAAACGTCAAACGACGAACGAGGAATAGATCATTTCAAGTATAAAATTGGTGGAATTGGACCGTTATAGGTAATATTATGCATTATATTCGTGTCTCATAACGATTTATTCCCTTTATTTTCAGTAAATAACATGAAGGAATATCAAAAAATAATACAATCGATGTCAATACGACGATATTATGTAAAGACGATCTGGAGTTGAAAAATTAGCTCGAAATTGGTTTAAAGAGAGGTTCTCAGGTATTTATTCGATTATAAATCAAAGATAAATCAATCAAGCGTATCGATTCATTTCAGTTATCTCTCAATAATGAACGCATATGCGTTACATACATGTAAACAACGGATATTCTCAAAAGAACCTTCAAGCAGGTAGGATTTTCCTTACATAAAGTGTAACCCTTCTTTTAATTCAGTTCAAACGGCCTCAGAAATCACGGATAGACCGAGATTTTCCGTTTTGAATTCATTCATTTCATTCTGTCACAAT
Organism: Micraspis discolor; assembly: GCA_030674115.1. Lineage (NCBI taxonomy): Eukaryota > Metazoa > Arthropoda > Insecta > Coleoptera > Coccinellidae > Micraspis > Micraspis discolor. The sequence goes on from JARTUT010002217.1 coordinate 33,965, forward strand.
TTTCCCACGGAGAAACCCGAACGGGTTTCGCGATTCAATCGTCTTGAAATCATAGACCTTGAGGCAATTGTATAGAATCACAGAATAAATAGTTGGAAACACAAAACTTCCGATCGACGATCGGATCTACTCGGTTCACGAAATTCCAAGTTCCCGATTACATCTTCGGACCATTATCGAATAATTTTTATTTTATCTTTGTGAAATTCACCGATTGCGAATTGATCGAATTGAAAGGATATTACTTTGGGTTTTTTTTTATTGGAAAAAGCACCCAATGTGATTCAATTGTATACAGGGTGTCCCATGTGCGTAATCTATTATTAACAAATACTTTCCATCGAGTTATTTCGGCTGTTCGACTTACGGGTTCTTAATTCGATAAAATATTTTCGATTCATATACAGGGTGTCAGATCTGAGTAGCGCTGACATTCACCAGAGTTTTTCTCTAGCTTTCGTGCTTTTCCGCGTAAGGAGCTAAATTCAATGAAATCTCATACAGGGTGTGCCACTAACAATGATTTCGCGATCGATTGATATACAGGGCGTGCAATTTAAAAGTTTTTCCATTATTTTTGCACGCTTTCGGTTTTTTGTGTGCTCCCTCGGGGTTTTAAGCTTTCCTTCGAGTTTTTTGCGCGCTTTCGTTGATTTTGTGCTCCTTTGGGGTTTTTGATTTCCTTTGGATTTTTTTCGTTCTTTCGTGTTACTTTGGGTTCTATCATGTTTTTTCGCGTTTTTTCGTATTTGGTCGGGTTCTTTCTTTGTGAAATGCACTGAACTCGAAACGATAGAGTTATAAACGATATTCTTTCGGTTTGTTTTTTATGATAAAAGCACCCACTGCGAATCAATTATATACGGGGTGTCCCATATGCATTTTTCTTCAAGTTTTCTCGCAAATGGGAGCTGATTTCGGTATAATGTCATACAGGGTGTGCGATTTACAATGAATTTGCGATCGGGTGATATACGGGGTGTGCAATTTACAAGTACTTTTGTGTTTCGGGTTTTTTTCAGGTTCCTTTAGATTTTTTGTGTTACTTGGTGTTCTTTCGTGTTTTCTCGCGTTGTTTCGTGTAATTTAGGTTTCTTTCGTGTAACTTCGGTTTCTTTCGTGTTTCTTCGGATTCTTTCGTGTTTTTTCGCGTTTCTTCGTGTTTTTTCCAGTTCTTTCAAGTTTTTTCGCTTTCAACGGGTATTTTGACGTGTTTCGTGTTTCTGCGCGCTTCATTGATGTATGGGCCCTATTGAGCTATGGTCTATATTGATCTATGGTCTATATTGATCCATGGGCCAATTGAACTACTGGCCTATTGAACTACTGGCCTATGGATCTACGGGCCTATGGATCTACGGGCCTATTGATCTACCCGCTTACTAGTCTATTATATTAAAACGATAAGATCGGGAACCAGAGAAAAAAATCGAAAATGGTCCCGTGAGGGACCCGGAAAGCGTAGCTTTCCGAGCGGCCCGCAGGGCCGCTCGAGAGGGAATCTTAAAACAGATCGAAAAGGCGTATCCTCTTCTAGGAGAAGCGACCCCGAAACCCGCCCCGGGCGCTCTTAAAGTGCCCGAAATTTTCGAAAGAAAATCGCGAAATCGGCCATTTTCGCGAAATCGCCCAAAGGCGAAAAACGGTAGAAAGTACTCCTATGAAGCCGGAGCATCTCGCGGGGAGGGGGTCGCTTTTTCTGGACGAAGAACGTCCCCATACGTGGCTACGAGCTCAGCCGCGGAGCCCCCCGTAATCTATACTAAAATTATGAATATAAAACGGAAATTTTTATACTCTCGACTTCCCTGAAACTAAAAAAACCGCACCTACGTTTTCCCTCCGTGCCGCTCGAAAACGATATAAATCGCCCCGCGATCGGTAGAAAACGAATCTACGTGAAATTTCCCATCTCTGGGTACCAATCTTCATATTCAAGTAGCGAGTCAAGGCCGGGGATATTCATTCCAAATTCGGCAATTTTCTCGATAATTCGAGGAAAAGTGTCATATTTTATCATACGATTCCGATGATAGCCGAACGCGAGCTCCAAATTTGAAAATACGGCATCAATTTTTCGCTCGATATGGGCGGTTGAAGATTGTTTGCGTTTTCCAAGCACTCGAATAAGAATCTACAGGAGATTCCGAATCTCTAGACAGCACCTGCGATTCACGAATCGAAAGAATAACACCTCAAATAAGCGTTTGAAAATCGTCCTTTTTCAGTCCATTTTCGCGCTAATTCATTTTTTCCATCTTGAAGTGATATATTTCGATGTTCGTTCGAGCCCGGTCAGTTATCATAAAACGTCAAACGACGAACGAGGAATAGATCATTTCAAGTATAAAATTGGTGGAATTGGACCGTTTTAGGTAATATTATGCATTATATTCGTATCTCATAACGATTTATTCCCTTTATTTTCAGTAAATAACATGAAGGAATATCAAAAAATAATACAATCGATGTCAATACGACGATATTATGTAAAGACGATCTGGAGTTGAAAAATTAGCTCGAAATTGGTTTAAAGAGAGGATCTCAGGTATTTATTCGATTATAAATCAAAGATAAATCAATCTAGCGTATCGATTCATTTCAGTTATCTCTCAAGAATGAACGCATATGCGTTACATACATGTAAACAACGGATATCCTCAAAAGAACCTTCAAGCAGGTAGGATTTTCCTTACATAAAGTGTAACCCTTCTTTTAATTCAGTTCAAACGGCCTCAGAAATCACGGATAGACCGAGATTTTCCGTTTTGAATTCATTCATTTCATTCTGTCACAATTTTCCCACGGAGAAACCCGAACGGGTTTCGCGATTCAATCGTCTTGAAATCATAGACCTTGAGGCAATTGTATAGAATCACAGAATAAATAGTTGGAAACACAAAACTTCCGATCGACGATCGGATCTACTCGGTTCACGAAATTCCAAGTTCCCGATTACATCTTCGGACCATTATCGAATAATTTTTATTTTATCTTTGTGAAATTCACCGATTGCGAATTGATCGAATTGAAAGGATATTACTTTGGTTTTTTTTTTATTGGAAAAAGCACCCAATGTGATTCAATTGTATACAGGGTGTCCCATGTGCGTAATCTATTATTAACAAATACTTTCCATCGAGTTATTTCGGCTGTTCGACTAACGGGTTCTTAATTCGATAAAATATTTTCGATTCATATACAGGGTGTCAGATCTGAGTAGCGCTGACATTCACCAGAGTTTTCTCTAGCTTTCGTGCTTTTCCGCGTAAGGGAGCTAAATTCAATGAAATCTCATACAGGGTGTGCCATTAACAATGATTTCGCGATCGATTGATATACAGGGCGTGCAATTTAAAAGTTTTTCCATTATTTTTGCACGCTTTCGGTTTTTTGTTTGCTCCTCGGGGTTTTAAGCTTTCCTTCGAGTTTTTTTGCGCGCTTTGGTTGATTTTGTGCTCCTTTGGGGTTTTTTGATTTCCTTTGGATTTTTTTCGTTCTTTCGTGTTACTTTGGGTTCTATCATGTTTTTTCGCGTTTTTTCGTATTTGGTCGGGTTCTTTCTTTGTGAAATGCACTGAACTCGAAACGATAGAGTTATAAACGATATTCTTTCGGTTTGTTTTTTATGATGAAAGCACCCACTGCGAATCCATTATATACGGGGTGTCCCATATGCATTTTTCTTCAAGTTTTCTCGCAAATGGGAGCTGATTTCGGTATGATGTCATACAGGGTGTGCGATTTACAATGAATTTGCGATCGGGTGATATACGGGTGTGCAATTTACAAGTACTTTTGTGTTTCGGGTTTTTTCAGGTTCCTTTAGATTTTTGTGTTACTTGGTGTTCTTTCGTGTTTTCTCGCGTTGTTTCGTGTAATTTAGGTTTCTTTCGTGTAACTTCGGTTTCTTTCGTGTTTCTTCGGATTCTTTCGTGTTCTTTCGCGTTTCTTCGTATTTTTTCCAGTTCTTTCAAGTTTTTCGCTTTCAACGGGTATTTTGACGTGTTTCGTGTTTCTGCGCGCTTCATTGATGTATGGGCCCTATTGATCTATGGTCTATATCAATCTATGGTCTATATTGATCCATGGGCCAATTGAACTACTGGCCTATTGAACTACTGGCCTATGGATCTACGGGCCTATTGATCTACCCGCTTACTAGTCTAATATATTAAAACGATAAGATCGGGAACCAGAGAAAAAAATCGAAAATGGTCCCGTTAGGGACCCGGAAAGCGTAGCTTTCCGAGCGGCCCGCAGGGCCGCTCGAGAGGGAATCTTAAAAAAAATCGAAAAAGCGAATCCTCCTCTAGGAGAAGCGACCAAGAAAAACCCCGGGCGCTCTTAAAGTGCCCGAAATTTTCAAACGAAAATCGCGAAATCGGCCATTTTCGCGAAATCGCCAAAACTGTCAACAAGGGGGAAGATCTCACGGACGAACGGGGCCATTTCTCCGGCCGAGATCGGTCGCTTTTTCAAGAAAAAGACATTCCTCATAATGTGGTACCGGTACGGACCGCGGAGCCCTCGAAATCTATACGAAAATTATGCATATAAAACGGCAATTTTTAAACTCCCGACTTCCTGAAACGTCAAAACCGCACCTACGTTTTCCCTCCGTGCCGGTCGAAAACGATATAAATCGCCCCGCGATCGGTAGAAAACGAATCTACGTGAAATTTCCCATCTCTGGGTACCAATTTCCACATCCAAGTAGCGAGTCAAGGCCGGGGATATACATTCCAAATTCGGCAATTTTCTCGATAATTCGAGGAGAAGTGTCATATTTTATCATACGATTCCGATGATAGCCGAACGCGAGCTCCAAATTTGAAAATACGGCATCAATTTTTCGCTCGATATGGGCGATGGAAGATTTTGCGTTTTCCAAGCACTCGAATAAGAATCTACAGGAGATTACGAATCTCTAGATACCACATATCTTACACGACTCTCAAAAAAACATCTCAAATATGCGTTTGAAAATCGTCATTTTTCCAGTCTATTTTCGCGCGAATTCATTGCCCTCTCCGAACTCGGACCCAACTTATGATACTCTATGTCAAAATCCGACACACTTAGTTTATTCAGGAAAGCACTCTGTTCATGAATACACGTTCAGACCTTTTTCGAATAATTTTCATTTTACCTTTGTGAAATTGATGGAGTTGAAACGATATTCTTTGGGTTTATTTTTTCTGGAAAAATTATTTTCGATTCATATACAAGGTTGTACATGGAAGCTTCATCGAATAATGCTTATACTACCTTTGTGGAATGCACCGATTGCGATCGATTGATATACGAGCTGTGCACTTTGGAAGCACTGACTTTCACCAGAGTCTTTCTTCGAGAGATTTTCCGTCTGAATTTTTTATGGAAAAAGCACCCACTGCGAACCAATTATAGAGTGGGATCTAATTTCGATAAAATGTCATACAGGGTGAACGATTTACAATGAATTTGCAATCATGTGATATACGAGGTGCTCAATTCACAAGTTAATTTGATTTTTTTCGCGCAAATTCGAGTTTTTTGTGTTCTTTCGGTGTGTTTTGGTTCTGAATTCGATAAAATTCATTCGATGCATATACAGTGTGTCAGATCTGAGTAGCGCTGACATTCACCAGAGTTTTTCTCTAGCTTTCGTGCTTTTCCGCGTAAGGGAGCTGAATTCAATGAAATGTCATACAGGGTGTGCCATTAACAATGATTTCGCGATCGATTGAAATACAGGGCGTGCAATTTAAAAGTATTTTTATTATTTTTTTCACGCTTTCGGTTTTTTGTGTGCTCCCTCATGGTTTCAAACTTTCCTTCGAGTTTTTTTGCGCGCTTTCGTTGATTTTGTGCTCCCTCGGGGTTTTTGAGTTCCTTTGGATTTTTTTCGTTCTTTCGTGTTACTTTGGGTTCTATCATGTTTTTTCGCGTTTTTTCGTATTTAGTCGGGTTCTTTCTTGGTGGAATGCACTGAACTTGAAACGATAGAGTTATAAACGATATTCTTTCGGTTTGTTTTTTATGATGAAAGCACCCACTGCGAATCAATTATATACGGGGTGTCCCATATGCATTTTTCTTCAGGTTTTCTCGCGAATGAAAGCTGATTTCGGTATAATGTCATACAGGGTGTGCGATTTATAATGAATTTGCGATCGGATGATATACGGGGTGAGCACTTTACAAGTTCTTTCTGTTTTTTTGCGCGCTCTCAAGTTTTTTCAAGTTTTTGTGTTCCTTCGGGTTGTTTTACGAAAAATTTTGTTGAAACATATACGGGGTGTTACACAAGAGCTCCATAGAATAATTTTGATACTTCCTTCGTGGTAATTACTAAACTCGAATAGATGGAGTTACAACGATATTCTCTTGTTTTTTTTTTTAAAGCTAATCAATTGTATACTGAGTGTCTCATATGCATTTCTCTTCAAGTTTTCTCGCGAATGGGTGCGGATTTCGATAAAATGTCATACAAGGTGTCCAATTTACAATGAGTTTACGATCAGGTGATATACGGGGTGTGCAATTTACAAGTACTTTTGTGTTTCGAGTTTTTTTCAGGTTCCATTAGATTTTTTGTGTTACTTGGTGTTCTTTCGTGTTTTCTCGCGTTGTTTCGTGTAATTTCGGTTTCTTTCGTGAAACTTCGGTTTCTTTCGTCTTTCTTCTGATTCTTCCGTGTTTTTTCGCGTTTCTTCGTGTTTTTTTCAGTACTTTCATGTTTTTACGCTTTCTTCGGGTTTTTTGACGTGTTTAGTGTTTCTGCGCGCTTCATTGATGTATGGGCCATATTGATCTATGGTCTATATTGATCTATGGTCCATTATGATCGTCGGTCTATATTGATCCATGGGCCAATTGAACTACTGGCCTATGGCTCTACGGGCCTATTGATCTACCCGCTTACTAGTCTAATATATTAAAACGATAAGATCGGGAACCAGAGAAAAAATCGAAAATGATCCCGCCAGGGACCTGGAAAGCGTAGCTTTTCGAGCAGCCCGCAGGGCCGCTCGAGAGGGAATCTCAAAACAGATCGAAAAGGCGTATCCTCTTCTAGGAGAAGCGACCCCGAAAACCCCCAGGCGCTCTTAAAGTGCCCGAAATTTTCAAACGAAAATCGCGAAAATGACGGTTTTCGCGAAATTGCCTAAAGTGCCCCGGAAAAAGGAAATAGGCTCCGAAGCCGAAACGCCCAGCGTACCGGACTCGCCACATATTCCGAGAGCGAGGACGTCCGGTTTCCTAAGAACCCATTAGAACTCCGGAGCCCCCTATTTCTAGGCTAAAATCCCGTAAGTAAAACGGCAATTTTTAGTTTCGCCAGCCCCGCGAAACGTAAAAGTCACCCATGATGCTTTCGCTCAATGCGGGCGATACAAGCCTCTAAACGCATTTTCGGCGGTAGAAAATGAAACTTGAGGAAATTCCCCATCTCTGGGTACCAATTTTCATATCCAAGTAGCGAGATAAGGCCGCGAATTCTTCATTCCAAATTCGGCAATTTCTACGGTGAAATGAGGCAAAATGTCATAATTTCTCATACGATTCCGATGATAGCCGAACGCGAGATCCAAATTTGAAAATACGGCATCAATTTTCCGCTTGATATGGGCGGTCGAAGAGTTTTCAGGCCTTCCAAGTGCTCGATTGAGAATCTACAGGAGATTCCGAATCTCTAGAGACCACTCACGTTTCACGAATCGCGAGAAAAACACCTCAAATATGCGTTTGAAAATCGTCATTTCAGGCTTTATTTTCGCGCTAATTCATTTTCGTCCTTGAAGAATGCACACAGATCGCGATGAATCGCTATACAGGCTGTGCTATCTCGAAAAAATCGCTATACAGGCTGTGCTTATGGAAAGCACTGATTTTCACCAGATTCTTTCTTCGAGAGATTTTCCGTCTGAATTTTTATGGAAAAAGCACCCACTGCGAACCAATTGGAGAGTGGGATCTGATTTCGATAAAATGTCATACAGGGTGTGCGATTTACAATGAATTTGCGATCATGTGATATACGAGGTGCTCAATTCACAAGTTAATTTGATTGTTTTCGCGCAAATTCGAGTTTTTTGTGTTCCTTCGGTGTGTTTTGGTTCTGAATTCGATGAAATATGTTCGATTCATATACAGTGTGTCAGATCTGAGTAGCGCTGACATTCACCAGAGTTTTTCTCTAGCTTTCCTGCTTTTCCGCGTAAGGGAGCTGATTACGATGAAATGTCATACAGGGTGTGCAATTTACAATGAGTTTACGATCGGGTGATATACAGGGTGTGCAATTTAAAAGTTCTTTCATTATTTTTTGCACGCTTTCGGTTTTTTGTGCTCCCTCGGGTTTTTAAGCTTTCTTTCGAGTTTTTTTGCGCGCTTTCGTTGATTTTGTGCTCCTTCGAGGTTTTTGGGTTCCTTTGGATTTTGTCGTTCTTCCGTGTTACTTTGGGTTCTTTCATGTTTTTTCGTATTTGGTCGGGTTCTTTCTTGGTGGAATACACTGAACTTGAAACGATAGATTTGAAACGATATTCTTTCGGTTTCTTTTTATGATATAAGCACCACTGCGAATCAATTATATACCGGGTGACCCATATGCATATTTCTTCAAGTTATCATGTTTTTCCACAAGTGGAGGCTAATTTCGATAAAATGTCATACAGGGTGTGCTATTTACAATGAATTTGCTATCATGTGATATACGGGGGTGAGCACTTTACAGGTTCTACTGTTTTTTTGCGCGCTCTCAAGTTTATTGTGTTCCTTCGGAATTTTTATGGAAAAGTTATTTTCGATTCATATACGGGTTGTTACATAGGAGCTCCATAGAATAATTTCGATATTTTCTTCGTGGTATCCACTGAAGTCGAATAGATGGAGTTACAACGATATTATACTTCTGGTTTTTTTTTTTTCACTGCTTATCAATTGTATACTGAAAGTCGCATATGCATTTTTCTTCAAGTTTTCTCCTTAATGGTAGCTGATTTCGACAAAATGTTATACAGGGTGTGCAATTTAGAAGTACTTTTTTTTTTGCGCGCTTTCGTTTTTTTGTATTTCTCCGGGGTGTTTCATGAGACTTCGAGTTTTTTTGCGCGCTTTCAAGTTATATGAATTCTTTCAGGTTTTTTTCAGGTTCCTTTGGATTTTTTGTGTTACTTGGGGTTCTTTCGTGTTTTCTCGCGTTGTTTCGTGTAATTTCGGTTTCTTTCGTGTAACTTCGGTAGCTTTCGTGTTTCTTCAGATTCTTTCGTGTTTTTTCGCGTTTCTTCGTGTTTTTTCCAGTACTTTCATGTTTTTTCGCTTTCAACGGGTTTTTTGACGTGTTTCGTGTTCCTGCGCGCTTCATTGATGTATGGGCCCTATTGATCTATGGTCTATATTGATCTATGGGCCAATTGACCTACTGGCCTATTGAACTGCTGGCCTATTGAACTACTGGCCTATGGATCTACGGGCCTATTAACAATGATTTCGCGATCGATTGATATACAGGGTGTGCAATTTAAAAGTTCTTTCATTATTTTTTGCACGCTTTCGGTTTTTTGTGCTCCCTCGGGGTTTAAAGCTTTCCTTCGAGTTTTTTTGCGCGCTTTCGTTGATTTTGTGCTCCTTCAGGGTCTTTTGAGTTCCTTTGGATTTTTTTCGTTCTTTCGTGTTACTTCGAGTTCTATCATGTTTTTTCGCCTTTTTTCGTATTTGGTCGGGTTCTTTCTTGGTGGAATGCACTGAACTTGAAACGATAGAGTTATAAACGATATTCTTTCGGTTTGTTTTTTATGATGAAAGCACCCACTGCGAATCAATTATATACGGGGTGTCCCATATGCATTTTTCTTCAGGTTTTCTCGCGAATGAGAGCTGATTTCGGTAAAATGTCATACAGGGTGAGCGATTTACAATGAATTTGCGATCGGGTGATATACGGGTTGAGCACTTTACAAGTTTTTCTGTTTTTTTGCGCGCTCTCAAGTTTTTTCAAGTTTTTTGTGTTCCTTCGGGTTTTTTTACGGAAAAAATTATTTTCGAAACATATACGGGGTGTTACATAGGAGCTCCATAGAATAATTCTGATACTTCCTTCGTGGTAATCACTGAACTCGAATAGATGGAGTAACTACAATATTCTCTTGGTTTTCTTTTTAAAGCTAATCAATTGTATACTGAGTGTCTCATATGCATTTCTCTTCAAGTTTTCTCGCTAATGGGAGCTGATGTCGATAGAATGTCACACAAGGTGTGCAATTTACAATGAGTTTACGATCGGGTGATATACGGGGTGCGCAATTTACAAGTACTTTTGTGTTTCGGGTTTTCTTAGGTTCCATTAGATTTTTTGTGTTACTTGGTGTTCTTTCGTGTTTTCTCGCGTTGTTTCGTGTAATTTCGATTTCTTTCGTGAGACTTCGGTTTTTTTCGTCTTTCTTCGGATTCTTCCGTGTTTTTTTGCGTTTCTTCGTGTTTTTTCCAATACTTTTATGTTTTTTCGCTTTCATCGGGTTTTTTGACGTGTTTAGTGTTTCTGCGCGCTTCTTTGATGTATGGGCCCTATTTATCTATTGTGTATATTGATCTATGGTCCATATGGATCCATGGGCCAATTGAACTACTGGCCTATTGAACTACTGGCCTATGGATCTACGGGCCTATGGATCTACGGGCCTATTGATCTACCCGCTTACTAGTCTAATATATTTAAATGATAAGATCGGGGACCAGAGAAAAAATCGAAAATGGTCCTGTCAGGGACCCGGAAAGCGTAGCTTTCGAGCGGCCCGCAGGTCCGTTCGAGAGGAAATCTTAAAAAAATCGAAAAAGCGAATCCTTCTCTAGGAGAAGCGACCGCGAAACCACCCCGGGCGCTCTTAAAACGACCGAAATTTTCAAACGAAAATCGCGAAATCGGCCATCCTCGCGAAATCGCCCAAAGGCGAAAAACGGGCGAAAGTACTCCTATGAAGCCGGAGCATCTCGCGGGGGGGAGGGGGTCGCTTTTTCTGGACGAGGAACGTCCCCATGCGTGGCTACGAGCTCAGCCTTGGAGCCCCTCGAAATCTATACGAAAATTATGCATATAAAACGGCAATTTTTAGACTCGCGACTTCCCTGAAACGTCAAAAACCACACCTACCTTTTCCCTCCGTGCCGGTCGAAAACGATATATATCGCCCCGCGATCGGTAGAAAACGAATCTACGTGAAATTTCCCATCTCTGGGTACCAATTCTCACATCCAAGTAGCGAGTCAAGGCCGCGAATTCTTCATTCGAAATTCGGCAATTTATACGGTGAAATGAGGCAAAATGTCACAATTTCTCATACGATTCCGATGATAGCCGAACGCGAGCTCCAAATTTGAAAATACGGCATCAATTTTTCGCTCGATATGGCCGGCGGAAGATTGTTTGCGCCTTTCAAGCACTCGATTAAGAATCTACAGGAGATTCCGAATCTCTAGATACCTACCACTTTTCGTGAATCGCAAGAAAAACACCTCAAATATGCGTTTGAAAATCGTCATTTCAGGCTCTATTTTCGCGCTAATTCATTTTCGTCCTTGAAGAATGCACACAGATCGCGATGAATCGCTATACAGGCTGTGCTATCTCGAAAAAATCGCTATACAGGCTGTGCTTATGGAAAGCACTGATTTTCACCAGATTTATTCTTCGAGAGATTTCGTGTTACTTAGGGTTCTATCATGTTTTCCGCGTTTTTTCGTATTTGGTCGGTTTCTTTCTTGGTGGAATGCACTGAACTCGAAACGATAGAGTTATAAACGATATTCTTTCGGTTTGTTTTTTATGAAGAAAGCACCCACTGCGAATCAATTATATACGGGGAGTCCCATATGCATTTTTCTTCAAGTTCTCTCGCGAATGGGAGCTGATTTCGGTATAATGTCATACAGGGTGTGCGATTCTCAATGAATTTGCGATCGGGTGATATACGGGGTGTGCAATTTACAAGTTAATTTGATTTTTTTGCGCAAATTCGAGTTTTTGTGTTGTTTCGGGGAGTTTTGGATCTTGATTCGATAAAATATATTCGACCCTGTATATGGTGTCAGATCTGAGTAGCGCTGACATTCACCAGAGTTTTTCTCCAGTTTTTGTGCTTTTCCGCGTAAGGGAGCTTAATTCAATGAAATCCCATACAGGGTGTGCCATTAACAATGATTTCGCGATCGATTGATATACAGGCAGAGCTGTGCTAAGCACCGAAAAAGTGCTTCGAGCACTAAGCCCTAAGCACTCGAAAAAAGGCTTCGAGTCTCGAATTCTAAGCACCGCTTTCGACAGAAGGCTCCGGATTACCGAGCACTTTTGCGAAAGTAATTGAATATTTCGAGCACTAAGCACTTTAGTGGGAACTATTTTATGTAATGTTGTTTGATTGAAATGAGAACTCTTTAGCTTCATCGACATATCTAAAATTATGATTTCGAGACTGGGAAAAACTCAAAAGCCATTTTATTTGTTTTGTGAAACGCATGCATTCAATTTACATTCTGGTACTAGTTAATCTTATTCGTCGATCTGAATCGGAACGGCTGTTCCTAATCAATGCATAAAGTTTAATTAATAATCGAGGACCAATTATTTTATAAGCGAGAACACATTACTGAAAAAATGTGGAAAGCACTGACGTGAGATCAGGAGCTTTTACGCGCTTGTTCTAAAGTCTTTTCTCAGACTTAAAAAGAGTGCGATTCAAAATTAGCCTGCACAATGAGTGTGAAAGAATCAATGAACATATATCTTAAATGGAAGTTGAGTGAACTTACAGTTCAGCAAATTTCTTCGATCTGGCATTCTTTCCACATTTCTATATCATTTATAAGTTGTTGTAGTTGAGTGTCATCAATTATAACCAAATTTCAGATTCATAATTGCTGAGCTATCGGGCAGGTCTGGTCCACTAACTAACTTGACTTATATTTGGATAACAAACTAATTCTATTAATATGGAATCTCTATCTCATCTCTTTCGGAAGATAGAGAATATTCAGCCAAACATTTTCAAATTGGACCACCGTTTCTTCATCACGAGTCAAATCCAACCGATGGCGATCATTTTCAGCTCGAAAATTCAGAAATTACAGACATTTGGGAAAAAATATTCCTCTTGTCGCAAAATTCATAATGACATTTCCATTCAAAATATGACAACTGCACACACCAGTATTTTAGACATGTTTGTCATAAAAATGAACCCACAGAATTAGTTTCATTTTCGGCTCAATATTCACTCATTATGACAACTTGTCATAAAATTAAAACCACCCTCATAGAGATTTATAGTTGATGTGATGTGAATTCATAGATAGAAATATAATCTGTGACTTTATTTTCAGAAAAACTCTTATATCTTCTGGAGATTGTACGCTATGATGATGAAATTTTAAAATATTTTAGGTATCTATAGCCTAAATTGTTGTGATCTGACGAATTACTTATGAGATATCGTGTATTGAAAAAAACATTTTGGGAATTTTAAAAAATTTTCTCTCGTGACGATTTTCTCGAAATTTGGCACACTCCTTCCTTTTAACGCTATCTAGACATTCTCTAAGTTACCAATTGATAGGATGAATATTCAAGAAATTAATGTTATTAACTGCTAAACTATTCGATGGATTTGGCCCAATAACGAACTTGACCGAGATATTTGGACACTCGACCTATTCTGAAAAAATGAAAACTCTAGGTCCCTTCCTTCGGAAGATAGAGAGTATACGGCCGGAGGGCCGGCGGGCCGGACATACTCAAGTTTGACCTCGAATTCTTCATCAGGAAGTCAAACCCAATCGATTGAGGCCATTTTCGGCTCGATATTCGAAAATTACAGACCTTTGGGCAAAACGATAGCACGCTGTTCCACTAGGAATAAGCGCGCCAAAAGGTACTGAAAAAATTAGGTGTATATATTTATATTTTCCTTATCAAGCATAGACAGGGCGATTCACGGGGATGGCCTATTTGGTAGTCGTTTTTGGAAAAGGGATCAGGTTAAAATTTGCATGTTTAGTATTGAGACAATGATTCTTTTTGCGCACTTATTCCAAGTGGACCAGCATGCTATGGTTTGGCCAAATCGCTTGTAATTTTTGAAAATGGTCTCAATTGAGGATTGGGTTCGACTTCCTGTTAAAGAAGCCGTGCTCAAACTTGAGTACTCTGCCGGCCGGCCAGCCGTTTACTCTCTATCTTCCGAAGGAGATGACCTTGAGTTTTCATATTTACACAATATGTTGATTGTCAAAATATCTCAAATATCTCGATCAAGTTCGTAATTGGGCCAAATCCGTCGGATAGTTCAGCAGTTATGAGCATCTGGAATTTGGTTTTCGCAATAATTTCTAGAATATCCATTCGATCAATTTCGAACTCTTAAAATGTTTGGATAACGTTAAAATGGCCTTCATAACCATAAAGTCAGATCAATGGTGACTGAAGAAATACTGAATATTAATTCAAAACGATCGTATTATCTTTGCGCACATAAAAATCAAATACCGTACCTGCTTATATTGACCCTACTTCAAGAATTCGGAAAGGCTTAGTGCTTAGCGGATTACTAAGCACTAAGATTTTCGCGAGAGTGCTCCGAAAAACAAGCACTAAGCACTAGCCTTTGAAAAGTGCTCGCGAGCACAGTGCTCGGAAGCATTAAAGTGCTTAGAGTGCTTTCACGAGCACTAAGCACAAAGCTTTGGCACAGCTCTGTATACAGGGTGTGCAATTTAAAAGTTCTTTCATTATTTTTTGCACGCTTTCGGTTTTTTGTGCTCCTCGGGGTTTTAAGCTTTCCTTCGAGTTTTTGCGCGCTTTCGGTGATTTTGTGCTCCTTCGGGGTTTTTTCGGTTCCTTTGGATATTTTTCGTTTATTCGTGGTACTTCGGGTTCTTTCAAGTTTTTCCGTGTTTCGTCGGGTTCTTTCTTCGTGGAATGCACCGAACTTGAAACGATAGAGTTAAAACGATATTCTTTCGGTTTGTTTCTTATGATGAAAGCACCCACTGCAAATCAATTATATACTGGGTGTCCCATATGCATTTTTCATCATGTTTTTCACGTGTGAAAGCTAATTTCGGTAAAATGTCATACAGGGTGTGCGATTTACAATGAATTTGCGATCGGGTGATATACGGGGTGAGCACTTTACAAGTTCTACTGTTTTTTTGCGCGCTCTCAAGTTTTTTCAAGTTTTTGTGTTCCTTCGGGTTTTTTACGGAAAAATTATCTTCGAAACATATACGGGGTGTTACATAGGAGCTCCATAGAATAATTTTGATACTTCCTTCGTGGTAATTACTGAACTCGAATAGATGGAGTTACAACGATATTCTTTTGGTTTTTTTTTTCACTGCTATTCAATTGTATACTGAGTGTCTCATATGCATTCTCCTTCAAGTTTTCTCGCGAATAGGAGCGGATTTCGATGAAATGTCATACAGGGTGTGCAATTTACAATAAGTTTACGGTCGGGTGATATACGGGGTGTGCAATTTACAAGTACTTTTGTGTTTCGGGTTTTTTTCAGGTTCCTTTAGATTTTTTGTGTTACTTGGTGTTCTTTCGTGTTTTCTCGCGTTAATTCTTGTAATTTCGGTTTCTTTCGTATAACTTCGGTTTCTTTCGTGTTTCTTCGGATTCCTTCGTGTTTCTTCGCGTTTCTCCGTGTTTTTTCCAGTTCTTTCTAGCTTTTTCGCTTTCAACAGGTAATTTGACGTGTTTCGTGTTTCTGCGCGGTTCATTGATGTATGGGCCCTATTGATCTGCGGTCTACATTGATCTATGGTCTATATTGATCCATGGGCCTATTGAACTACTGGCCTATTGAACTACTGGCCTATGGATCTACGGGTCTATGGATCTACGGGACTATTGATCTACCCGCTTACTAGTCCATATAATAATAGCAATAAGATCGGGAACCAGAGAAAAAAATCAAAAATGGTCCCGTCAGGGACCCGCGAGGCGTAGCCGAGCGTGAGGCCCGCAGGGCCGAACCTGGGGCAATCTTAAAACAGATCGAAAAGGCGTATCCTCTTCTAGGAGAAGCAACCCCGAAACCCCTTCCGGGCGCTCTTAAAGTGCCCGAAATTTTCAAACGAAATTCGCGAAATCGGCCATTTTCGCGAAATCGCCCAAAGGCGAAAAAAGGGCGAAAGTACTCTTATGAAGTCGGAGCGTCTCGCGAGAGGAAGGAGTCGCTTTTTCTGGACAAGGAACGTCCCCATGCGTGGCTACGAGCTCAGCCGCGGAGCCCTCGAAATCTATACGAAAATTATGCATATAAAACGGCAATTTTAGATTCGCGACTTCCTGAAACGTCAAAAACCACACCTACGTTTTCCTCCGTGCCGGTCGAAAACGATATAAATCGCCCCGCGATCGGTAGAAAACGAATCTACGTGAAATTTTCCATCTCTGGGTACCAATTTTCACATCCAAGTAGCGAGTCAAGGCCGGGGATATCAATTCCAAATTCGGCAATTTTGTCAAAAATTCGAGGTCAATGTCACACTTACGATTCCGATGATAGCCGAACGCGAGCTGCAAATTTGAAAATCCGGCATCAATTTGTCGCTCGATATGGGTAGTGGAAGATTGTTAGCGCCATCCAAGCACTCGAATAAGAATCTACAGGAGATTCCGAATCTCTAGACAGCACCTGCGGTTCACGAATCGAAAGAAAAACACCTCAAATAAGCGTTTCAAAATCGTCATTTTTCAGTTTATTTTCGCGCGAATTCATTGCCCTCTCCGAGCTCCGATCCAACTTATGATACTCTATGTTAAAATCCGACACACTTAGTTTATTCAGGGAAAAACGGCTAAGCACTCTGTTCATGAATACACGTTCAGACCTTTTTCGAATAATTTTTATTTTACCTTTGTGAAATTGATGGAGTTGAAACGATATTCTTTTGGTTTATTTTTTATGGAAAAATTATTTTCGATTCATATACGGGCTGTGCATATTGGAAGCACTGACTTTCACCAGAGCCTTTCTTCGAGAGTTTTTCCTTCTGCATTTTTTATGGAAAAAGCACCCACTGCGAATCGATTATATAGTGGGTTTCCTATATGCAATTGTACATGTTTTTTCGCGTATCGGATCTAATTTCGATAAAATGTCATACAGGATGTGCGAATTACAATGAATTTGCGATCATGTGATATACGGGGTGTGCAATTTACAAGTTATTTTGCTGATTTCGATAAAATGTCATACCGGGTGTGCAATTTACAATGAGTTTACATTCGGGTGATATACGGGGTGTGCAGTTTACAAGTACTTTTGATTTTTTGCGCGCTTTCGGTTTTTTTGTATTTCTCCGGGTTGTTTCGCGTGACTTCGAGTTTTTTTGTGCGCTTTCAAGTTATTTGTATTCTCTCGGGATTTTTTCAGGTTCCTTTGGATTATTTGTGTTACTTGGGGTTCTTTCGTGTTCTCTCGCGTTGTTTCGTGTAATTTCGGTTTTTTCGTGTAACTTCGGTTTCTTTCGTGTTTCTTCGGATTCTTCCGTGTTTGTTCGCGTTTCTTCGCGTTTTTTCCAGTAATTTCATGTTTTTTCGCTTTCAACGGGTATTTTGACGTGTTTCGTGTTTCTGCGCGCTTCATTGATGTATGGGCCCTATTGATCTGTGGTCTATATTGATCTATGGTCTATATTGATCTATGGTCTTTATTGATCTATGGTCAATATTGATCTATGGTCTATTATGATCTATGGACTATATTGATCTATGGGCCTATTGATCTACCCGCTTAATAGTCCATATAATAAAAGCAATAAGATCGGGAACCAGAGAAAAAAATCGAAAATGATCCCGTCAGGGACCCGAAAAGCGCAGCTTTCTGAGCGGCCCGCAGGGCCGCTCGAGAGGGAATCTTAAAACAGATCGAAAAGGCGTATCCTCTTCTAGGAGAAACGACCCCGAAACCCGCCCCGGGCGCTCTTAAAGTGCCCGAAATTTTCAAACGAAAATCGCGAAATCGGCCATTTTCGCGAAATCGCCCAAAGGCGAAAAACGGGCGAAAGTATCCCTATGAAGCCGGAGCATCTCGCGGGGCGGGAGGGGTCGCTTTTTCTGGACGAGGAACGTCCCCATGCGTGGCTACGAGCTCAGCCGCGGAGTCCCTCGAAATCTATACGAAAATTATGCATATAAAACGGCAATTTTAGACTCGCGACTTCCTGAAACGTCAAAAACCACACCTACGTTTTCCCTCCGTGCCGGTCGAAAACGATATAAATCGCCCCGCGATCAGTAGAAAACGAATCTGCGTGAATTTCCCATCTCTGGGTACCAATTTTCACATCCAGAGTTTTTCTCAAATTTTCATGCTTTTCTGCGTAAGGGAGCTAAATTCAATGAAATCTCATACAGGGTGTGCCATTAACAATGATTTCGAGATCAATTGATATACAGGGCTTGCAATTTAAAAGTTTTTTCATTGTTTTTGCACGCTTTCGGTTTTTTGTGTGCTCCCTCGGGGTTTTAAGCTTTCCTTCGAGTTTTTTTGCGCATGCTTTCGTTGATTTTGTGCTCCTTCGGGGTTTTTTATTTCCTTTGGATTTTTTTCGTTCTTTCGTGTTACTTTGGGTTCTATCATGTTTTTTCGCGTTGTTTCGTATTTGGTCGGGTTCTTTCTTGGTGGAATGCACTGAACTTGAAACGATAGAGTTATAAACGATATTCTTTCGGTTTGTTTTTTATGATGAAAGCACCCACTGCGAATCAATTATATACGGGGTGTCCCATATGCATTTTTCTTCAAGTTTTCTCGCAAATGAGAGCTGATTTCGGTATAATGTCATACAGGGTGTGCGATTCACAATGAATTTGCGATCAGGTGATATACGGGGTGTGCAATTTACAAGTGCTTTTGTGTTTCGGGTTTTTATCAGGTTCCTTTAGATTTTTTGTGTTACTTGGTGTTCTTTCGTGTTTTCTCGCGTTGTTTCGTGTAATGTAGGTTTCTTTCGTGTAACTTCGGTTTTTTTCGCCTTTCTTCGGATTCTTCCGTGTTTTTCGCGTTTTCTTTTGTTTTTTTCCTGTACTTTCATGTTTTTTCGCTTTCATCGGGTTTTTTGACGTGTTTAGTGTTTCTGCGCGCTTCATTGATGTATGGGCCCTACTGATCTATGGTCTATATTAATCTATGGTTTATATTAATCCATGAACCATATGAACTACTGGCCGAATGAACTACTGGCCTATTGAACTACTGGCCTATGGATCTACGGGCCTATTGATCTACCCGCTTACTAGTCAATATAATAAAAGCGATAAGATCGGGAACCAGAGAAAAAAATCGAAAATGGTCCCGTCAGGGACCCGCGAGGCGTAGTCGAGCGTGAGGCCCGCAGGGCCGAACCCGGGGTAATCTTAAGACAGATCGAAAAGGCGTATCCTCTTCTAGGAGAAGCGACCCCGAAACCCGCCCTGGGCGCTCTTAAAGTGCCCGAAATTTTCAAACGAAAATCGCGAAATCGGCCATTTTCGCGAAATCGCCCAAAGGCGAAAAACGGGCGAAAGTACTCCTATGAAGCCGGAGCATCTCGCGGGGCGGGAGGGGTCGCTTTTTCTGGACGAGGAACGTCCCCATGCGTGGCTACGAGCTCAGCCGCGGAGCCCTCGAAATCTATACGAAAATTATGCATATAAAACGGCAATTTTTAGACTCGCGACTTCCTGAAACATCAAAACCACACCTACGTTTTCCTCCGTGCCGGTCGAAAACGATATAAATCGCCCCGCGATCGGTAGAAAACGAATCTACGTGAAATTTCCCATCTCTGGGTACCAATTTTCACATCCAAGTAGCGAGTCAAGGCCGCGAATTCTTCATTCCAAATTAGGCAATTTTCTCGAAAATTCGAGTTCAAGTGTCACAATTTCTCATACGATTCCGATGATAGCCGAACGCGAGCTGCAAATTTGAAAATCCGGCATCAATTTTTCGCTCGATATGGGTGGTGGAAGATTGTTAGCGCCTTTCAAGCACTCGAATAAGAATCTACAGGAGATTCCGAATCTCTAGATAATACTTACGCTTCACGACTCTCAAGATTAGTACCTCAAATATGCGTTTGAAAATCGTCATTTCCCAGTCTATTTCGCGCGAATTCATTTCGTCCATCTTGAAGTGATATATTTCGATGTTCGTTCGAGCCCGGTCAGTTTTCATAAAACGTCAAACGACGAACGAGGAATAGATAATTTCAAGTATAAAATTGGTGGAATTGGACCGTTATAGGTAATATTATGCATTATATTCGTGTCTCATAACGATTTATTCCCTTTATTTTCAGTAAATAATATCAGAAATATCAAGGAATAATAAAATGGATGTCAATACGACATATTTTGTAAACACGATCTGGAGTTGAAAAATTAGCTTGAAATTGGTTCAAAGAGAGGTAATAATAATAATAATAATAATAATAATAATAATATCGTTTATTTTATGATCGGAATTACATTCTGAAAATAAAATACGTCACAGAAAAATGGAGAAGCCACAGAGCAAAAATTCAGAAAAATCAACAACCACAAATGACATAATAACAGTTGAGATAGGATATCAAGAGTTCAAATATTCATCAATAGAATATGGCTCTAAATCTATCAAAACATTCAGGATTACTTTCTTAAATTTTTTATGTCAGTTAAAACTTGGTATTGCTTAGGAACCTTGTTAAATAATTTGAGGCTCATATATTCTATGCTATTTTGTGTCAATGTGAGAGAACACTTCGGCAAATGAAATGAGTGGATACGTCTGGTGCTGTTCAGATTAAGATGTTTCTCAAAATAATGCTCGTTTTTTCGTAAAAAAAGAGACATCTGAATATGTACAATCCAGTTAGTGTTAAGATTCGTTCTCTTCTGAAATATCCACGGCAAGATTCTCTATTTGGCAAACGAAGAATGGTTCTCAAAGCTCTCTTTTGTATCACAAATATCTTAGCGATATCGGAGCTATTTCCCCAGGCGATGATTCCATAGGCCATTAAATTTTGAAAATTAGAATAATACACCGTCCTGAGCAAGTTGAGGTCAGCCTGACGCACAAGGACTCGAAGAGTATAAAGAACAGAGTTCAATCTACCTCGAAGTGAAGCTATATGATCACACCAACTCAAATGCTGATCCAGAACCACGCCCAAAAAACGTGTATTATCTGAGAGGTTTTTAATTTGTCCTGAAAGATCAATAGTCTCGGGTTGTGCTGCTTTATTATGAGAGGTACGAAACAACATACACTCGGTTTTATCCATGTTGAGAGCTAGCTGGTTTTTGCCGCACCAGTTGGCGACTGAAGAAAATCCCTTTTGCGTTGATTCCACGCTCACAGAAACTTCAGGTGCCACAATCAGAATATTGGCATCGTCCGCGTACATGATGACCTCTTGATCACACTGGTCTTCTCGAGGATCCAAAGCTGATTTGATATTGTCTGTGCCTGTAATGAAATCGGCCAAAATGTTCTCCGGCAAATCGTTCACATATACCAGAAAGAGCAACGGTGCAGCGACACCACCTTGAGGCACTCCAACACTTAAAATTTCGTCGGATGAGTAGTATGAAACACCATCAATATCAAGACATACTCTCTGGATTCGATCCTGTAAATAGCTCTTCATTAGGTTCAGTTGCTTATCTCGAATTCCGTAAAGAGATAATTTATATAATAATTTCTCATGAACCACGCAGTCGAAAGCCTTGGAGAAATCAATAAAAAGTCCCATTGGCACCCTACCGGCGTCTAATGCCGTAAGAATTGATCGCACCAGCATGAAGATCGCTGTATCAGTGCTCCTTGTCTTCAAGAAACCATGTTGACAATCGGAAAACACACCAAATTTTCGAAAGAAGTTTAAGAGCCGATTCACAAGAACTTTCTCAAATAATTTAGAAAAGGAAGTCAGCAGGCTTATCGGACGATAATTTCCAGGAAAATCCGTCATTCCTTTCTTGAACAAAGGTTTCACGATAGCTATCTTCAGAGATTTCGGAAAAATACCTTCTCTGAAGGCAGTATACATTATATGGGCTATTGGCTCCGCTATTATAGAGATAGACTTTTTGATAACAGTCATTGGTATCCCGTCATAACCAAAGGAACTTTTATTTGCTATTCCTCTTGCAGTTCTGATAACTTCATCCGCTGTGATCTCGAAAAGGAAAAATGAGCTCACATTCTTAGGAGTGTAATTAGTTACCGGATCAGATTGAGCATAATTTGGAGTCGAAGATACCAATGAGGAGGAAACGCCAACAAAATGCGTATTGAACTCATCCGCAAGCTTTTGGGGTTGCTGGATCTTAACAACCTTTTTGAGTTCTATTCTTGCGTCCAGTGATTTGATAGATCATATCCCAAACTGCTTTGGATTTATCCTTGGAATTCCCAATATGATCACTTATGAACCTCCTCCTATTTTCATTGAGACTTTCGTCATATAAATTTTTCGTTTCGCGATAAAGATCAAGATATTCCGATCGATAACGTGAAATCAGGTACAGGTAATCTAATTGGTTTTTTAGATTCATTATTTCTGGAGATGTATCTACATATTTTTTATAGGAAGATCTGTCTTTGATTGTGACCAGGGGAAATGATGTGTCAAATATGGACTTATATTTGTTGAAAAATGTGTCCCACATTGCATCGACACCCACCGCTCCATGGTAGACTGAAAGATCATCCCAACTCACTGCAGATAGATTTTCTAAAAATTTATTGATAGTTGAGTCGTTTATGAGGCGAATTTGTTTCTTCATGACCTTAGGAATTTTATTGAAGGTGAATGAAAAAATTTGGGCAGTGTGATCAGACAAATGAGATGGGATAACGGAGGTGTCATACTCAGTCATGTTTGTTATGAAGTTATCGATGCATGTCGAGGAGTTATGTGTTATCCGGGTTGGTTCATGAATTGTAAAACAAGCATCATATCCTTCCAATATTGAAATATATTTCTGTTTATCAGAGTCATTCGCAAGCAGATTTATATTAAAATCACCAGCAATTACGAATTCAGAATTTTCAGTTGTGAGTTTTGAAGAATTAGTTGAATATTTTCGAAAAATAAATTAATATCACATCGCGGATATGTATCGGGCCGATAAATTGCCACAATAACAAACTTTCCAGTCTTTCTACGTACTTCAACAGCAGAACATTCAATGACATGTGGGACACTTAAGTTGCCTAAATCTGGACGTTCTTCATAAAATATATCATTTCTACAATAAATTGCGCATCCACCAAAACCACCAGGTCTACAGTATTTAGAACACAACTTAAAACCACCAATGACAAGCGAATCAAGTTCTGTGATATCTTGCCAATGTTCAGTGACAGCTATGAAGCTTGCTTTGTGATTGTTTACAAACTGATTTAACCTTAATACACAATTTCTTAACGATTGAACATTTTGATGTACAATTATGCACCTATCATCGGTGTTTTCATTTTGTTGAGACGGAATAAAAATGATTAATTCTACTTCCTGTTGGCCATAGGTCTGGATTTTTCAGAGCTTCAAAATCTTCAGCAGGTACCGTTATTTTGAAGGATGAATATTCTTTGGGCCTTTTTGAGTCCAATTTCTCACATATTACTCCAGTAAATCCATTAGTGTTGAGATGTTTGACTAATATATCTGGTTTCAATGTAGGATCAAGTTTACAAACGTGCAAATATCCGTACTTAGGGACACCTTTAATGGACATCATTTCAGCTTTACCACTTCCAACGATGGTCTTGTCGACACGTTTGTTTCTTTTGTTTCTTACAGGAATAAAATTATCTTCATTGGTATCGGCAACATCATTTGTGCACTGGCTAGGAGTGGTGTTAATACCCTTTTCCATAGGATGGTGTTTGTCTTTCATTTGCTCTGGTAGAGGTATCACTTCATTGACAGTTGGTGTGTTGACATTATTTTTGTAGTTTTTTCTTTTAGGATTGCTGTTTTGTTTTACCACTTCAGCAAATTTTTTGACCTTAGGGTCTTTTCCAGTTTCTTGAGAGTCGATATACTCGAGAATTCTCATATTTTCAGTTTTAAGGTATGAAATCTCCTCTCGGAGGTTCTCTATTTCCACTTTCAGGATTGTACCACGGGCAGAAGCGATGACATGAGAGTATCAGTAATAGTTTTTGGATGTTTCCCAGAAGATTATCAATGGAAATTTGAACGGTTTCCGGTGTAGACTGCTCTGAAGAATAAGTTTTTGAGGTTATGTCTACTAATGAGCAAACATCACACAACCAGGTTTTGGAGGTTCCAAATTTTCTAAAATTTTCCAGACTCTGAACGGTTAAATTTACACACTGAATGTGAAATAGGTGTGAACTGTCATTAGAACATGAAATTGAGTCGTCGTAACGACTAATCGTTTTAGAGCACTTACTACACGTAACGGCCATATTGAAAAAAGAAATAAAGGTTCTCAGGTATTTATTCGATTATAAATCAAAGATAAATCAATCAAGCGTATCGATTCATTTCAGTTATCTCTCAAGAATGAACGAATAAGCGAAATATGAATATATTCTTCATATATGTAAACAACGGATATTCTCAAAAGAACCTTCAAGCAGGTAGGATTTTCCTCTCATAAAGTGTAACCCTTCTTTTAATTCAGTTCAAACGGCCTCAGAAATCACGGATAGACCGAGATTTTACGTTTTGAATTTGCTAATATTCATTCATTCCATTCTGTCACAATTTCCCCACGGAGAAACCCGAACGGGTTTCGCGATTCAATCGTCTTGAAATCATAGACCTTGAGGCAATTGTATAGAATCACAGAATAAATAGGTGGAAACGCAAAACTTCCGATCGACGATCGGATCTACTCGGTTCACGAAATTCCAAGTTCCCTGTTACATCTTCGGACCATTATCGAATAATTTTTATTTTATCTTTGTGAAATTCACCGATCGCGAATCGATCGAATTTAAAGGATATTACTTTTGTTTTTTTTTATTGGAAAAAGCACCCAATGTGATTCAATTGTATACAGGGTGTCCCATGTGCGTAATCTATTATTAACATTTACTTTCCATCGAGTTATTTCGGCTGTTCGACTTACGGGTTCTTAATTCGATAAAATATTTTCGATTCATATACAGGGTGTCAGATCCGAGTAGCGCTGACATTCACCAGAGTTTTTCTCAAATTTTCATGCTTTTCCGCGTAAGGGAGCTAAATTCAATGAAATCTCATACAGGGTGTGCCATTAACAATGATTTCGCGATCGATTGATATACAGGGCGTGCAATTTAAAAGTTTTTCCATTATTTTTGCACGCTTTCGGTTTTTGTGTGCTCCTCGGGGTTTTAAGCTTTCCTTCCAGTTTTTTGCGCGCTTTCGTTGATTTTGTACTCCTTCGGGTTTTTGATTTCCTTTGAATTTTTTTCGTTCTTTCGTGTTACTTTGGGTTCTACCATGTTTTTTCGCGTTTTTTTCGTATTTGGTCGGGTTCTTTCTTGGTGGAATACACTGAACTTGAAACGATAGAGTTGAAACGATATTCTTTCGGTTTCTTTTTTATGATATAAGCACCCACTGCGAATCAATTATATACCGGGTGACCCATATGCATATTTCTTCAAGTTATCATGTTTTTCAACAAGTGGAGGCTAATTTCGATAAAATGTCATACAGGAGCACTTTACAGGTTCTATTGTTTTTTTGCGCGCTCTCAAGTTTATTGTGTTCCTTCGGAATTTTTCATGGAAAAGTTATTTTCGATTCATATACGGGGTGTTACATAGAGCTCCATAGAATAATTTCGATATTTTCTTCGTGGTATCCACTGTACTCGAATAGATGGAGTTACAACGATATTATACTTTTTTTTTTTTTTTTCACTGCTTATCAATTGTATACTGAGTGTCTCATATGCATTTTTCTTCAAGTTTTCTCGCTAATGGTAGCTGATTTCGACAAAATGTTATACAGGGTGTGCAATTTAGAAGTACTTTTTTTTTTTGCGCACTTTCGGTTTTTTTGTATTTCTCCGGGGTGTTTCATGAGACTTCGAGTTTTTTTGCGCGCTTTCAAGTTATATGAATTCTTTCAGGTTTTTTTCAGGTTCCTTTGGATTTTTTGTGTTACTTGGGGTTCTTTCGTGTTTTCTCGCGTTGTTTCGTGTAATTTCGGTTTTTTTCGTGTAACTTCGGTTTCTTTCGTGTTTCTTCGGATTCTTCCGTGTTTTTTCGCGTTTCTTCGTGTTTTTTCCAGTACTTTCATGTTTTTTCGCTTTCAACGGGTTTTTTGACGTGTTTCGTGTTTCTGCGCGCTTCATTGATGTATGGGCCCTACTGATCTATGGTCTATATTGATCTATAGTCTATATTGATCTATGGGCCAATTGAACTACTGGCCTATTGAACTGCTGGCCTATTGAACTACTGGCATATGGATCTACGGGCCTATTGATCTACCCGCTTACTAGTCAATATAATAAAATGATAAGATCGAGGACCAGAGAAAATTTTGGCAGGTGGTCCCGTGAGGGACCCGGAAAGCGTAGCGCTCGAGAGGGAATCTTAAAACAGATCGAAGAGGCGTATCCTGTTCTAGGAGAAGCGACCCCGAAACCCCCCGCGAACGCTCTTAAAGTGCCCGAAATTTTGGAAAGAAAATCGCGAAATCGGCGATTTTCGCGAAATCGCCGAAAGGCGAAAAACGGGCGAAAGTACTCCTCCGAAGCCGGAGCATCTTCTGCTTTTTCTGGACGAAGAACGTCCTTGTTCGTGGCTACGAGCTCAGCCGCGGAGCCCCCCGGAATCTATACGAAAATTATGCATATAAAACGGCAATTTTTAAACTCCCGACTTCTCTGAAACGTCAAAAACGCACCTACGTTTTCCCTCCGTGCCGCTCGAAAACGATATAAATCGCGCCGCGATCGGTAGAAAACGAGTAGCGAGTCAAGGCCGGGGATATTCATTTCAAATTCGGCAATTTTCTCGATAATTCGAGGTGAAGTGTCATATTTTATCATACGATTCCGATGATAGCCGAACGCGAGCTCCAAATTTGAAAATACGGCATCAATTTTTCGCTCGATATGGGCGGTGGAAGATTTTTTGCGTTTTCCAAGCACTCGAATAAGAATCTACAGGAGATTACGAATCTCTAGACACCAACCGCGGTTCACGAATGGCAAGAAAAACACCTCAAATAAGCGTTTCAAAATCGTCATTTTTCAATCGGTTCTCGCGCGAATTCATTGCCCTCTCCGAACTCCGACCCAACTTATGATACTCTATGTTAAAATCCGACACACTTAGTTTATTCAGAGAAAAACGGCTATGCACTCTGTTCATGAATACACGTTCAGACCTTTTTCCAATAATTTTTATTTTATTTTGTGAAATTGATGGAGTTGAAACGATATTCTTTGGGTTTATTTTTTATGGAATAATTATTTTCGATTCATATACAGGGTGTTACATAGGAGCTTTATCGAATAATGCTTATACTGCCTTTGTGGAATGCACCTATTGCGATCGATTGATATACGTGCTGTGCACTTTGGAAGCACTGACTTTCACCAGAGTCTTTCTTCGAGAGATTTTCCGTCTGAATTTCTTAGGGAAAAAGCACCCACTGCGAATAGATTATATAGTGGGTGTCCCAAATGCATTTTTCTTCATGGTTTTTCGCGTATGGGATCTAATTACGATAAAATGTCATACAGGGTGTGCGACTTACAATGAATTTGCGATCGGGTGATATACGGGGTGAGCACTTTACAAGTTCTTCTGTTTTTTTGCGCGCTCTCAAGTTTTTTCAAGTTTTTTGTGTTCCTTCGGGTTGTTTTACGGAAAAATTATTTTCGAAACATATACAGGGTGTTACATAGGAGCTCCATAGAATAATTTTGATACTTCCTTCGTGGTAATTACTGAACTCGAATAGATGGAGTAACAACGATATTCTCTTGGTTTTTTTTTTTAAGCTAATCAATTGTATACTGAGTGTCTCATATGCATTTCTCTTCAAGTTTCTGTGTTTTTTCGCGTTTCTTCGTGTTTTTTCCAATACTTTTATGATTTTTCGCTTCCATCGGTTTTTTTGACGTGTTTAGTGTTTCTGCGCGCTTCATTGATGTATGGGCCCTATTGATCTATGGTCTATATTGATCTATGGTTTATATTGATCCATGGGCCAATTGAACTACTGGCCTATTGAACTACTGGCCTATTGAACTACTGGCCTATGGATCTACGGGCCTATTGATCTACCTGCTTACTAGTATCCAATATTTCCAGTAGATTCCTGACTTCTTTGACTTTCGGATGATTTTGTAATTTTTTTCTATGTGAATGTTGACTATGTTTTCTCCTTTTTTCAGGAAACTCTAAATTGAACCAGAGTCTCAACTTATTGAAGAAACAATCGAAACTTTCCTCTGCCGACAAAGGATCAAGAATATGATTCCAATTAACAGCTTGAATTTCATCTCTTATATTCTCTATTCCAGATGTTGTAATTTTCCTATAGAGAATATTATTCATATTTTTGATTGATGCAATTTCATTTTTAGATGCAAAAGTGATCATTTGGGCTGAATGGTCTCCCATATGTAAATTTTTGGTGCTTTTGGTGTTTGGTTCGAAATTGCAGAATATATTAACGATGCATGTTGAGCTATTCTTAGTTATTCGAGAAGGTTCAGTCATTTTATATTCAAGATTATAGCATTTGAATAAATTACATAGTTTTTCTTTATCTCTGCTTTCATTCAGTATATCTACATTGTAATCTCCACAGATAATCCATCTATACATCGTGTATCTGTCAAGTAGGACATCCAAGATTTTTTCCATTTTGGGTAGGAAATGGTCCAAATGTGCTTTCTGAGACCTATATATGCAAAAAACCAACAGCTCTTCTTGAGGGATTTCGATGGCTGATATTTCAGTTATAATTTCTTCCCTGTATTCACAAATATTTTCAACCTGTATATATTGCAAGCCATTCTTAACAAGTATTAGAGAACCACCATTCTTGATTTTAGATCTACAAAAATGGTCAGCGCTGGTATAGTTCTTTATCATCATATTGGGGAGGATCATAATCTCCTCATCATCCAGCCAGTGTTCAGTTATGCAGACCACATCAGGTTGTATATGGTCCAGTGCAAGATTCAGTGTACCGAATTTATTTCGCAGGCACTGAGCATTGAGATTTAATACTTTAATATTCGCTGTTACATGACTTGAGATTTGTTGACCCGTTGTTGAAAATTTGTATCTGCAGATGAACTTGGCAGAATGTTTCTATAATTGAATTTGAATCTGGCAAAAGCCACCCCTGTGGGCCAAAATTCCGACTTATAAACTTTGTCTATATGTTTGAAATCCAAACCAACTTGAAAACATTCGTTGTCACTTGCCTGATGAAATGTTTTAATTTTGTTCACTATTATTGGTTCTTGCTCTGATGGTTTCAGTTTTTCTATGAGATATGCCTTTATTATATCTTCGGTTACGCCAGCCTTGATTTTTGAAATGAAAAGCCACAACTTTTTAAATGCAACGCCTCTTCCTTGAAAACTAGAGTAAATCTCGTTGTGTGATGCTACTTGGCTGTACCGATTGTTTTAATTCGTTTATGGGTGACTTTCTTCCAAGGAATTTCAATGACATCTGATTCTTTCCTCATATTATCATCGCTTTCATATGCAATATCCATTTGTTTCAGAGATACCTGTGGAATATCTTTGGTTTGTTTATTTTCCCGATCCGTAGAAGTAAGGTTAAGATTGTGATTGACGTTGTTTCCTTGACTTCTATTAGATGAGCGTAGTTCAGATGGTTGATTATTTTACGCCTACTCTGTGGTGCGGTACCAGCGGCGTTTGTATTTATATTTTTTGTACTACTTGATTGTATGGTTTTTTTTTCTTGTTTTTGTTCTAGGAAACTAACCTTTTCTGATAGCAATTTATTATTTTCTCGTAAAAGCCTGTTGTGTTCCTGACATTCCTGCAGTAACTTCTTCAGATATTCATTTTCAAAATTTACGTGTGTGTACTGGGCAAATAATTCGTCGTACGAACCATATTCCGTCGACAGCTTTTCCACTTGTAGATGTTTACAGACCGCGTCTTTGCGGCTTGCAGATACACTTATGCAAGATTGATGGAAATATTCAAGGCATTTTCCACACTGAACACTTTCCACAACTTTTCTTGCACAATGGGAACATTTTTGATCAGTTTTCTTTCTATTTTTATCGGAACGTAAATCCGTATCGTCTTCACTCGTTGCCATCTTGAATAATGCATTAAAAATAGAAAGAATTTGTCTGGATGGGAAGAATCATCATCGGAGCTTGCATCATTCCGTTTCAATGATTGTAATTGAATCTCCTGTACAATAAACAACCTTCAGTTAGTGTGCTGAGTGTTATTCGTCATCCCTCAACTGTGTAAACGATTGGCCGAACCGGTACCCCAGCAGGGTACATCACATAATAAAAGAACAGACCTAAAAGGTCTCAGTAACATTTATAGTTATCTCTTGCATCTAGACTTGAAAGATGGCACCCGTAACCCGATAAACGCCACCACCTCGTTTTCATAGAATTGAAATTAGTCTCTTTTGCCTTCTCTTCTCTCGTCTGTGGTCTCTCCAAACCTATAAAGACTATTTGTCACCGTTGTTAAATCTGTCAGTTTTTGCATGTCTCCATTTTGATGAATTGATATTATAGCCTCGTAGCTATATTCTGAGGAATGTCTTCCATTCAGTTTGCCTCTATTTTCTACAGCAACTGACGCATGTGAGTGACATTATGTTTTAATTGTTGATAGTTCTTTCTTACACCTGTCTTAAAGAGGTATTTTTATCGTTGAGATTTTCATCCCCATACCTAGTATAAACTTGGTTTTTGTGTAATTAAAAAAAAAATTTTTCAGCATCCTGATAAAAGAACCAATATAGTTCCGAAATATAGGTGTATGAAACAATGGTTGTTTGATTATTAATAGCCCCCTATAGCCAAGAACCGAAATAACTTTCATATTTTTACTAAATAGACGGCTAATCTCCACAGTAGAGTAGCAAAGCGGATTCTAGACCACATTGAATAATCACTGACGTGAAGTCAGGATGTAGTTGGATAAGCACTGACGTGAAGTCAGGATGTAATTGAATAAGCACTGACGTGAAGTCAGGATGTAGTTGAATAAGCACTAACGTGAAGTCAGGGTGTAATTGAATAAGCACTGACGTGGAGTCAGGATGTAGTTGAATAAGCACTGACGTGAAGTCAGGATGTAATTGAATAAGCACTGACGGAAGTCAGGATCATTGAATAGGCACTGACGTGAGGTCAGGATCTTTCGCGGTGAAATTTAATTGAATAAGCACTGACGTGAAGTCAGGATCTTTCGCGGTTGTGTTGAACCGGAAGGTAGGACATACTCAAATTCAACAACGGATTCTTCATCAGGAAGTCTAGCCGAATCTATTAGTATGATTTGGCTATACTAGTTATGTAATGTAATTGAATAAGCACTGACGTGAAGTCAGGATCTTTCTTATTAATTTATTAATTTTTTGTCTTCTTTGTTCGGGTTTCAAAGGTTAAGTTAATTCAAACTGCCTCATTGTTGAAGGAATTCCAGCAAAGAAAGATTAATTTATTCATTCTTTGTCTTCTTTGGTCGGGTTTCAAAGGTTAAGTTAATTCAAACTGCCTCATTGTTGAAGGAATTCTAATTTGTGTATAAAAAATAAAAGATTGAAATCTGTTTACTTATTATTTCCTGGTACCTTCTTCATTGTTGAAACTATTGGAATTATGTTTCCTGTCGTAGAATTCATAAAATTCCTAACGTTTATTTGTTCAATAAGACACGTATAAATTTATCAACCAGGAAATGGCCTTTGATCCTTAATTCTGATTGTTACGCAAAACCTCGTTTAATTTCCATAATTTTCGATTGTTTTGAATCGGGGTTGTTTTCTTAGAAGTCATTCCGTAGACTATTTAAATTAAACATTTTTTCAATCAGGAAATGTCCTCTTGTCATTAATTCAGATTGTTACACAAAACCCCATTCAATTTCCATAATTTTCCATTGTTTTGAATCGGGGTTGTTTTCTTAGAAGTCAAATCGTAGACTATTCAAATTATAATTTTTAATTCCAATATGCCCGGTAGGTGTGATTGTTCGGTAATCATAGGATGTTTGTTTCTTTGAAATACATAAGAAGTTTAAAAAAGTTTTTTTATGACATTATTCAAGTAGGAGTTCATCTGAACACTTTGAATTCAGTCATCTCATACGTTTGAATCGATATGAATGAATATTCACTGGAGGATATGGTTCGGTACTTTATCCATTACTTTTCATACATCGTTACATTGATAATAATTCCCAAAGTGATAAAATATTACGATAAACTGGACATATCCGTTATCCGCCAGACATTGAGATTCCAAGCAGATTATATTCAATGTCTCACTTGTGGACTTTCAATATTTCGTTTACAAGAAAGAGGTCATAAAGAATGTTCGAAAATGGACGTTGAGAGTAATAATTTCATCATTGATGGTCGAGAATACTGTTGTTCACTTAAATGTATTGCATGGAATCTGAATGAAGACTCTGTGGATGGAATTGCATGTTCAAAATGCAAATCTTTTGGGCAAATGTAGATGTATTTGTGAATCATATCAATATGTGAGAAAAAATAGAACATGTGTTGTGAAATGAATTTTCAAGCGTACATATTATTCATTTTATTTTTAATTCTTCGTACATGATAACCTATATCTTAATCGACAATGTCGTGGGGTGATAAAAAAAAAAAAAGAAAAATACAAATTTCACATTACTTTATTCAATTTTACATTTCTAGATATACATTTGAGTTTCGAAAACCTATATTTATCATGAAAAACATGAATCCATTTATCCGATATAAATTTGGTGGAATCATTACAGCATAACCAGTGATACAATTTCTTACAATTATTTATAGAGCACATCGTTGATCCACCAGAATGAGCTAGACATTCGGGATTGCTCCTCTCAATTTTGGTGGTTGATGATTCTCCAAATTAATAATTTCCGTTCCATATTTCAATATTTTCAGTAAAAATCATATTTTTGTTGACCCTTGACAAATTAAAATATCCACACTGTTCAATATCTTGAGTATTATATCATTGAGATCTTTATAGTCAACAAATCCATTGCTATATCGTAATCCATGATGATATTTTTCTAAATACCTCACAGTAGCTTTATCCTTCTCAGATAAGAACTTGAATTTTATCGGAGGTTTGAAAATGAAATGATATATTTGTCCACAATTGCAAATTGCTAATTCTTTTATTATGAAATTTCCATTGATTTCATAACCCTGCATATCAAGAACAATCATTCTGCTCATATTGATGTCAACTTTCGAACTGATTCCGTTAGGGGCAAATATTCCATAACGCAATCGAACACGATTGTACAATATGCTTTAGTATAGTTGGGAAAACCCTGCCTTGATTCAATCTCAAGTTTTACATCAACAGTCGAAGATTTGAAAGTCTCGCTACGTCAAGAACAGTCAATAACAAATAAACATCTGTTTTTGAATTCTGAATATTGAAGTAAAGGATTGGTTTTAACATAATTATAACTAGTAGGTAAAATTGAAAAGACTGCAGGCAATGGTAGTGTTCAGGTGGTTTTGAATAGTGGAGCTTTTCTTTTTGATGCTATCTCTTATGAGCTACATGGAACTGAAGTAGACTCAGTTAGAGATCCAGGTTTAATTAGTACAATAAAAGGATATTTGTGCTATGGTAAAGACTCTGTGAGAGAATTAGAAACAGCAGGTTGGTCGTATCCAGATGATCCTAAGATAAATAATGATGGGAGTTTCGTATTCAGAATACCACTTAGACATGTCTTGAATTTTTTCGATGATTATCGTCAGGCAATTTGTGGAAAGCAAACTTTACGTTTGGTGAGGTCTCACAATGATAATAATGCTCTTAAAATTACTGCTGGTCCTGGAGAAGCAGCGAATGTTACAAAAGGAAAATTCACAATAAATAGCATTGAACTGAAAGTGAAACATGTCTACCCTAATGATAATTTGAAGATTGAATTACTTGAATCAATGAAATCGAACAGGTCAATATTATTACCCTTTAGAAAATGGGAAATTCACGAATTGCCTTCTTTGACTCCACAATCTATGAGGGAGATATGGAATATTAAAACTACCTCAATTATTGATTACCCCAGATTCATAATATGCTGCTTTCAGACCAATAAGAAGAATATTTCTAGTGAGGATCCTACATTGTTTGATAATATTGATATATCTGATGTGCGTTTGCTACTCAATGGAGAAATTATTCCTCAAGAAAATTTGCGATTGAATTTCAGCAAAAATGATTATGGGGAAGCATACTATAATTACACTGAATTTTCAAATAGTTATAATTATGTTAAAACCAATCCTTTACTTCAATATTCAGAATTCAAAAATAGATGTTTATTTGTTATTGACTGTTCTAGACGTAGCGAGTCTTTCAAATCTTCGACTGTTGATGTAAAACTTGAGATTGAATCAAGGCAGGGTTTTCCCAACTATACTAAAGCATATTGTATAATCGTGTACGATTGCGTTATGGAATATTTGCCCCTAACGGAATCAGTTCGAAAGTTGACATCAACATGAGCAGAATCATTGTTCTTGATATGCAGGGTTATGAAATCAATGGAAATTTCATAATAAAAGAATTAGCCATTTGCAATTGTGGACAAATATATCATTTCATTTTCAAACCTCCGATAAAATTCAAGTTCTTATCTGAGAAGGATAAAGCTACTGTGAGGTATTTAGAAAAATATCATCATGGATTACGATATATCAATGGATTTGTTGACTATAAAGATCTCAATGATATAATACTCAAGATATTGAACAGTGTGGATATTTTATTTGTCAAGCGTCAACAAAAATATGATTTTTTACTGAAAATATTGAAATATGGAACGGAAATTATTAATTTGGAGAATCATCAACCACCAAAATTTGAGAGGAGCAATCCCTGAATGTCAAGCTCATTCTGGTGGATCAACGATGTGCTCTATAAATAATTGTAAGAAATTGTATCACTGGTTATGCTGTAATGATTCCACCAAATTTATATCGGATAAATGGATTCATGTTTTTCATGATAAATATAGGTTTTCGAAACTAAAATGTATATCTAGAAATATAAAATTGAATAAAGTAATGTGAAAGTTGTATTTTTCTTTTTTTTTATCACCCCACGACATTGTCGATTAAGATATAGGTTATCATGTACGAAGAATTAAAAATAAAATAAATAATATGTACGCTTGATAATTTATTTCACAACACATGTTCTATTTTTTCTCACATATTGATATGATTCACAAATACATCTACATTTGCCAAAAGATTTGCATTTTGAACATGCAATTCCATCCACAGAGTCTTCATTCAGATTCCATGCAATACATTTAAGTGAACAACAGTATTCTCGACCATCAATGATGAAATTATTACTCTCAACGTCCATTTTCGAACATTCTTTATGACCTCTTTCTTGTAAACGAAATATTGAAAGTCCACAATTGAGACATTGAATATAATCTGCTTGGAATTTCAATGTCTGGCGGATAACGGATATGTCCAGTTTATCGTAATATTTTATCACTATGAGAATTATTATCAATGTAACGATGTATGAAAAGTAATGGATAAAGTACCGAACCATATCCTCCAGTGAATATTCATTCATATCGATTCAAACGTATGAGATGACTGAATTCAAAGTGTTCAGATGAACTCCTACTTGAATAATGTCATAAAAAAACTTTTTTAAACTTCTTATGTATTTCAAAGAAACAAACATCCTATGATTACCGAACAATCACACCTACCGGGCATATTGGAATTAAAAATTATAATTTGAATAGTCTACGATTTGACTTCTAAGAAAACAAACCCTGATTCAAAACAATGGAAAATTATGGAAATTGAATGGGGTTTTGTGTAACAATCTGAATTAATGACCAGAGGACATTTCCTGGTTGAAAAAATGTATAATTTAAATAGTCTACGGAATGACTTCTAAGAAAACAACCCTGATTCAAAACAATCGAAAATTATGGAAATTAAACGGCGTTTTGGGTAACAATCAGAATTAAGGATCAAAGGCCATTTCCTGGTTGATAAATTTATACGTGTCTTATTGAACAAATATACGTTAGGAATTTTATGAATTCTACGACAGGAAACATAATTCCAATAGTTTCAACAATGAAGATGGTACCAGAAAATACTAAGTAAACAGATTTCAATCTTTTATTCTTTTATTTTTTATACACAAATTAGAATTCCTTCAACAATGAGGCAGTTTGAATTAACTTAACCTTTGAAACCCGACCAAAGAAGACAAAGAATGAATAAATTAATCTTTCTTTGCTGGAATTCCTTCAATAATGAGGCAGTTTGAATTAACTTAACCTTTGAAACCCGAACAAAGAAGACAAAAAATGAATAAATTAATAAGAAAGATCCTGACTTCACGTCAGTGCTTATTCAATTACATTACATAACTAGTATAGCCAAATTATACTAATAGATTCTGCTAGACTTCCTGATGAAGAATCCGTGGTCGAATTTGAGTATGTCCTACCTTCCGGTTCAACACAACCGCGAAAGATCCTGACTTCACGTCAGTGCTTATTCAATTACATTTCACCGCGAAAGATCCTGACCTCACGTCAGTGCTTATTCAATGATCCTGACTTCCGTCAGTGCTTATTCAATTACATCCTGACTTCACGTCAGTGCTTATTCAACTACATCCTGAATTCAAAATTTTGGTCAAGAACAGTCAAGGTAATGTTGTATATTCTAGATGTTGTCAATGGCAGATAAACCAAGTTCCTAGGTACCTCATCTATACGGTATCCAGGATCGGCGTCTACTGAAAATTCGTATAAGGTATGTGATTGTTTGTCGTTGAAGAAAGCTCCCCCGGTAATATTGCAGTCTATATGAATCGTTTGAACCTTGACAATATTCACAGGTAGATCTGATTGGTGAATTTCATTCGATGGAAGAATTGATTTAGAAAACCCTAGGAGTTTACCTATTGAATCATTTTCGGAAAAATCGATTGCATATCTTTCATGGAAAATTTCACACTTGAGTGTGTTTCGATTTGGCTTCAAGTAAAATGGCTTTTCACTATCACTGTTCTCTGTTTTTTCAGGATGTAGTCTTTTTTCAGAAACTCGTCAATATCACTCACTTCATATGCTCCTGTAGGAATCTCAATTACTTTTCTTTTGGAAAAGGTTCCATCATCATCATCATCATAATAGTACAATTTATTATTATTCTCATCAATATTCGGAATTGAGTTATACGTATGAAATCCAATCAATGCAAGACCATAGTGGTAGTTTGTATCCAATTCTATGGAAGTTGGTAGATCGATAGAAAGTATTGAGGATCGACCTTTCAATGTGAAAAGCACAGACATAACTGAAAGCAGCGAATACATTCAATTTCATTTATTTACTTCGAGACAGTGTCACAGGTTCATTTTGTCAGCAAGCGAATTAAAGGAAATTTCAAAACAGGTGAGATCTATTATTCTTTATCGGAAATTATCAGTTCAAATATAGAAATCTTTGGCACATCTGTG
Source organism: Micraspis discolor (assembly GCA_030674115.1). Classification (NCBI taxonomy): domain Eukaryota; kingdom Metazoa; phylum Arthropoda; class Insecta; order Coleoptera; family Coccinellidae; genus Micraspis; species Micraspis discolor. The sequence goes on from JARTUT010002217.1 coordinate 71,741, forward strand.
AGATGAATTTTCTCGCCATTGAATCATTATAGATTTATTATGTAGAGGGCATATGCGGTCCATTAGCTCGTTTAAATTTTTTTGGTCTGACGGTCACATATTTTCATTTCCATATTCCACTTTCGAGAAATTTCGATTCAGAAAGAATAAAGGTGTGGTTAATGACACAAAGTGAAATATTATTACCTTATATGCTTTCTTCGTTTTCACGGATCTAACTTGGTGTCAATTGCAGTACTTGAAAATTACATTTATACCTTTACCTTAATTTACCTGAAGTGTAATTTTCTATCGACAAAGTCGGATTTTGCAACTACCTCTCGCCTTTAATCTCGGAGCCGCCTACCATCTCGTAAGTAAATTTTTTCAGTTCAATTTGTAATCGTTATTTTCGTTCGCATTTTGGTTGTTTCGAATAGTAAGTGTGATTGGAATTTATTACAGAGGCTCCAAAGTTATATCATTTTTCTCGGGAAACTAACCAGAGTTTGCTGGTATAGCAGACCATTAATCTCGGACTCATTGCTCCTGGAGGTTACCCAGTCATCGGACTATTGACTCCGGTGTCGTTGGGATCAACTGACAAACGAATAGAGCCTGCCAAAACGTCATTATAAGGTCAGAACTTTCCAATATTTACCTGTCGCATAGCTAGACGTGGAAGATCCTTCATTTCTGTTTCGTTACGACATATTTGACAAGCTGAGTGATAATAATTAGTAAATTGAGTTAATTAGAATTCTAAACACTATTTTTTTTTTGGGTTGAATCTAAGCACATAAGATCAGTATATCTTGTTGAACTGATCATCTGGATCGATCCTTTTATTTTACTCTATATCTTTCTTATACTGTTTAATTATTGTGCGGCCGGTTATATAACGTACGTTATATCGAGGCAAATCTACCAACTTGATCAAGGTATAGATGATATTTATATTAGTAGTAACTATTTGAATAGAAATTATGTACATAATGGATGGGTGAAATATATTGATTATATTGTCTATTTTCGTGATTTTTTTAAGGTTAGGTTATAATTTCGAGGATCTCATGCTCTCCATTATTAATAGCTAAAAACTAGGAACACAAAATCACGTGGCGCCCCTTTCAGATAAGCTAGCTGAGGTATCCTATCTTTCTAACCAAATTTATTGAAATAGTTAGTGTATTTTATTCTCCATTATTGTTCACACGGTATTGTGACAACAGAAAACAAAAATTTCAAACACAAGTGACCACAATTATAAGAATTATTTTTCTGATAATCAGTTCTATTATACTCAACTGAAGAGTTCTTGAAATACTCAATTAATTCCTTAGGTGGTTTCAAATTTCCATAACTATCGAAATATTTACTATCAATCGTTCTGATACATGGCTATTAATGTATGATGCTGCTCTGATCGTTAAAGGTAAAATTGAAAAGACTGCAGGCAATGGTAGTGTTCAGGTGGTTTTGAATAGTGGAGCTTTTCTTTTTGATGCTATCTCTTATGAGCTACATGGAACTGAAGTAGACTCAGTTAGAGATCCAGGTTTAATTAGTACAATAAAAGGATATTTGTGCTATGGTAAAGACTCTGTGATAGAATTAGAAACAGCAGGTTGGTCGTATCCAGATGATCCTAAGATAAATAATGATGGGAGTTTCGTATTCAGAATACCACTTAGACATGTCTTGAATTTTTCGATGATTATCGTCAGGCAATTTGTGGAAAGCAAACTTTACGTTTGGTGAGGTCTCACAATGATAATAATGCTCTTAAAATTACTGCTGGTCCTGGAGAAGCAGCGAATGTTACAAAAGGAAAATTCACAATAAATAGCATTGAACTGAAAGTGAAACATGTCTACCCTAATGATAATTTGAAGATTGAATTACTTGAATCAATGAAATCGAACAGATCAATATTATTACCCTTTAGAAAATGGGAAATTCACGAATTGCCTTCTTTGACTCCACAATCTATGAGGGAGATATGGAATATTAAAACTACCTCAATTATTGATTACCCCAGATTCATAATATGCTGCTTTCAGACCAATAAGAAGAATATTTCTAGTGAGGATCCTACATTGTTTGATAATATTGATATATCTGATGTGCGTTTGCTACTCAATGGAGAAATTATTCCTCAAGAAAATTTGCGATTGAATTTCAGCAAAAATGATTATGGAGAAGCATACTATAATTACACTGAATTTTCAAATAGTTATAATTATGTTAAAACCAATCCTTTACTTCAATATTCAGAATTCAAAAACAGATGTTTATTTGTTATTGACTGTTCTAGACGTAGCGAGTCTTTCAAATCTTCGACTGTTGATGTAAAACTTGAGATTGAATCAAGGCAGGGTTTTCCCAACTATACTAAAGCATATTGTATAATCGTGTACGATTGCGTTATGGAATATTTGCCCCTAACGGAATCAGTTCGAAAGTTGACATCAATATGAGCAGAATCATTGTTCTTGATATGCAGGGTTATGAAATCAATGGAAATTTCATAATAAAAGAATTAGCCATTTGCAATTGTGGACAAATATATCATTTCATTTTCAAACCTCCGATAAAATTCAAGTTCTTATCTGAGAAGGATAAAGCTACTGTGAGGTATTTAGAAAAATATCATCATGGATTACGATATAGCAATGGATTTGTTGACTATAAAGATCTCAATGATATAATACTCAAGATATTGAACAGTGTGGATATTTTATTTGTCAAGGGTCAACAAAAATATGATTTTTTACTGAAAATATTGAAATATGGAACGGAAATTATTAATTTGGAGAATCATCAACCACCAAAATTTGAGAGGAGCAATCCCGAATGTCAAGCTCATTCTGGTGGATCAACGATGTGCTCTATAAATAATTGTAAGAAATTGTATCACTGGTTATGCTGTAATGATTCCACCAAATTTATATCGGATAAATGGATTCATGTTTTTCATGATAAATATAGGTTTTCGAAACTAAAATGTATATCTAGAAATATAAAATTGAATAAAGTAATGTGAAATTTGTATTTTTCTTTTTTTTTTATCACCCCACGACATTGTCGATTAAGATATAGGTTATCATGTACGAAGAATTAAAAATAAAATAAATAATATGTACGCTTGATAATTTATTTCACAACACATGTTCTATTTTTTCTCACATATTGATATGATTCACAAATACATCTACATTTGCCAAAAGATTTGCATTTTGAACATGCAATTCCATCCACAGAGTCTTCATTCAGATTCCATGCAATACATTTAAGTGAACAACAGTATTCTCGACCATCAATGATGAAATTATTACTCTCAACGTCCATTTTCGAACATTCTTTATGACCGCTTTCTTGTAAACGAAATATTGAAAGTCCACAAGTGAGACATTGAATATAATCTGCTTGGAATTTCAATGTCTGGCGGATAACGGATATGTCCAGTTTATCGTAATATTTTATCACTATGAGAATTATTATCAATGTAACGATGTATGAAAAGTAATGGATAAAGTACCGAACCATATCCTCCAGTGAATATTCATTCATATCGATTCAAACGTATGAGATGACTGAATTCAAAGTGTTCAGATGAACTCCTACTTGAATAATGTCATAAAAAAACTTTTTTAAACTTCTTATGTATTTCAAAGAAACAAACATCCTATGATTACCGAACAATCACACCTACCGGGCATATTGGAATTAAAAATTATAATTTGAATAGTCTACGATTTGACTTCTAAGAAAACAACCTCGATTCAAAACAATGGAAAATTATGGAAATTGAATGGGGTTTTGTGTAACAATCTGAATTAATGACAAGAGGACATTTCCTGGTTGAAAAAATGTATAATTTAAATAGTCTACGGAATGATTTCTAAGAAAACAACCCCGATTCTAAACAATCGAAAATTATGGAAATTAAACGAGGTTTTGCGTAACAATCAGAATTAAGGATCAAAGGCCATTTCCTGGTTGATAAATTTATACGTGTCTTATTGAACAAATAAACGTTAGGAATTTTATGAATTCTACGACAGGAAACATAATTCCAATAGTTTCAACAATGAAGATGGTACCAGAAAATAATAAGTAAACAGATTTCAATCTTTTATTTTTTATACACAAATTAGAATTCCTTCAACAATGAGGCAGTTTAAATTAACTTAACCTTTGAAACCCGACCAAAGAAGACAAAGAATGAATAAATTAATCTTTCTTTGCTGGAATTCCTTCAACAATGAGGCAGTTTGAATTAACTTAACCTTTGAAACCCGAACAAAGAAAACAAAAAATGAATAGATTAATGAGAAAGATCCTGACTTCACGTCAGTGCTTATTCAACTACATTACATAACCAGTATAGCCAAATCATACTAATAGATTCGGCTAGACTTCCTGATGAAGAATCCGTGGTCGAATTTGAGTATGTCCTACCTTCCGGTTCAACACAACCGCAAAAGATCCTGACTTCACGTCAGTGCTCATTCAATTAGATTTCACCGCGAAAGATCCTGACCTCACGTCAGTGCTTATTCAATGATCCTGACTTCACGTCAGTGCTTATTCAATTACATCCTGACTTCACGTCAGTGCTTATTCAACTACATCCTGACTCCACGTCAGTGCTTATTCAATTACACCCTGACTTCACGTCAGTGCTTATTCAACTACATCCTGACTTCACGTCAGTGCTTATTCAATTACATCCTGACTTCACGTCAGTGCTTATCCAACTACATCCTGACTTCACGTCAGTGATTATTCAATGTGGTCTAGAATCCGCTTTGCTACTCTACTCTCCACCAATATTGACATTCAAGAATGGGTTTCTACAGTTCCATCAAAACCACCTATGGAGAACTAACAGCACTTAATCTCGAAATATGGGCGAATCTTAACACCAGAATAGCTAAAGCAAATTGCAACTGAAATTTTCTATTACAATGCCGTTCATCAGGCATAATTTCCAGACACATAAAACAAAACCACAATCGTTTAGACAATTTGGTGAGTGAGAACCCTAATGATAGCAGAAAGGCACTTTATTTACAGAAGAAGACTTCTACTAGAATTCTCAATCTTGAAATATCTATCACGATTGAAAAAATCAAGCACATTAACAAACAACTTGATGTCATTTCGGCTACTTTGTCTCAAATTTTACCCAGTCAAGTTCTCACAAGATACATTGCCACTCAGAACAGAACTTATAACAGAATTTATTAAAGATCCTCCACCAATTTCAACTTTAAATTTAACAACCTCATTAACTCTAATAATAAATCTATTAATTCTAAGGATTCATGGTTCGTGAATCTGCCTAATCATGTCTTTCCTCCAGACATTAAGCACCTTCTTAGTTTGGGCCCAAAATTTTCCCACAAATTTCCCACCAAATTTGTACCTATTAAATCCATACTTTCTGATACTGAGTACATAGTGACCTATACCCTATTCTCATCAATCAACATAAACTTAAACCAATACCTTAATCTCAACCTGAACGTTATCTTGAACCAGTACATAAATCTTGACCTGAACCCAAACCATAACCAACCCAAGCATAACTAACCACCGAAATATAATCCTCAGCCATAATCTAGACCTCAACCTTAACTTCAACCCAAAGCTGAACCTCAGCATGAACCTCGATCAACACCTATACCTCTAACATTGAGTATGGTTGAGGTTTGAGTTGAGGTTCAGGTTTGAGTTGAGGTTCAGGTTTGAGTTGAAGTTAAGTTACAGGTTATGGTTCAGGTGGAGGTTTAGGTTCAGGTTGAATTTAAGATCCAAGTTGAGGTTCATATTCAGGTTAACGTTCAGGTTATGGTTCAGGATAAGATTCAATTTGAGGTTCAGCTTCAGGATCTTGTTCAGGTTCAAGTTCAGGTGAGGTCGAAGCTAAGGTTTATGTAAGGATTATTATTTAGATCAAGTTTCAGGAAGAGGATTAGGTTATGATCAGGTTGTGAGCAGGTTCAAGCAATTCCAACCACAAACCAAACCTTTATCTGATAATGAATCTCGTCATGATCCCAACACTGAACCTCACCATCCTGAATATTATCCTAAATTTCTTGGACCTGAGAGTCACCTCAACCTCAGCCAGGATCTTATCCAGATCCTGTTTCTGAAAGTCAACATGTATCAGCCCTAAAAATGAACAAAAACCCGACATTGAATTCATCGTGAACCTTAACCTGAGCCTGAAACATATCCTGAACAGAACTTGTACCTCGAATTCAACCTTCCACTAATCACAAACTTCAAATTTTTCTCAAACACAAACTTCCACCTACACCTGAACCTTGACAAAAACCTCGAATATTACTTGATTCTCAACCTGAATCCAAAAGTAAAACTGTACCTAGAACTGAAATTGAACATTTTCCTTAGCCTCAACCCATATCCAAATACAATCATGAACATGCACCGTAACATGACCCTATACCTGAAGCTGAATTCATCCTGAACCTCAATCTAAACCTGAAACTGAACCTGAACCTTGACACAAACATGAACCTCAACCGCAATCCAAACCTGGAACTGAATTCATTATGTACCTCAACCTGAACTGGAACCTTAAACCGAACCTGATTCTGTACCTAACTCTAAACTTTAACCTCCACCTGAACATGAAACTCTACCTGAACCAAAATGGAGACCCATACCCAAACTTCAACTCAGTCAAATCCCTATTTAATTAGAACCTAAACCTGAATATATACCTGAATCTGTACCTCAAACTCATTCCAAACCTATATGAAGGTTATCCTCAATCAGAACCTGAAACTGAATTCATGCTGATCCTGAATCCAATCCAGTACCTGAACCTGTGATGCAACCTCGACCTGTACCTTAGCTTTGACATTAACATAAATGGGAACTTTAATCTAATTCCAAACATAAAAGCACACCTTAACCTGAAACTTGACTTATACCTCAACAGTAACTTGAAATTTTACCTGAACCTCAACCTGAACCTGAAAGTGAACCTCAACCTAGAACTCAAACTGAATGCTCCCCTTAACGTCAACCCAAACGTCAACCTAGACATAAACTTAAACCTTAAACTGAATATATTCTGAACCTCAACCTGAACCTGTACTCGAACCAGAATTTCAACCCAAACATAAACCGGAACCTGAACAAGAACTTCGAATTCAATCAAAACATGATACTGAAATTAACCGGAACCTCAACCTAAACCTGAACCTTAACCTGAAAATCAATCTGTACTGAGAATGAATGCCTCCACCTAAGTGTGCACCTCTAACCGAACCTAAATATGAACCCTGACCCGTACCTGAACTCTGCAGAAACCTCAAACATAACTTGGACCGAATCCTGAATCTTAACTTGAATCTCATTGAAATACGAAATCTAATCGTATAACTGAACTTCAAAATGAACCCCTTTTCTCAATCTGAACCTGAAACTGAATTTATGCTGAACTTCAACCTGAACAAGTACCTGAATCTTAAAATCAACCTTAATCTTCACCTAAACATTGACCAAAACCTTAATTTTAACCTGATAATTAGTTTGAACCTAAACACTAGTCTCACCTTCAACACGAACTGGACTATGGAGCTGAAGCTGAACCTCTATTCAAACCGTTACCTAAACCTCAACTCATATATAAACCAAAACCTGAACCTTGACTTGAATCTGGAGCTTAATATAAACTAGAACTGAACCAGAGCATAATCCAAAATCTTAAATGAAACCTTGACATGAACCTCAACTAAAACCTTAACCTAAACCTCAACCCAAATCTCACACCAATTCTAAATCTAATCCATCAACATGAATCCTTACCTTAACCGAAACCAGAACTTAACATTTGAATTAAACCTGATCCTATACCTAAACCTGTACCAGGACCTGAATCTTAAACGGAACATTAACCTGAACCTGTAAAAGAACCTTCTCTAGAACCAGAACATAAACCTTGACTTGAACCCAAAACTAACTTGAAACCCAAACATAAACTCCACCGAAACATATACCTCAGCCTGAACATAGACTTCAACCTGAACCGGAATTTCAGAATGAACCTCAACCTGAACCCTTACCTCAACATTTAAGTAAGTTCAAAGTTTGGGTTGAGGATAAGATACAGGTTGAGGTTCAGGTTGGGGTTGAGGTTGAGGTTTAGGTTGAGGTTTAGGTTTTAGTTGAAGTTAAGGTTCAGGTTCACGTTATGGTTCAGGTTTAGGTTAAGGTTATGTTCAGGTTGATGATCAAGGTCATATAAGCTTTGGTCAAGGCAGATTTCATGCTATATAGTTAGGTTGAGGTTTAGGCTCAGGTTGGGTTTACGTATGAGTAGATGTTTGGTTTGTGGTTTAGGTGAAGGTTGAGATTGACGTTTGGGTTGAGAATTAACTTGGGTTAAGGTTGAGGTTCAGTATCAGATCAGGTTTGGGTTCAGGTTTTGGGTAGAGGTATAGGTCGAGGTTCAAGATTTGGTCAGGCTCAAGTTTAGTTTGAGGTTTAAGTTATTGTTGAGGCTGTGGAGGAGATAAAAATTTAGCTTGAGGTTGAGATTCTGAACGATGTCGATGTCTGGGTTCAGGTTTCGATATTGGTTCAGGTTGGAATTCAGTTGAAGGTTCTGGTTTTAAATGAAGGGATTATTAGTTTCAGGAAGAAGAAATTTTGGTTAAGGTCAGGGTTCAAGTTATCCAAACCACAACATTTACTCATATCTGTTAATCAATTTCGACCTGAACTTCACATTCCTGAACCTTAACCTAGCCATCCCGTACATAAACTTTACCTCATCCTTCACCGAATCCAGATCCGGAACCTCAACCCAAATCCAAACCTGAACATGAGCCTGTCTCTAGAGATGGAACTTGACCTGGATCCAATCCCGGAACTGAATTCAACCTGCAACTAAACCTAAACCTGAACCTCAAGCTGATTTTAAACTCTTCCCCAATCTTGACTCAACCTAAAAATGAACTTCAACTCAATCCAAACATGAACCCTCTCCTTAAACTTCACCTTGACCAATACATTAACCATAATATGATTCTGAACTTGATCCTCAACCCGAATCTTAACGTAAATCTTCACATGGAACTCAACCTGAACCTTATCCTCATCCTCGAATTAAGACTCAATCTAGACATGAACCTGAACCTAAACATGAACCTTAACCTGAAACTGAATCTTGAAACAGAACATAAACCTTACATATAACCAAAACCTAAATCTAAACCCAAACATAGACCTCCACCGAAACATATACCTTCGCCTGAACCTAAACCACTACCTGAAGTTCAACCTGAACCTCAAAATGAACCTTCTCCTGCACCCTGACCTCAAATTTCAGAGAAGGTTAAGGTTGAGGTAGAGGTTGAGATTCAGCTCAAGGTTAAAGTTTAGGTAAAGGTTGATATTGAGGTAGAGATTGAGGTTTAGGTTGACGTTGAGGTTTGAGTTGAAGTTAAGGTACAGATTAAGTTTCAAATTATTGTTTAGGATGAGGCTCAGGATGAATTCAGTATCAGGTTTTGATTGAGGTTTAGGATAAGGTTGGATTTGAAATTCAGGATAGGGTTTATATTTACGTCAAAGTTATGTTAAACATTAAGGTTTCGATTGAGGTTTAGGTTCAGTTCAAAGTGAAGATTCAGATTCACGTTCAGATACAGGTATACATTTAGGTGACGGTTTAGGTTTAGATTCAATTCAAGGTTCTTGTTGAGAATCAGGTTTAGGTTCGAGTTGAGGTAAGGTTAGGGTTTAGGTTGAGGTCGAGGTTGAGGTTCAGGTTCGAGTTAAGTTGAGGTTTGGTTTGAGTTTTTGATTGAGGTTAAGGCTTATGTTGAGGTTCAAGTTCTGATCAGGGTGGGGTTCAAGATGTGGTAATGATATAGGTTGAGGTTTAGGTTGAGATAATGTTTAGTATGAGGTTGAGGTTCAGGATCAAGGTTGGGTTGAGGTTGAGGTTCAGGTTGGGCCAGAAATTCAGAATGAGGATTCGATCTCATTCAGGTTCGATTCAAGGTTCGGAACAACAACAAGGTCTGTGTTAAGTTTTCGGTATTGGTTTGAGTTGAGGTTCAGGTAGAGGTTCTGGTTTTAAATTGAGGTAGGGTTTAGGATCAGGTAGGATAGAGTAAGGTTCACGTTCAGTATCGGATCAAGATTCAAGCTATCCCAACCTCAACCCATACCTATATCTGAAAATGAATGTCGACCTGAACCCGTACCTAAACCCCACGTTCCTGAACATCAACCTCACCTTCCTTGACCTAAGCCTCAACCTTACATGAGCATTAAACTAACCCTTGACCTATACCCTATTCACATCAATCAACGTAAATTTCAACCTATACACGAATCTCAAATTGGTATGGGTCAGAGCTGTGCCAAAGCATTGTGCTTAGTGCTAGTGAAAGCACTCTAAGCACTTTAGTGCTTCCGAGCACTGTGCTCGCGAGCACTTTTCAAAGGCTAGTGCTTAGTGCTTGTTTTTCGGAGCACTCTTGCGAAAACCTTAGTGCTTAGTAATCCGCTAAGCACTAAGCTTATCCGAATTCTTGAAGTAGGGTCAATATAAGCAGGTACGGTATTTGATTTTATTTTGTGCGCAAAGATAATATGATCGTTTTGAATTAATATTCAGTTTTGCTTCAGTCACCATTGATTTGACTTTATGTTTATGAAGGCCAGAAAATTTTTTGTTTTTGCGCGCTTGTTACTAGTAGAACAGGCGGGTTATCGTTCTGTCCAGATGTCTGTAATTTCCGAATATCGAGCCGAAAATGGTTTCAATCCATTGGGTTCGATTTCTTGATGAAGAAACCTTGGCCAAATTTAAGTAGGTCAGGCTGGCCTTCCCTCCGATCGTATACTCTCTATCTTCCGAAGGAGATGACATAAAGTCTTCATTTTTCAGAATAGGTTGATCGTTCAAATATCTCGGTCAAGGTCGTTATTGGGCCAAATCCATCGTTAGTTATTAGCATTCAAAATTTGATTTTCACCTAAAATATTCATCTGATCAATTTATAATTTAGAAGGTGTTTTAATGATGTTAAATTAAATGGTTTTCCAAATTTCGAGGTAATCGCCACTCTAGAAAATTTATTAAAAATTCCCAAAAAATTCTTTTATTAGAACCGATTCTTTATAAAATATTCGTCAGATATCTTTGATATTTCTATGGACGTTATTGATTTCCTGAATATAATTAAATTTCATCAATCCTGAAAATATATTATAATTTTATGGAACCGAAAGCGAATAGATTGGAAATTTTTAATTCTCACTCCTTGTTACTATAAGCCTTCGTGTCTCATCACAAAAAAGGGATCCAAAATAGGAAAATTTCTATAAACAATCTGATTATCACCTACATTCAATTCCATAACGATTTCTGGATGAAATTATATGGTATTCATCAAAATGTGTTTTGTGCATTGTAGGTCAAATGCTTATTTTTCAATAATTTATGTTTCCATTGATGACACTTCATGAATCTGAAGTTGTTTAAGGGCTAAATTGTGTTCGTATAAATGCATGTTTATATCGTATCACGTATAGAACAAACGCGTTGAGACTGCTTTGCAACATTTTCAGATTTTTCACTTATATGCTCCATCCACACTAAAGCGAACAATGCATCACATCAGTAGTCTCGAACGTCAGAGAGCGAAACGGTAGAAATACTTTGAGCAAATCTGTAGATTCCAACTGAAAAATGGTAAACGAAAACACCATATTCTTAAATAAACTTCATTCATTACTGGTTCAAATGGTGGGAATTCGAATAGATGTGAAATAAAACGAAAATTCGAACTAGACTAGAATGATTTATTGCACAAAATTTTCTGTACTCTTTTTCACAATATCATATCACTGATTAAAATGGATATTACACCATAATAAAAGAAGATCGATAAGCTCTTTTAAAATATTGTAAACAAACGAATATTTTCACAAAAACGTTAGACCTAACTGCCGTTCCCAATTGGGAATTTTTTAGCCAGATGTTCTTGTGCATATTTTTTATGACCCATCAATTTTAGCACTCTTCGGAATTTCCGTCGGCGAATTTGTTGATTATTTGGAAAGATTGTGAAACGTTCAATTGGGCCCCAAGCTCACGGAGACATTTAAATACACAAAACCAGGGTTCAATAACTACCTTATCAGTGGCACTCGGTGGGTAACCGGTAGTTGTAAAATTCGAAAGTTATGGCAATCCTTGAAACACAGCCCTCATTTTTGCGCGCTTGTTTCTAGCGGAACAGCGAGCTATCGTTTTACCCAAATGTCTCAATCGATTGGGTTTGACTTCCTGATGAAGAACATTTGAGAATGTCCGGACGCGGGCCCTCCGGCTGTTTACTCTCTATCTTCCGAAGTAGATGACCTAGAGTCCTAGAGTTTTCATAATTTCAAAATAGGTTGATTGTCCATATATTACGGTTAAGTTCGTTATTGGGCCAAATCCATCGAATAGTTTAGCATTTGAAAGTTGATTTTCGCAATAATTCCTAAAATATTCATCCGATCAATTCGTACCTTGGACGATTTTGAAATAAAAGGGTTGGCCAAATTTCGAAGGAATCGACACGGTAGAAAATTGTTAAAACATTCCCGAAAACATTTTTTTCAATACTAGATATCTTATCAGATATTCCTTCGAAATCAACAAGAATTCGTACATAAATCGAGATTACCGATAATTTGTATGCCCCAGAATTTTACCGTCGTAGCTGAATAAAACAAATCAGTTCTAGTGTGAGATTCAAACCCGGGAGGGTGGAAAAACATTAATATCTGGTAGTAATGAAAATGTCAAAAATGAATCTACTTCAATAAACAATTCGAAGTGACATTTTTCAACTACATTGGAATGCGAAAAGCACTAATGTATTGTCACTCTAATCCCAATCAGAATATCTAAAGCATTAAAAAGCATTGGCGTGTCAAGATTTTTTTACTAATAAGGAATAATGCATAATTTTGGTGCTCCAGAAAAACTGAAAACTTCATATTTCTTGGGCACTGAAAGCACTTCTAGAGAAGTAAAATTCACTTGCCAGGACATTTTGACATTTTCAAGCAAAAAGCTCACCCAAATTATCTTCTGAGAAACCATACTTCTGGGTAATATTCCACTGGACTAATAAATAATATTGAACAAGCACTCAGGGAAAAGATCATAATTGAATGCAATTTGAACACTCTGTGATAAAGAAAATTTCATCCTGAAATGTTTTGCAATCAATTTTGTTCAGTATCAAATAATACCGAATGCTGAAAATAAAGTTTCAATATTTTAGTCTGTGATTAAAGACCTCAAAATAAGTAAGACATTTCAAAAAGAGGTTTTGAAGATGAAGCGATATTCTGTAGTCTAGTTAACTACTAGCGTAACCAAATACAAAATTCGATTTGATTTAATATGCCAGATGTCCTATCAACATACAATTCAAATATTTCTCAATCAGTTCACTGGAAGTAATCTCAGCTGGTCACAGACAACATATCAATTGTTTATTATGAGGGACCTAGAGTTTTCATTTTTTCAGAATAGGTCGAGTGTTCAAAAATCTCGGTCAAGTTCGTTATTGGGCCAAATCCATCGAATAGTTTAGCAGTTAATAACATTAATTTCCTGAATATTCATCCTATCAATTCGTAACTTAGAGAATGTCTAGATAGCGTTAAAAGGAAGGAGTGTGCCAAATTTCGAGAAAATCGTCACGAGAGAAATTTTTTTAAAATTCCCAAAATGTTTTTTTTTTCAATACACGATATCTCATAAGTTAAGATAATTAAGGGCATTTATGCAGGGTATAGGTACCTTAATTATTTTAAAATTTCATCATCATCACAACAAGTGTTTTGAAAATGAAGCAGATTATATATTATGAATTCACATCACATCAACTATAAATCTCTATGAGGGTGGTTTATGACAAGTTGTCATAATATGAATATTGAGCCGAAAATGAAACTAATTCTGTGGGTTATTTTTTCAAACCTAAAATACTGGTGTGTCTGTAATTTCATTATGAATATCAAGAGGCTCCCAAATGTCTGTAATTTCTGAATATCGAGCTGAAAATGATCGCCATCGGTTGGATTTGACTCGTGATTAAGAAACGGTGGTTCAATTTGAAAATGTTTGGCTGAATATTCTCTATCTTCAGAAAGAGATGAGATAGAGATTCCATATTAATAGAATTAGTTTATTATCCAAATATAAGTCAAGTTAGTTATTGAGCCAGACCTGTCCGATAGCTCAGCAATTATGAATCTGAAATTCGGTTATAATTGATGACACTCAACTACAACAACTTATATATGGTATAGAAATGTGGAAAGAATGCCAGATCGAAGAATTTGCTGAACTGTAAGTTCACTCAACTTCCATTTAAGATATATGTTTATTGACTCTTTTACACTCATTGTGCTGGCTGATTTTGAATCGCACTCTTTTTAAGTCTGAGAAAAGACTTTAGAACAAGCGCGTAAAAGCTCCTGATATCACGTCAGTGCTTTCCACATTTTTTCAGTAATGTGTTCTTATAAAATAATTGGTCCTCGATTATCAATTCAACTTTATGCGTTGATTAGGAACAGCCATTCAGATTCAGATCGACGAATAAGATTAACAAGTACCAGAATGTAAATTGAATGCATGCGTTTCACAAAACAAATAAAATGGCTTTTGAGTTTTTCCCAGTCTCGAAATCATAATTTTAGATATGTCGATGAAGCTGAAGAGTTCTCATTTCAATCAAACAACATTACATAAAATAGTTCCCACTAAAGTGCTAAGTGCTTAGTGTTCGAAATATTCAATTACTTCTGCAAAAGAGCTCGGTAATCCGGAGCGGTGGTTAGAACTCGAGACTCGAAGCCTTTTTTTCGAGTGCTTAGGGCTTAGTGCTCGAAGCACTTTTTTTCGGTGCTTAGCACAGCTCTGGTTTGGGTTTAGGTTGTAGTCATGATATAGGTTGAGGTTTGGGTTGGAATAATGTACAGGATGAGGTTGAGGCTCAGGTTCAAGTTAGGGTTGAGGTTGTGGTTTAGGTTGGGCCAGAAATTCAGATTGAGAATTCGATTTAGGTTTGAGTTGAGGTTCGGAACAATTTCAAGGTCCTGGTTCAGGTTTCGTTACAGGTTTGAGTTGGGGTTCAGTTAGAGGTCCTGGTTTGAATTGAGGTAGGGTTAAGGATCAGGAGGAATACAGTAAGGTTCAAGTTCAGGCTCAGGTCAAGATTCAAGCTATCCCAATCTCAACCTATAACTATTTCTGAAAGTGAATCTTGACCTGATCTCGTACCTAATTCTCACAATCCTAAACACCAACCTCACGCTCCTGAGCCTCAAATTATCATGAAAATCACAATTATCCATGATGTATACCCTATTCACATTAATCAACGTAAACCTTAACCTATACCTCGATCTCAACCTGAAACTTATTTGGAACCAGTACATATATCTTCATCATCGAAACATGAACCTGAGCCTGAAATAAGACCTCAATCTGTACTCCAACCTCAAGCTCTACCCCAACATGAACTTCGACCTACACTCTAACCTCAACCCTTAGGTTAGGTTGAGTTTCAGGTTGAGGTTTGTGTAAGGGTATAAGAAAGAGTAGAGATTGAGGTTAGGCAATGTTAAGGTTGAGGTTAAGTTTAGGATCAGGTTTGGGTTTGGGTTTTTGTCAAGGTATGGGTAGAGGTTCAGGTTAAAATTATGTTGAGGTAGAAGTTTGGGTTATGGTTAAGGTTGAGGTTAAGACTATTTTTAAAGATGAAATATAGGTTAGGTTAAAGATGAGGTTGAGATTCAGATCAGGCTTGGGTTGGAGTTCAGGTCAATTAAAATGTTTAGGTTAAGGTTAATGGTCAGGTTCAAGGTTGGGTTGAGGTTGAGGTTTAGGTCAAAATTGAAGCTATCCTAGAATCAACCCATATCTATACCTGAAAAAAAATCTCGACCTGAACCTGTACCTGAAACTAAGATTCCTGAACACCAATCTCACCTTCCTGGACCTAAGCCTCAACTCAACTTCAACTAAAACCTCAACCAGATCCTGAACCTGAACCCAAACTCTAACATGATTAAAATCCTGAACCTTGACCCATACCCATTTCACATCAATCAACATAAGTTTAAACCAATACCTGAATCTTATCCCATACCTTATCTTGACCCAGTACATAAATCTTCACCTGAACCCTAACCATAACCAAACATAACCCAAGCATAATTCACCACCGAAATATAAACCTGAGCCATAATCCAGACCTAAACCTAAACTTAAACCTGAAGCTGATCCTCAACATGAACCTCGATTTACACCCTAACCTCTAACTTTGAGTTTGATTGAGGTTCAGATTTGCGTTGAGGTAATGGTACAGGTTTTTGTTTAGGTTGAGGTTTAGGTTCAGGTTGAAGTTTTGATTCAATTTGAGTTTCATATTCAGGTTGACGTTCAGGTTATGGTTTAGGATTAGATTCAATTTGAGCTTCAGCTTGATGATCTGGTTTACGTTCAAGATCAGGTGAGGTCGTAGCTTAGGTTCTGGTTTAGGTTACGGTTTAGGTCAAGTTTCAAGTTGAGGATTAGGTTATGTTCAGGTTGTGAGCAGGTTCAAGCTATTCCAACCACAAACCAAACCATTAACTGAAAATGAATCTCGTCATGATTCGAAAACTCAACCTCATCATCCTGAACAATATTTTCACCTTTTTGGACCTGAGCCTCACCTCAACCTCAGATACGACCTTATCTAGATCTTATTTCTGAATCTCAACATGAGCCAGCCCTGAAAATGAAACCAAACCTGACACTCAGTTCATCGTGAACCTTAACCTGAGCCTGAAACATTTTCCTGAAGAAAACTTGTACCCCGAATTCAACCTACCCCTAATCGCGAACTTCAAATTTATCTCAAACAAAAACCCTCACCCACACCTGAACCTTGACAAAAATCTCGAATATAAATTGATCGTCAAGCTGAATCCAAAATTCAACCTGTACCTAGAACTAAAATTTAACATTTTGCTCAACCTTAACCCATATCCAAATACAAACATGGACATGAACCGTAACATGACCCTATACCTGAAGCTGAATTCATCCTGCACCTCAAGCCAAATCCAAACCTGAACATGAGCTTGTTCCTAGAGATGAACCTTGGCCTGAATCCAAACATGTAACTGAATTTATCCTGAAACTCAACCTTAACCTGAACCTTATCCTGATTCTCAACTTGTAACTCAATATTGACTCAACCTAAACATGAACTTCAACTTAATCCAAACATGAACCCCTCTCCTTAACCTTCACCTTGACCAAAACCTCAACCATGACATGATTCTGATCTTGATCCTCAACCTGAATCTAAAGGTTAACCTCAACATTGTAACATTTGCCACTTTTTCTCTCGAAAGAAATGACAAATATCATTTTCAAAACTAACTGCGGCACTGGAGTCTGAATAACTCCAGATACAAAGACTTGGCCATTTAATGTGATCATCTAGCAAGGATAGAACTCAACGTTATGTTTACGTAATAATTCAAGTACGTGATAATTGAGATCAGAGAAAATAATTGTTAAACAAAGATGGTTAATAAAACACAACGGTTAGACCCAGACAAGCAGCTATTTATTAAGGGTCTAAAAAAATATAAGGGAAAGCCTCAGGCATATAACCCCTTTGGTTAGGTGATGTTAGGGCACTTGCTTAAAGCTAAATAGTCAATCATTAACAGCTAGCGAAGATGAGTTTATCAATCCAGGAAAGAAACTATAACAATACAGCACAGACTATAATCAGGATAATCAGAGCAACTTCCATAATACAAGAGTATAGTAGACATGGTAAATAGGACAACCTCAATAGTACAACAAGAATTAATAATCATGGCAATCATATACTTCAATATGGCAACAAGGTTAATAATCATGGTAAATAAGTAAACGACTAATTATGACCATCGTCATTGTCACGGCCCCAGGGTATGTGAGCCATAACTATAATATTGTATGAGCTAAGGAATTGGGAACACGGGGAAGGTCATGGAGTTCCAGCGGCGGCTCTGAAAAAATGACGGAAAGTTTCGCGGTTGATATAAAAAAGTATTTTCTCTCATGCCTTATAGCACATGTTAGTAACGGTCCCTGCCTTAAGGCCTTGGAACCGCCCCTTCAAGGTATCTAAGAAATCTCATACAACAATATAGGAATGGTCCACAATCTCGTGACCTCTAAATGAAATATCATGTAATACGAGCATATAGATAAATAGATAGCAGTACGAGATCATAGCATAAATGAACAACAAATCTTTATAGAATAACCATCACAAGTAAATGATAAGAACCCGAATGCATTATGGGCATAAATAACAGAGACAGGTAAAGGTAAACGATAATAAGCAATATAAATAATGAAAGCAGAGAATCTACATAATCAACCGAAGGGAATATACATAACGACAACAAGAAGATACATCACGACAGTAAGAAGAATAAGTTAACACAGTACGAAATATACATACACAACAATAACCATGAATAGTAGACAAAGGACATTACACAGTAAAATGACCAATTACAACAGCAAGAGACATACATAATGATTACATGAGACAGGGGTAACTTAACAACGTTAACCTTCGATATAACACCATGGTGCTAAGTACACTGGTTACATCAATTATTCCATATCGACCACACTAATACTACTACTAGTGGAGGTCTCCATATGTTTCTGCTCCATCACAGGCTCAAAACCCCAGAGCGATAGGCAATTCCTATAGCACCATAGGGTACAGTAAATAAAGTTGATCGGTTACACTCCAGTAACACATTGTAGAAAGCTGAAAATAAGGCATTCATTGTGAACTTCACATTGATTGTGAACTTCAAAGGCAATAACATCGAAAATGATGGAATCACATGCTATAAGGAGTTACATGAATCATACAAAGTATTGAGTGCACAAAGGAAATAGATTTATATGAATCAGACAAAGCATTATGAGAACAAAGGAAATAGAGTTATATGAACCAAAAAAGAAATGCATGAACAAAGGAAATGAAGTTATACGAAATTAGAAAAAGCATTATGTGAACAAAGGAAATAGTTATATGAAGTTGAACAAAGCATTATGTGAACAAAGGAAATAGTTATATGAAGTTGAACAAAGCATTATGTGAACAAAGTAAATAGTTGTAATGAAGTTAAACAAAGCATTATGTGAACAAAGGAAATAGTTATATGAAGTTGAACAAAGCATTATGTGAACAAAGTAAATGGTCGAAATGAAGTTAAACAAAGCATTATGTGAACAAAGGAATTCAATTTTTTTTTATTTATTTATATGAATAGGAACCTCTACAGGAAATCCCAATTACAGAGGTTCACAAAAATTAAATCTTAAATTATATATTTGTATATGTGGCTCAACAAAATAAAGTATCTATCAAATATAAAGTCACCCAGATAAAAATGACAACAAATGAACTAAAAAGAATCAATTTAAATCACATATTCTGTATATATGCCATAACTGCTCTTTTATAAACTTGTACACTCACACTAAGTTCATCAATTCAGCTCAAGTGCCAATTATAAAAACGCATCATTCTCAGAAAAACTGAATGATATAGTACATTTGTTCTGGCTTCAGGACCATAGAAGAGTGCCTTCCGACGATCAGGATACTGTGGAACATCAGGTAGTGTATCATAGGATAATTAAAATGATTATTCAAAATCCGAAATAAAAAGATACAATCGAAGAACACTCTCCTGTTTTGTAGACTCATAATATTGTGCTTCTACAAACTATCACCGTAATTGCACATCAACTGGGAGCGATCAAATCTATAATTAAAAGTCTTTATGAATTTCTTTTGCACTCTCTCAATCCCATCATTGTACATGTGATAAAATGGCAACCAAATAGGAGTAGCATACTCCAATTGACTTCTCACAAGTAAAGAGACCTGAGAGTTGCCGCATTTGTGAAATCCTTAGTTACACGGAATACAAAACCAAGCATTTTGAAAGCCCTAGAAACAGTGCTATCTATATGGAAATCGAAGGAAAATTTGGAATCAAGGACTATTCCAAGATCCCTAACCTGGTCCACTGTGTTCAGAACCTTTCCATCAACACAAAGAGGAAAGTTGATAACGTCAATCTTCCTCGTGAATGTTATATAACAGCACTCATCTATATTTAAATCAAAATATCTCTCCGCGCAGAACAGGACCAATCGATCAATATCCTCCTGAAAAAGTACAAGATCCTGGTAAGACCGAATACTTCTGTAAAATTTCAAATCATCTGCAAACAGCTCAAAAAGCGTATATAGGAATCAGTCTGCAATGCAAAGTGGGAACCTTGTGGTACGCCGGATGTCACATGCATAACCACAGACGATATGCCGTTCACAACAACAAACTGCAGTCTATCCGATAGATAGGATTCAATCCAATTCAACAATGCTCCCACCACACCAAAGTCATCCAATACAGCCATCAAAGTGGAATGATGCACCCTGTCGAATGCATTAGTCATATCGGTGTAAACTGAGTCCACTTGATAACCTTTGTCGATGTTTTCTGCGATATAATCGATGAAGGGTGCTAAATTAGTTAACATGGACCTTCCTTTGAAAAAACCGTGATGCCGATATGATAGTTTAGAAGAGATCTGCTGAAAGAAAAACTCGGTTACGATTGATTCGAAAACTTTACCGAAATGACTGAAAATAGAGATAGGCCTGTAATTACGGATCTCAGCTTTTTTAACCTTCTTGAAAATTGGAACATATTCAGCTAATTTCCATTTTTTCGGGAATTTACCTTGGTTGAGAGAATGATTAAAGATTATCTGTAGTGGATATGCCAACAGTTCACCACAAAATTTTATGAAAATGGGTGGTATCAAATCCGGTCCTGCCCCTTGATTTTGTCCTTGTTTTTGTCTAAATTATTAATCTTATTTTTAATTGAGTGAATATCTATTTAGTTGAGGGCTATCGTTGAAGTGTTCATTAATTTCTTCTTATAAAGTACAGGTTTTTTCGAAGATTCGAAAACACTCACAAAATAGGTAGAAAATGCATTAGCTATAGAAAAGTCGTCATCAAAAGTTGAATCATTATAAGTCATTACTGGAGGCACTTTATCACAATTTTTCTAAGAACTCACATGAGTCCAAAAAGCCTTAGGGTTACTCTGGATATTTTTTTCGATTGAAGAGATATGAGATTTATAATCGTTTTTAATCAGTAATTTACATTTATTTCTTAGCCTGATGAATATTTCATAATCGATCGGATTCTTAATTTTTTTATATTTTTTGTGATACTTGGCTTTGTCCTTAATAGTAGTAAGAGTTTCTCTGGAAAACCAGAAAGGAAACTTGGCATTTCTACCAGGTCTCTTCGGCACATACTTGAGAATGAGCTTATCGATAAAAGAATAAAAAGCATCAACACGCACATCAACATTAGTGGCCGACAATAGCTCCCCCCCAATCAGTCTTGGATAACTCATCTTTGATTTCTTCATAATTAAAGTTGAAGAACTGAAACTTAGAACGTATTTTCACAGGATTTTTGAGGACAGCTATTTCAACATAAATATCTAGAGATGGAAGATGAGCATCTTCGGTCACGAAAGGCGACGTACTCCCCCGAACCTCTACTCCATCACGGTTACATAAACATAAATCCAATAGTCTCCCATTAACATTTGAGACTCCATTGAATTGAAATAAACAGTTGAAAGAAATGAAATCTTTAAGAGCATTATATACATCATTATTTAATGCATTACATTTCAACCCGGTTCCATCCTTGAAATTCCAGGAGAAATCTGGAAGATTGGAATCTCCCACTATTACAAATGAAGCATTAGTGTTCGATTCTAATCGAGAAGTAACTCTTTCCAAAAAATGAAAGTAATTATCTAAACAAGTTTTTGGCGGAAAGTAGCAAACACAAAAAAGAAATTTTCTCTCATTTTTCGTCATAGTGATCTTCACCCACAAATCCTCAATCACAGACTCACCACTCAAATTAGTCAACATCTCCGCCCACACACTCGCCGACACACCCACTAAAACTCCACCACCGTCCTTTTTGACGCCACTTGGATCATGTCTATCTCTCCTGAATATGTTATATCTATCTGAGATAACTTCCGAACTGTTTATGTGAGGTTAAATCCAAGATTCGGTAACGCACATAACATCATAATCCGTTCTCAAAGAAGCTGTATGAAAATCACCAGTTTCCGTCCTTAAACCACGACAATTTTGATAACATATGCTAAGGGTAACACTCATTGAACTATGTGTCGCTCACTGTAAGATTATAAGAAATTAGTTGGATAACTTCTGCAACTGATTCTCTGACGTCACATGGACTATCCTAGATCCTTCATCCTTTCTCAAAAGAATTTTACAGTCCTGAATCCAACAGAACTTAAGTGCGTTTGTTTTTGCAAATTGCCTAACCACGTAGAATAGCTTCCTGTTGTGGGCTGTCAAAGACTCATTGACATAGATATTTGAAATGGGACCTTTCAATCCAATGTCCGCAGTGTTTAGACTTTTGTGCCTTTCATATGCTTTCATAAATTCGTTTCGATAGAGTTTGGTTTAAATGTTTATATTAATGGGACGAGGTTCATCTTTAGACGTAGAGTGAACTCTATAATAGTTTTCCACACACATATCCAGGGAAGGTATTCCCAACTTCGACGGAATGTCCTGGATTATTGTACTAACATTTTCATTGCTCGCTTCAGGCACACCCACTATCTCAAGATCCCTTTGTTTTAATTGTTGTTGAATATCATCGAGCTCCTTTTTCATGCTGATATTCTTATTTCCCAGAAGACTAAGTTCGAAATTCAAATCAGAAACTTCCTTTCCGAGGCTCATAACAGACTTAAGCTGCTTCTCGATATCTTGCATCTTTTCTCCATAAAAATTTGAAGAGTTAATGAATTCACTTTGTTGTTTATTCATTCTTGCTAAATCCAGCATAATTTGATCAAGTTTACTTACAATGTTGGGCGTCTTATGATATTCGGAACATGCTGTACATACCCATTTGAATCCACCTGTTTCCGATAACTTTACGAGATCGGAAGAAAAACCAACACAGGTTTAATGCACTTCTGATACGCACTGAGAACATTTCGTACCAGGTTTATTTCGGCTTATCGGATTGTCACATTTAGCACAACTGGTAGGCATCCTTCACGATAAAATGTACGTTAGAATATTCTAATAAAGTTTTATTTTGATTTCAAAAATACAATTGAAATCGTACAATTGGAAAGCAGCGTTCCTTAGGAATAAAATGAACAAAACTAGAAAATTATTATCAAACTTAAACCACTTTACAGAAGAAAATTCCGGAAGCGATCAAAACACATACGATCGTCAAGACCACACATTGAAGATTTTCAATTCGTGAATTACATTCACAAGGCAACCGTATTAATGACAAATGCCCAAACACCACATAAAACATCATTGAATTAAACAATTATTAAGGAAACAATCTAAAATAATGGCATAGATACGAAAACACTATATTTCCTGAAACAATGAGAATTCCAATGTTGTTTACCAACAAAAGGGTTAGTAAACTAGATGTGTCTTTCATAATAATTAAATTAATCTGAATTCTACCTGAAAAATAGATTCGAGCTACACTCATTGTAGCAATGGCTTCGGTTTAGCACTCCCACAAGCACTCACTAAAAACTTTCGAAAAAGAAACTACATTCGCTCAGCAGTCAACTGATAATAATCATCAACATCATCTTCGATTCTCTCCTTTCTCCGGTTCCCCTGCCACGCAGTCGCATAAGTTGAGGTGCTAACTTCACACTTCTAAACATAGAATGTATTTTGACCATAAACTCTCTTTCGCGGTATGTGAGGGCAGTGGCGTCTCAATATGGAGGGAAATGAGACAACGATTTCTTGTATGAACGAAAACCTAGCATGTTACAACATAGAACTCAACCTGAACCTTATATTCAGCCTCAACCCAAACCTCAATCTAGACATGATCCTGTACCTAAACATGAATCTGAACCTAAACATGAACCTAAACCTGAAACTGAATCTTGAAACAGAACATAAACCTAATCCTAAACCAAGACTTAAATCTAAACCCAAACATAGACTTCCACCGAAACATATACCTTTGCCTGAACCTGAACCTCAACCTGAAGTTCAACCTAAACCTCAGAATGAACCTCCTCCTACACCCAAACCTCGACCTCTAGATAAGGTTAAGGTTGAAGGTTGAGGTTACGGTTCAGCTTAAGCTTGAAGTTTAGGTTAAGGTTGATGTTGAGGAAAAGATTAAGGTTTAGGTTGACGTTGAGGTTTGGGTTGGAGTTCAGGTACAAATAAAGGTTCAAGATATTGTTCAGGTTTAGGATGGGGCTCTGGATGAATTCAGTTTCAGGTAAGGATTGAGGTTTATGTTGAGGTTAACTTCAAAGTTCAGGTTGAGGTTTATATTTACGTCAAAAATGAGTTTAACATTTAGGTTTCGATTGAGGTTTAGGTTCAGTTAATAGTAATGATCCAGGTTGACGTTCAGATACAGGTTTACATTTAGATGACGGTTTAGGATTGGATTCAATTCAAGGTCCTGGTTGAGAATCAGGTTTGGGTTCAAGTTAAGGTAAGGTTTGGGTTAAGGTTGAGGTTCAGTTCAAAATTCAAGCTATCCCAGAATCAACCCATACCTAAACCCAAGAAAGAATATTGACCTGAAGGTTGAGGTTCAGTTCAAAATTCAAGCTATCCCAGAATCAACCCATACCTAAACCCGAGAAAGAATATTGACCTGAACCTCACATTCCTGAACACCAACCTCACCATACTGGACCTAAGCATCAACTCAACCTCAACTAGAACCTCAACCAGATCCTGAACTTGAACCCAAACTCTAACTTGATTATAAACCTCAAACTTGAACTATACCCTATTCTCATCCATTTACATAAACTTAAACCAATACCTAAATCTTAACCTGAACGTTATCTTGAACCAGTACATCAATCTTGAGTTGAACCCAAACCATAACCAACCCAAGAATAATTCACAACCGAAATATATACCTCAGCCATAATCTAGACCTCAACCTTAACTTCAACCCAAAGCTGAACCTCAACATAAATCTCGATCTACACCCTAACCTCTTACATTGAGTTTGGTTGAGTTTCAGCTTGAGGTTTAGTTTTGAGTTGAGGTTATGGTACAGGTTTTGGTTCAGGTAGAGGTTGAGGTAGAAGTTGAGGTTCATATTCAGGTTAACGTTCAGCTTATGGTTCAGGATAAGTTTCAATTTGAGGTTCTGCTGGAGGATCTTGTTCAGGTTGAAGTTCGGGTGAGTTCGAAGCTTAGGTTTATGTTGAGTGTATTATTTAGGTCAAGTTCCAGGTTGAGGATTAGATTATGTTCAGGTTGTGAGCAGATTCAAACAATTCCAACCACAAACCAAACCTTTATCTGAATATGAATCTCGACATAATCCCAAAACTGAACCTTAACATCCTGAAGAATAACCTGAACTTCTTAGAAATAAGCCTCACCTCAACCTGAGCCAGGAACTTAATTAACCAGATCCTGTTTCTGAACCTCAACATGTATCAGCCCTGAAAATGAACACAAACCTGACACTGAATTCATCGTGAATCTTAACCTGAGCCTGAAACATATCCTGAACAAGGATAAGGGTTGAGGTTTCGGTATTGGTTTGAGTTGAGGTTCATATAGAAGTTCTGGTTGGGATTGAGGTAGGATTCAGGATCAGAAAGGATAGAGTGAGGTTCAGGTTCAGATTCAGGTCAACAAAGAATATAACTGAAACTGAATTCATGCTGAACCTCAACCTGATCCAGTACCTGAAACTGTAATTAAACCTAAACCTATACCTTAGCTTTGACATAAACGTAAATGGGAACTTCAACCTAATCCCGAACATAAAACCTCACCTCAACCTGAACCTTGTCCCATACCTCAACCGTAATTTGATATTTAACCAGAACCTCAACCTGAACTCGAAAGTGAACCTCAACCTAGAACTCAACCTGAATGGTCCCCTCAACCTCAACCCAAACCTTAACCTAGACATGAACTTAAACCTTAAACTGAATTTATTCTGAACCTCGACCTGAACCTGAACTCGAACCAGTACTTTAACCCAACCATTAACCGAAACCCAAACAAGAACTTCATACCCAATCAATACCTGAGACTGAATTCATCCGGAACCTCATCCTAAACCTGAACCTGAACATGAATCCGTACCTGGATGTAAACCTCCACATCCACCTTAGCATGCACCCCTAACCGAACCTAAGTATATACCCTTACTTGTACCTGAACTCTGCCAAAACCTCATCCATAATCTGAACCTATTCCTGAAGCTGAACTTCAACCTCATTGAAGAACAAAATCTTATCATACAACGGAACTTCAACATGCAACTTAATATCATTCTAAACCTGACACTGAATTTATGCTGAACTTCAACCAAAACAAGAACCTGAACCTTAAAATCAACCTTAGTCTTCACCTAAACATCGACCAAAACCTTAGTCTTAACCTGATAATAAGTTCGAACCTTAACACTATGCTCAGCTTCAACACAAACCGGACTATGGAGCTGAAAGACATGAACCTTGACATGAACCTTAACTTGAACCTTAACCTAAACCTCAACCCAAATCTCACACCAATTCTAAATCCTATCCATCAACATGAATCCTTTCCTTAACCGAAACCAGAACTTAACATTTGAATTAAACCTGATCCTCAACCTAAACCTGTACCAGAACCTGAATCTTAAACCGAACATTAACCTGAAACTGAAAAAGAACCTTCTCTCGAACCAGAAGATAAACCTTGAATTGAACCCAAAACTAACTCGAAACCCAAACATAAACTCCACCGAAACATATTCCTCAGCCTGAACATGGTCTTCAACCTGAAGCTGAATTTCAGAATAAACCTCAAACTGAACCCTGTCACGGTTTAAAATTTCCGTTCCGTTAGTTCCGACCAACTATTGGCAACGCCGCTATCTAGATAGTACATTTTCCGACCCGTGGCACTACTGTTGATGGTAGCGTTACTGAATGCTCTCCGCTCTGTGATTGCGTCTGTGGTCGTATATGTCGGGTTGACGCAAATCAGCTGGAGCGTGTCACTTTGCTTTTCTCCGTTTTTTCTGGCGAGTATCAAACCATTAAACTCTTGGATTTTTATCGTATTGATTGCGGATTGGAACAAGATTTATGGTTTAAGCCCTAATAGAGACCTGTTTCTATTTGGTTTATGGAAAAAGGTTAACGCTTAATGCGGATTATAAAGGGAAGATATTCGATGGAGAAGATTAGGTAAGATAACCTATATTCGGTCACGTTGCCCATTTCTGCAACTTCTTTTATTTTAGCTCCGTTTTATGTTGAGAGTACTTATATTTGTTGTGCTGCGGATCTCGAACTGTCTGTGAACTCTGTGAACTATCTGCAAACTGTCTGCGAGCTGTCTGAGGCGGTTTTGAGGTTGTCTGAAATAAGTGAGTCTACGTAGGATCTACGTTCTGTACAAACCATCTGTACTAGCTATCTGAACACATTCTACTTGGAAGATCGAACAATAGACACCCTGGTTGCCATTTGCCTTGTGGAAGTAATGTGAATTATTGTATTACGAAGAGCCTGAAGTACGTATTGACCCAATTTCCTTCCTACGAGGGTTGAAGAGTGAATGTTGGTTGAGAACCCATAATATCCTTTTGTTCACAGTCACTGTACATCTTAGACTGTTATGTAAGGTTAGTCCGTAGCATTTAAATTATCTGAGAATATAAACGACTTAGGTCGAGACATTGATATAGCGATAAACAGTTGACCTGTTGTTCAGTCACCTAGATATAGACCGTTACATAGGTGTTTTATTCATGCTGGCCAGTATTAATCTAACTTTGAGGTTCACCTTTGGGTGATAAGTTTGGTAATATAATTCGGTTAAACGCATGTTAAGATATTTGACTAGTAAGTTCGATAGAGATATTTTGTGGTAGGACATTGATTAGTTGTAGTGTTATCACCACATTTTTGGTGAGATTAAATTGTTAAACAATTGATTCTTTTTTCTTCCTACCAGTCACTACTCTCATTTTGTGTGATCGAGCTTGTTCTGGCTTCTAGAGAGTGGGTTTTCGTGTACGTTTTCTCTCTTTTGTTTTCCCCCTGAGATCTGTGGTGATACCTCCTTTTATTTAACATCATAAAAAGAGAGTGGCGCCCTAGTAAATAGTCTCAGCTCTGAGAGCTAGTCCGGGAGGTATTTGGTACACTCTCTGGAACCGGGCGGGCTCGTGACATAAAGTGGCGCCCAGCGCGAGGCTCGAAGTGGTTTCGAGGGAACTTGTTTTGAGATTGTTTTTATTTATACAAGTTCAACTGAGGTGGTGACTGGATGAAAATAGATTGTTATTTTTAAGGTTCATTTGAATTTTTTGTGCAGTTTACTTTGATTTTCAGATTTTGATCATATTTTGATTTTATTGTAAAGGTATTTGGCAAGTATGGTTCTGAAAAATAATCTTAATAGGCTTAAGAAAGATGAATTACAATATGAATTGCGTGTAAGAGGTTTTAAATGTTCGGATACACAGACAGTTCGGGATTTGCGTGCCTGTTTGCGTCCTTTGTTGAAAGTAGAGAAGGGTAATAGGTCTTTTGAGTATCCTATAGTTGAGTTGGATACTGTCTCAGAATTTAATATTTGTATGAGCAAGTATGATGAATTGTTAACGTTGTTTAGGGACCTGACCCATGCCTTGAGGCGATATTTACTAGGTTGTGTCATGTCGTTTCTCGGTTGGAACGTTTAGAGTCTGGTAGTTCGAAAGAATCTTTGCCATTGAATGTTGCTGATATGCTTAAAAATGTAAGAGTACTTTAGTTGATGTTTGCGCTCAGCCTCCGGCTTATGATCCTGCCTCTGTTTTTGTTGCTCCTCCTCTGAGGGTGACTGTTCTGATGATGAAGCCTCGGTTGCTTCCGCGCATCCACCATTTGCTCGTACTAGCACTCATGCGAATTTTGGGAACCTCCCTCGTTCTTTGAATTTACAGAAGTGGAATTTAACTTTCACGGGTGATCCGAAGGATATTACGGTGCATAGTTTCTTGGAACGTGTTGTAGAGTTAGGAAGGGCTCGTGGAGTGACAGAGAGTCAAATTTTCGATTCAGCTGTTGATCTTTTTCCGGTAGAGCGTTAATGTGGTATCGATCTAATCGTGATAAATTTAAGGACTGGAAGAGCTTGTCCTCCCTGCTTCTTAGGCATTACGAACCTCCAGATTATCGTTCTCGTTTGTTCACCGATATCTTGAACCGAACGCAAGATCCCTCAGAATCAATTGTGGATTATTTGACATGCATGAACTCTATGTTTAGGAGATATGGGGAAGTTGATGAACAGATAAAGTTAGGAATAATAACCAGAAATTTGGCGCCTTTTATGCGACGCAGTTGCCTGTTGTTGATAGCCTACAGGAATTGGAGGATGTGTGCCTGCGCCTCGAGGTTAAAAAGTATCGTGCTGATAGCTATGTGCCTCCATCTAGGAAACGTCAGAGTTATGTTGACTCGAACTAGCGTGTGTGTCGCTTCCTTGTGCTTCTTCTAGCTCTCGGTCTAGTTCTCTTTCTGAGGTGAGTCCTCGTGAACCGCCGACGACGTCGACCGCTGTCGTGTGTTGGAACTGTCAGAAGTCTGGTCATAGACGTGTCAATTGTCCGTCACCAAGACAATTACTTTGTAATCGCTGCGGAAAAACCGGTTTTACTGTTCGGACATGCCCTGATTGCTCTCCTCAGGTAAATTCTCGATCTGTACGCTTTGCTTCTCCTCCGCCTTCGGAAAACTCCCGACGAGGAAACTAGATGACCGCGGGTCGTCCTCGTCTGATCATAGTGCGGTCATAGGAAGAGCAGCTGTTCTTGATTACATTTTGTCCCATGCTGATGGAGACAAGCGACCTTACCTTACTGTACATATTTTGGGGCTTAAATTTGTGGGTTTGTTAGATTCCGGTGCGAGTGTTTCGCTTGTGGGTAGTAAGGGATATGAGAGACTTTTGGAGATTGGATTGAAACTGACTCCATCGCTTAAATCGTGTACTGTGGCTAATGGGGATATATGCGAGAGTCCTGGTTATATTTCGGCTCCTGTTAAGTTGAAGAACAAGCTGATTTGGTTGAACCTAATGGTGGTTCCATCTTTGCGGCATTCCTTGATACTTGGGATAGATTTTGGAGAAAAATGGATATAGTGCCTAATATAAGAGATGATGTCTGGCACTTTGCTTCCCCTGTAGAAGCTTTGGATGAACTCGAGGCTTCGAATGGCGTTAAGGAATTCCTTTCACCTGCTGAGAGGATGCAGCTGGATAGAATGTTGAAGAAAAATTTGCTCGCATGGGCGATGACCTTGGATGTGCGTCTGCTGCTGAGCACCAGATTGAATTGCTTCCTGATACCCGACCTGTCAAACAACGTTGGTATCCAGTTTCCCCACACAAACAAAAGATCATAGACGCGGAAATTGATGATATGTTGAGAAAGGGAATAATTGAACCTTCTGGTAGCTCGTGGTCTTCACCAGTCTGTCTCGTCCCTAAGAAGGACGGTACTTATCGTTTTTGCGTCGACTATAGGCGCCTTAATGCCGTCACCAAGAGGGACGCTTATCCTATTCCATATATCTCTGGAATACTAGACAAATTGCGCGATGCTCGTGTGTTGAGCACTTTGGATATAAAAACGGCCTATCACCACGTTCAGGTGGCTTCTAACTCGAGGGAATATACGGCTTTCACCGTCCCTGGTCGCGGCTTATATCAGTTTCGACGCTTGCCTTACGGACTAACTAATTCTCCCGCTACTTTCCAACGTATTATGGACGGTGTTCTTGGTCCTGATCTTCAGCCGTACGTCTTTGTGTACTTGGACGATATTGTCATCGTTAGTGGAGATTTCGCCACACACTTAGAAATTTTGGGTAAGGTGTTGGATAGGCTTATAGCGGCTGGTTTTGTCGTGAAGCGTGAAAAATGTTTTTTGTCGCCCTCAGCTGAAATATTTGGGGTATGTTGTCGACAGACATGGTCTTCGCCGGATCCTGAAAAGGTCGAGGCTATTTTGAGTATTCCTACTCCCACTAATGTTGCCGCCATCCGTTCCTTTTTGGGAACCGCCGCATGGTATCGCCGGTTCATTCCTAATTTGGCCGATTTGAGCGAACCCCTCTCGAATTTGACTAAGAAAAATGTCCGCTGGAATTGGACACCCCAGTGTGAATTAGCTTTCAGTGAAATAAAAGAGAAGCTAGCGTCTGCCCCTGTACTCACTTGCCCTGACTTTGATCGCCAGTTCATTGTGCAAGTTGATGCCTCCGCCTACGGACTCGGAGCCGTTCTCACCCAACAATTTGATGATGGTGAGAGAGTCTTGTGCTATCTTTCCCGTTCGTTAACTCGACAAGAGCGCAACTATTCGACCACGGAGCGTGAGTGCCTTGCCGTGATTTGGGCTGTTGAAAAACTACGCCATTACCTGGAGGGTACCTTCTTCAAGGTAATTACCGATCACCACTCTTTGCTGTGGCTGCATAACCTAAAGGACCCACAGGGTCGATTGGCTCGTTGGAGTTTGCGCCTAATGCCCTTCACCTTTGAAATTGTCCATCGCAAGGGTAAACTGAATGTCGTGCCTGATATGTTGTCCAGGTCCGTCCCAGTGTCTGTGGACGAGGTGCTGGACTCTGATGATCGCCAGCTGTTCCATAAGTCTAGGGATCCTTGGTATCTCAAGATGAGAGAAGACTTGAACACATTTCCGGACAAATACCCTACCTGGAGGGAGGAGCATGGCTTACTTTGGAAATACGTTTCCGCCCCTTATCCTGGTTTAGGAGATGCGGGGATTGTTGGAAATTGGTGGTACCTAGGGAGTTCAGGAAGAGCCTACTTCGTCAACATCATGATGATATTTCCGCCGGACATCCTGGTGTCTTTAAGACTTATTGGCGCTTGAGACAACGCTATTTTTGGCCTAAGATGCGTGCCGATGTAGCCCGATATGTGAGTCGTTGCTCGGTGTGTCTGGAGCATAAACCTGACCTTCAAGCTCCTGCTGGAACTATGGGAACCCGACCGGTTGTTACCGAACCTTGGGAGATGATAAGTTTGGATTTCGTGGGTCCCTTGCCATCGTCCAACGGATATAAGTACATCTTAGTAGTTACTGATTATTTCTCCAAGTATGTTTTGACCTTTCCTTTGCGCAATGCTACTGCTGTTTCCCTTTGTCATCTGCTGGAGCAGCATATTTTTCTTGTTTACGGAGTTCCTCGTTTGCTCATTTGCGATAATGGCACCCAGATGCGCAGTACCTCTTTCACGTCGCTGTGTCAGAAATATAAAGTCAACATCATATTCACTCCAGTTTATAGTCCGCACTGTGATCCTACCGAGCGCAGCAATGGTATAGTTAAGACCATGCTCTCCTGTTATGTCAAGGATAACCATAAAACTTGGAGTAAACACCTTTCTGCTGTTACTTGCGCCGTTCGTACTGGTCGTCATGAGGTTATTGGTTGTAGCCCATACTTCGCTAATTTTGGCAGAGAATATCGCCCATCTGGAGATGCCTATAACACTGTGGTAGAGTTGGACCCTAGACGTCCTTCGGAGGTTGTGGACGCTAAAAAGGTTGGCTACCGGCTGTTGTTTGCCGACATTCAGAAGCGCTTGGCTCGCGCTCAGGAGCGTAATCGTCAACGTTATAATTTGCGCCGCCGTCCTGTCACTTTCCGAGAGGAGATCTTGTCCTGACCCGCAATAAACTTTTATCTGATGCCTCTAAGGGCTTTGCCTCCAAGTTGGCGCCCAGATTTGTCGGACCCTGCACTGTGCGTCGGAGAGTTGGCCATAATGCTTATCAACTGCAATGGAGGGATGGAAGTGATAGAGGTGTCTGGCATGTTAAAGATCTCAGAAGATATCCTGATACCTGTTTGGAGGAGAGTACCTAGTTTTGGTGGTTCTGAGTTGTCAGGTGGCTTAGTGCTTTATGAGTGCGTTCCGGCTTGAGATTGCCTTTTGTTTCTGTACGTTTTAGCCCCGGTGACGGTGGGGATATTTTGGGACCGTCATACGCTCGGGAATATGACCGTCTAACATCTGACGAGTCCGTTTCAGTAAGTAAATGTCGTTCGTACCTTGCCTTTTCTGTACGTTTTAGCCCCGGTGACGGTGGGGATATATTTTTGGGACCGTCATATGCTCGGGATTATGACCGTCTAACATCTGACGTGTCCGTTTCGTTTTGTTTTTTTGTTGTGCCTTGCCTTCGCTTTGTGAGTTTGGGATCCCGATTATGGTGGGGATGATTTGATTTCGTATTGGCTTACACTGTTGGCTGCCTTGGAGCAGAAGTGTTGTGGTTTTTTTGCCGTGTCGGCGATTGGATTTTTGTGCCGATGTGGCGACTTTTGGCGTTTTGATTCCGAGTTGATGACGTGAAATACCCGATTGTGACTTTTCTTTGCGTTTGCCTGGAAGGCGCGTGTCTTGATTGAGATTTTCCTTTTATTGTGTTTTTCGAGAAACTCCCGACGAGTTAGTGACACCAGTGGTCGTGTATTGTCGCAGCGCACTTTACCCACGAGGACCATTGGAATTTCCGGCTTTGACGTTGCCTATATTTGAGTAAATTATTATCCCGATTTTGAGTTTCCCGATTCGGACATCACCTCTCTAGGATGTGATGGGGGTCGTGGAGGTTGCGACCTTCGATAAAGCAAGTCCTCCTTGTTCAGCACCTTAACCGTGGTCTTCGATTCGGATTCCGGTTAAGTTTTCTTTTGTTTCAAAATTTGACATTTCGACCATTTTGGCTTATTGTTTTGTTTTTGGTTGAATCGATTGCTTTCTTCTTCTTCTTGTAGTTTTTCCGTTATACCCAGCTGGACAAGCCGGTATCTAGTCGCCCTCAGTGACTAGATATCTTTCACTTTTTGATTGTTTTGCCATCTTGGCGTTGAGTTTTGTTTGGCGAGTGCGCAATATGGTTCTTATGTGAGTCGTCGGTGACCTATGCTCACCTCCTGTGGAAGGAAGGGGAGTTGTCACGGTTTAAAATTTCCGTTCCGTTAGTTCCGACCAACTATTGGCAACGCCGCTATCTAGATAGTACATTTTCCGACCCGTGGCACTACTGTTGATGGTAGCGTTACTGAATGCTCTCCGCTCTGTGATTGCGTCTGTGGTCGTATATGTCGGGTTGACGCAAATCAGCTGGAGCGTGTCACTTTGCTTTTCTCCGTTTTTCTGGCGAGTATCAAACCATTAAACTCTTGGATTTTTATCGTATTGATTGCGGATTGGAACAAGATTTATGGTTTAAGCCCTAATAGAGACCTGTTTCTATTTGGTTTATGGAAAAGGTTAACGCTTAATGCGGATTATAAAGGGAAGATATTCGATGGAGAAGATTAGGTAAGATAACCTATATTCGGTCACGTTGCCCATTTCTGCAACTTCTTTTATTTTAGCTCCGTTTTATGTTGAGAGTACTTATATTTGTTGTGCTGCGGATCTCGAACTGTCTGTGAACTCTGTGAACTATCTGCAAACTGTCTGCGAGCTGTCTGAGGCGGTTTTGAGGTTGTCTGAAATAAGTGAGTCTACGTAGGATCTACGTTCTGTACAAACCATCTGTACTAGCTATCTGAACACATTCTACTTGGAAGATCGAACAATAGACACCCTGGTTGCCATTTGCCTTGTGGAAGTAATGTGAATTATTGTATTACGAAGAGCCTGAAGTACGTATTGACCCAATTTCCTTCCTACGAGGGTTGAAGAGTGAATGTTGGTTGAGAACCCATAATATCCTTTTGTTCACAGTCACTGTACATCTTAGACTGTTATGTAAGGTTAGTCCGTAGCATTTAAATTATCTGAGAATATAAACGACTTAGGTCGAGACATTGATATAGCGATAAACAGTTGACCTGTTGTTCAGTCACCTAGATATAGACCGTTACATAGGTGTTTTATTCATGCTGGCCAGTATTAATCTAACTTTGAGGTTCACCTTTGGGTGATAAGTTTGGTAATATAATTCGGTTAAACGCATGTTAAGATATTTGACTAGTAAGTTCGATAGAGATATTTTGTGGTAGGACATTGATTAGTTGTAGTGTTATCACCACATTTTTGGTGAGATTAAATTGTTAAACAATTGATTCTTTTTTCTTCCTACCAGTCACTACTCTCATTTTGTGTGATCGAGCTTGTTCTGGCTTCTAGAGAGTGGGTTTTCGTGTACGTTTTCTCTCTTTTGTTTTCCCCCTGAGATCTGTGGTGATACCTCCCTTTTATTTAACATCATAAAAGAGAGTGGCGCCCTAGTAAATAGTCTCAGCTCTGAGAGCTAGTCCGGGAGGTATTTGGTACACTCTCTGGAACCGGGCGGGCTCGTGACAACCCTTACCTCATCATTTAAGTAAGTTTAAAGTTTGGGTTGAGGATAAGGATAAGATACAGGTTGAGGTTCAGGTTGGGGTTGAGGTTGAGGTTTAGGTTGAGGTTTAGGTTTTAGTTGAAGTTAAGGTACAGGTTCACATTAAGGTTCAGGTTTAGGTTGAGGTTATGTTCAGGTTGGTGATCAAGGTCATATAAGCTTTGATCAAGGCAGATTTCAAGCTGTATATTTAGGTTGAGGTTTAGGTTCAGGTTGGGTTTACGTATAGGTAGAGGTTTGGGTTGTGGTTCAGGTGAAGGTTGAGATTGAGGTTTGGGTTGAGATTTAGCTTGGGGTAAGGTTGAGGTTCAGTATCAGATCAGGTTTTGGTATGGGTTTTGGGTAGAGGTATTTGTCGAGGTTCAATATTTGGTCAGGCTCAAGTTTAGTTTGAGGTTTAAGTTCTTGTTGAGGTTGTGGCGGAGATAAAGATTTAGGTTATGGTTGAGATCCTGAACAATGTCGATGTCTGGGTTCAGGTTTCGATATTGGTTCAGGTTGGAATTCAGTTGAAGGATCTGGTTTTAAATGAAGGGATTATTAGTTTCAGGAAGAAGAAATTTTGGTTGAGGTCAGGGTTCAAGTTATCCAAACCACAACATTTACTCATATCTGTTAATCAATTTCGACCTGAACTTCACATTCCTGAACCTAAACCTAGTCATCCCGTACATAAAATTTACCTCATCCTTCACCGAATCCAGATCCTGAACCTCAACCCAAATCCAAACTTGAACATGAGCCTGTCTCTAGAGATGAAACTTGACCTGGATTCAATCCTGGAACTGAATTCAACCTGAAACTAAACCTAAACCTGAACCTTAACCTGATTCTCAACTCTTCCCCAATCTTGACTCAACCTAAACATGAACTTCAACTCAATCCAAACATGAACCCTCTCCTTTACCTTCACCTCGATCAATATGATTCTGAACTTGATCCTCTACCTGAATCTTAACGTTAATCTTCACATGGAACTCAACTAGACATGAACCTGAACCTAAACATGAACCTTAACCTGAAATTGAATCTTGAAACAGATCATAAACCTTACTCTTAACCAAAACCTAAATCTAAACCCAAACATAGACCTCCACCTGAACCTCAAAATGAACCTTCTCCTGCACCCTGACCTCAAATTTCAGAGAAGGTTAAGGTTGAGGTAGAGGTTAAGATTCAGCTCAAGGTTGAAGTTTAGGTAAAGGTTGTTGATATTGAGGTAGAGATTAAGGTTTAGGTTGACGTTGAGGTTTGAGTTGAAGTTAAGGTACATATTAAGTTTCAAATTATTGTTCAGGTTTAGGATGAGGCTCAGGATGAATTCAGTTTCAGGTTTTGATTGAGGTTTAGGTTAAGGTTGAATTTGAAATTCAGGTTAAGGCTTATATTTACGTCAAAGTTATGTTAAACATTAAGGTTTCGATTGAGGTTTAGGTTCAGTTCAAAGAGAAGATTCAGATTCACGTTCAGATACAGGTTTACATTTAGGTGACGGTTTAGGTTAAGATTCAATTCAAGGTTCTGGTTGAAAATCATTTTTAGGTTCGAGTTGAGGTAAGGTTAGAGTTCAGGTTAAGGTCGTGGTTGAGGTTCAGGTTCGAGTTAAGTTAAGGTTTGGTTTAAGTTGAGTTGTGGTTCAGGATCAACGTTGGGTTGAGGTTTAGGTTCAGGTTGGGCCAGAAATTCAGACTGAGGATTCGATCTAATTCAGGTTCGATTCAAGGTTCGGAACAACAACAAGGTCTGTGTTAAGTTTTCGGTATTGGTTTGAGTTGAGGTTCAGGTAGAGGTTCTGGTTTGGGATTGAGAAAGGTTTTAGAATCAGGAAGGATAGAGTAAGGTTCAGGTTCAGTTTCGGGTCAAGATTCAAGATATCCCAACCTCAAATCATACCTATATCTGAAAATGAATGTCGACCTGAACCCGTACCTGAACCCCACATTCCTGAACACCAACCTCACCTTCCTTGACCTAAACCTCAACCTAACATGAGCATTAAACTAACCCTTGACCTATACACTATTCACATCAATCAACGTAAATCTTAAACTATACACGAATCTCAAATTGGTTTGGGTTTAGGTTTTAGTCATGATATAGGTTGAGGTTTGGGTTGAAATAATGTTCAGGATGAGGTTGAGGCTCAGGTTCAAGTTTGGGTTGAGGTTGTGATAAATGTTGGGCCAGAAATTCAGATTGAGAATTCGATCTAGGTTTGAGTTGAGGTTCGGAACACTTTCAAGGTCCTGGTTCAGGTTTCGTTACAGGTTTGAGTTGGGGTTGAGTAAGAGGTCCTGGTTTGAATTGAGGTGAGGTTTAGGATCAGGAGGAATAGAGCAAGGTTCAGGTTCAGGCTCATGTCAAGATTCAAACTATCCCAACCTCAACCTATACCTATTTCTGAAAATGAATCTCGACCTGATCCCGTACCTAATTCTCACAATCCTGAACACCAACCTCACGCTCCTGAGCCTCAACTTAACATGAAAATTACACTTATCCATGATGTATACCCTATTCACCACAATCAACGTAAACCTTAAACTATACCCCAATCTCAACCTGAAATTTATTTGGAACCAGTGCATATATCTTCATCATCGAAACATGAAGCTGAGCCTGCAATTAGACCTCAATCTGTACTCCAATCTCAAGCTCTACCTCAACATGAACTTTGACCTACACTCTAATCTCAACCTTCAGGTTAGGTTGAGTTTCAGGTTGAAGTTTGTGTAAGGGTATAAGAAAGAGTAGAGGTTGAGGTAAAGAAATGTTAAGGTTGAGGTTAAGTTTAGGATCAGGTTTGGGTTAAGGTTTTTGTCAAGGTATGGGTTGAGGTTCAGGTTAAAATATTGTTGAGGTAGATGTTTGGGTTATGGTTAAGGTTGAGGTTAAGACTATTTAAAGATGAAATATAGGTTAGGTTAAGGATGAGGTTGAGATTCAGATCAGGTTTGGGTTGGAGTTCAGGTCAATTAAAATGTTTAGGTTAAGGTTAATGGTCAGGTTCAAGGTTGGGTTG
The DNA here is from genome assembly GCA_030674115.1 of Micraspis discolor. Lineage (NCBI taxonomy): Eukaryota > Metazoa > Arthropoda > Insecta > Coleoptera > Coccinellidae > Micraspis > Micraspis discolor. The sequence goes on from JARTUT010002217.1 coordinate 110,442, forward strand.
AGGTTGAGGTTGAGGTTAAGGTCAAAATTTAAGCTTTCCTAGAATCAACCCATACCTATACCTGAAAAAAACCTCGACCTGAACCTGTACCTGAAACTAACATTCCTGAACACCGATCTCACCTTCCTGGACCTAAGCCTCAACTCCACCTCAACTAGAACCTCAACCAGATCCTGAACCCAAACTCTAACATGATTATTATCCTCAACCTTGACCCATACCCATTTCACATCAGTCAACATAAGTTTAAACCAATACCTGAATCGTATCCTATACCTTATCTTGACCCAGTACATAGATCTTGATCTGAACCCTAACCATAACCAAACATAACCCAAGCATAATTCACCACTGAAATATAAACCTAAGCCATAATCTAGACCGCAACCTAAAGCTGATCCTCAACATGAACCTTGATCTACACCCTAACCTCTAACTTTAAGTAAAGTTCAGGTTTAGGTTGAGGTTCAGATTTTTGTTGAGGTAATGGTACAGGTTTTTGTTTAGGTTGAGGTTTAGGTTCAGGTTGAAGTTTAGATTCAAGTTTAGTTTCATATTCAGGTTGACGTTCAGGTTATGGTTTAGGATTAGATTCAATTTGAGGTTCAGCTTGAGGATCTGGTTTAGGTTCAAGATCAGGTGAGGTCGTAGATTTGGTTCTGGTTTAGGTTATGGTTTAGGTCAAGTTTCAAGTTGAGGATTAGGTTATGTTCAGGTTGTGAGCAGGTTCGAGCTATTCCAACCACAAACCAAACCATTATCTGAAAATAAATCTCGTCATGACTTCTAGTAACAAATTCATCAAATAACTTAAAGATAATAGCTGGATTGATTCACTCACTGCAACCAAGCTCAATAATTATAAAGGCACCTCACCAGGAATTTATGGACTACCAAAAATTCATAAACAACTGATACCATTGAGGCCAATCGTTTCAACGTTGAACTCTCCCACCTCCAATCACAGCAATTTTATGGCTGACTTTCTCTCAACTGCTTTCAAGGAGAATTATTGCAACTATTCTATGAAAGATTCTTTCGAGTTTGCACAAAAAGTTAACAACCTTCAATTGCCTCCAAATTATGTAATAGTTTCAATAGATGTAGTTAGTCTGTTCACCAACATATCGTAATATGTATCATAAGGATACATTAGGCAAGAATTGCCTCAGTCACAAATATACCACAAGAATGCTTTTTGAGGATCCTCAAATTCCTGTTTGATGCCATTTATTTCGTTTATAAAGGACAATACTTCTCACAGAATTTCGGCTGCCCCATGGGAAGTAATCTCAGCCCCATTCTAGCATTCATCGTCATGACAGAATTAATAAATGTTTGTCTCCTAAGATTTTCTTTTGAGCCAGCCTTCCTATATCTATAGGTGGACGACATTATCACAGCAATAACTGCAGTTGGATTACAGGAGCTTCTGAGGGTGTTTAATTCTTATGATGAACACATCCAGTTCACGGTGGAGGAGGAGAATGAGAATTCGGTTTCCTTCTTAAACACAAGAGTTATCAGAGCCCCAAACAACACCTTGAGATTAAACTGGTATAGAAAACCTACTACTTCTGGCAGATACATCCATTATCGATCAAATCATGATTGGAAAGTGAAAGTGAACGTGATCCTCAACTTGAAAGATAGAATTCATAAGATTGCACATCAGGATTATCAGAGGACAGCCTTCAGAGAATTTTATAACATCCTCAGAGAGAATGGCTACCCTGAAGGCCTTCTTAATAAACTCATTTATTGCACTCCAACAACACAAGAAGAACTTTCCATTGCACCCCAGAACAATGAGGGAAGAATTATCAATGGTAATACCAACTCAGAGTTGGATATCCTAAAATTAGCCTCCCTGCGCTATCTTCCTGGTCTCACCAATAAGATGATCCACATTCTATCCAACATCAAAAATCTAAAGATTGCCAAATATAACGTTTTCTCAAATGGAGCTCTGTTTTCCAGATTTGCAAGACAAAATTCCTCTTTTTAACCAGTCTGACTGTGTTTATTCAGTCCCTTGTAATGATTGCCCCAGCATCTATATAGGACAAACATCTCAGTCCTTGAAACGTCATTCTTCTGGCCATCGAGTTGACATCAGGTCTTTATCCGAAAATTGCGCGCTGTCCAATCATGCAGTTAAAAACCTTCTCTCGTTTAATTTTGAGCAAGCGAAGGTCCTCTCCTTTTGCAAAAATTATCATAAGAAAATATTCCAAGAAATGTGCTTTATTAACGAAAACAAAAATAGTGTTAATGAAAGAACAGACATAAAAGGTCTCAGTAACATTTATAGTTATCTCCTGCATCTAGACTTGAGAGATGGCACCCGTAAACCGATAAACGCCACCACCTCGTTTTCATAGAATTGAAATTAGTCTCTTTTGCCTTCTCTGCTCTCGTCTGTGGTCTCACCTAACCTATAAAGACTATTTGTCACCGTTGTTAAATCTGTCAGTTTCTGCATGTCTCCATTTTGATGAATTGATATTATAGCCTCGTAGCTATATTCTGAGGAATGTTTTTCATTCAGTTTGCCTCTCTTTTCTACAGCAACTGACGCATGTGAGTGACATTATGTTTTAGTTGTTGATAGTTCTTTCTTACACCTGTCTTAAAGAGGTATTTTTATTGTTGAGATTTTTATCCCCATACCTAGTATAAACTGGGTTTTTGTGTAATTTAAAAAAAAATTTTTCAGCATCCTGATGAAAGAACCAATATAGTTCAAAAATATAGGTGTATGAACCAATATTTGTTCGATTATAAATAGCCCCCTATAGCCAAGAACCCAAATAACTTTCACATTGTTACTAAATAGACAGCTAATCTCCACCAATATTGACATTCAAGAATGGGTTTTTACAGTTCCATCAAAACCAACTATGGAGAACTAACAGCACTTAATCTCAAGATATTGGCGAATCTTAACACCAGAATAGCTAGAGCAAATTGAAACAGAAATTTTCTATTACAATGCCGTTCATCAGGCATAATTCCCAGACACATAAAACAGAACCTCAATCGTTTAGGCAATTTGGTGAGTGAGAACCCTAATGATAGCAGAAAGGCACTTAATTTACAAGAGAAGACTCCTACTAGAATTCTCAATTTTGAAATATTTATCACGATTAAAAAAATCAAGCACATTAACAAACAACTTTATGTCATTTCGGCCACTTTGTCTCAAATTTTACCCACTCAAGTTCTCACAAGATTCATTGCCACTCAGAACAGAACTTATAACAGAATTTATTCAAGATCCTCCACCAATTTCAACTTTGAATTCAACAACCTCATTAACTCTAATAATATATCTATTAATTCTAAGGATTCATGGTTCGTGAATCTGACTAATCATGTCTTTCCTCCAGACATTAAGCACCTTCTTAGTTTGGGCCCAAAATTTGCCCACAAATTTCCCACCAAATTTGTACCTATTGAATACATACTTTCTGATACTGATTACATAGTGACTTATACCCTATTCTAATCAATCAACATAAACTTAAACCAATACCTTAATCTTAACCTGAACGTTATCTTGAACCAGTGAATAAATCTTGACCTGAACCCAACCCATAACCAACCCAAGCATAACTAACCACCGAAATATAATCCTCAGCCATAATATAGACCTCAACCTTAACTTCAACCCAAAGCTGAACCTCAACATGAACCTCGATCTACACCTTTACCTCTAACATTGAGTATGGTTGAGGTATGGGTTGAGGTTCAGGTTTGAGTTGAGGTTCAGGTTTGAGTTGAAGTTAAGTTACAGGTTATGGTTCAGGTGGAGGTTTAGGTTCAGGTTGAATTTAAGACCCAAGTTGAGGTTTATATTCAGGTTAACGTTCAGGTCATGATTCAGGATAAGATTCAATTTGAGGTTCAGCTTTAGGATGTTGTTCAGGTTCAAGTTCAGGTGAGGTCGAAGATTAGGTTCATGTAAGGATTATTATTAAGGTCAAGTTTCAGAAAGAGGATTAGGTTATGTTCAGGTTGTGAGCAGGTTCAAGCAATTCCAACCACAAACCAAACCTTTATCTGAAAATGAATCACCTCATGATCCCAACACTGAACCTCACCTTCCTGAACAACATCCTAAATTTCTTGGACCTGAGAGTCACCTCAACCTCAGCCAGGATCTTATCCAGATCCTGTTTCTGAAAGTCAACATGTATCAGCCCTGAAAATGAACAAAAACCCGACACTGAATTCATCGTGAACCTTAATCTGAGCCTGAAACATATCCTGAACAGAACTTGTACCTCGAGTTCAACCTACAACTAATCACGAACTTCAAATTTTTCTCAAACACACACTTCCACCTACACCTGAACCTTGACAAAAACCTCGAATATTACTTGATCCTCAACCAGAATCCAAACGTAAACCTGTACCTAGAACTGAAAATGAACATTTTCCTTAACCTCAACTTATATCCAAATACAATCAAGAACATGCACCGTAACATGACCCTATACCTGAAGCTGAATTCATCCTGAACCTCAACCTAAACCTGAACTGAACCTGAACCTTGACACAAACATGAACCTCAACCGCAATCCAAACCAGGAACTGAACTCATTATGTACCTCAACCTGTACCTAACTTTAAACTTTAACCTCCACCTGAACATGAAACTCTACCTGAACCAAAATAAAGACCCATACTCAAACTTGAACTCAGTCAAATCCCTATTTAATTAGAACCTAAACCTGAATATCAACCTGAATCTGTACCTCAAACTCATTCCAAACCTCTATGAAGGTTATCCTCAATCAGAACCTGAAACTGAATTCATGCTGATCCTGAATCTAATCCAGTACCTGAACCTGTGATGCAACCTCGCCTGTACCTTAGCTTTGACATAAACATAAATGGGAACTTTAATCTAATTCCAAACATAAAAGCTCACCTTAACCTGAAACTTGACCTATACCTCAACAGTAACTTGATATTTTACCTGAACCTCAACCTGAACCTGAAAGTGAACCTCAACCTAGAACTCAACCTGAATGCTCCCCTCAACGTCAACCCAAACCTCAACCTAGACATTAACTTAAACTTGAAACTGATTATATTCTGAACCTCAACCTGAATCTGTACTCGAACCAGAATTTTAACCCAAACATAAACCGGAACCTAAACAAGAACTTCTAATTCAATCAAAACATGATAATGAAATTAACCGGAAGCTCAACCTAAACCTGAACCTTAACCTGAACCTAAATCTGTACTGAGATATAAACCTCAACCTCCACCTAAGCATGCACCTCCAACCGAACCTAAATATAAACCCTAACCTGTACCTGAACTCTGCAAAAACCTCAACCATAACTTGGACCGAATCCTGAATCTCAACTTCAACCTCATTGAAATACAAAATCTAATCATATAACTGAACTTCAAAATGTACCTAATTCTCAATCTGAACCTGAAACTGAATTTATGCAGAACTTCAACCTGAACAAGTGCCTGAGCCTCAAAATCAACCTCAATCTACACCTATACATCGACCAATTCCTTGATCTTAACCTGATCCTTAGTTTGAACCTAAACACTAGCCTCACCTACAACACGAACTAGACTATGGAGCTGAAGCAAAACCTCAATTTAAACCGTTACCTAAACCTTTACCTATCTACCAAAATGCAGACCTTGACCTGAATCTGGAGCTTAATATAAACTGGAACTGAACCAGAACATAATCCAAAATCTTAAATCAAATCTTGACCTAAACCTCAACTCAAACCCTAACCTAAACGTCAACCCAAACCTCACATCAATCCTAAATCTCATCCATCAACATGAATCCTAACCTTAACTCAAACCAGATCTGAAAATTTGAATTACACATGATCCTCAACCTAAACCTGTACCAGAACCTGAATCTTTCACCGAACATTAACCTGAACCATTATAAGAACCCTCTGTTGAATCAGAACATGAACCTTGACTCGAACCCAAAACCTACTCTAAAACCAAACATAAACCTCCACCGAAACATATACCTCAGCCTGAACCTAGACTTCAACCTGAACCTGAACTTCAAAATGAACCTCAACCTGAACTTTAACCTCAACCTTCAAGTAAATTCAAGGTTTGGGTTGAGGATGAGGTAAAGGTACAGGTTGAGGTTCAGGTTGGGGTTGAGGTTAAGGTTTGGGTTGAGGTTGAGGTTTGTGTTGAAGTTAAGGTACGGGGTCAGGTTGAGGTTCAGATTCAGGTTTACGTTTATATTTAGGTTCAATTTGAGGTTCAGGTTGAGAATCAGGTTTAGGTTCATAGAAGGGTAAGGTTTTGAGTTCAGGTTGAGGTTAAGATCAAGTTCAGGTTTGTGATCAGGGTCATATCACCTTTGGTCAAGGTGAAGTTTAAGGTTTAGTATCAGGTCGAAATTTAGGTTCAGGTTAGGATAACGTATAGGTCGAGATTTGGGTTATGATTCAAGTGAGGTTTGGGATTGAGGATTAGGTTTAAGTTAAGCTTAGGTTAAGGTTGAGGTTCAGTATCAGATCAGGTTTGAGTTGAGGTTTTGGGTAGAGGTATAGGTAGAGATATGAGATTTGGTCAGGCTTTAGTTAAGTTTGAGGTTTAAGTTCTGGTTGAGGCTGTGGCGGAGATTAGGATTTAGGTTCGGGTTGAGATTTTGAACAATGTCGAGGTCTGGGTTCAGGTTTCGATATTGGTTCAATTTGGAATTCAGTTGAAGTTTCTGGTGGAAAGAGATTATTAGTTTCAGGAAGGAGAAATTTGGGTTAATGTCAAGGTTCAAGTTATCTAAACCATAACATATACATGTAACTGTTAATAAATTTCGACCTGAACCTCACATTCCTGAACCTTAACCTAGCCATTCTGAACATAAACCTTACCTCATCCTTCACCAAATCCAGTACCTGAACGTCAACTCACATCCAAACCTATACATGAGCCTGTCCCTAGAGATGAACCTTGACCTGAATCCAAACCTGGAACTGAATTTATCCTGACATTCAACCTAAACATCAACCTCAACCTCATTCTGAAATTGTACCCTAATCTTGACTCAACCTAAACATGGACTTCAATTTAATCCAAACATAGACCAGAACATAAACCATAATATGATTCTGAACTTGATCCTCAACCTTCGTCTAAACGTTAACCTTAACATGAAACTCAAACTGAACCTTACCCTAATCCTCAACCCAAACCTCAATCTAGACATGAACCTGAGCCTGAACAAAAAACTGAACCTATACATGGATCTGAATCTGAAACTGAATCTTGAAACAAAACATAAACCTAACCCTAAACCAAAACCTAAATCTTAACCCAAACATAGACCTCCAACGAAACATTGCTACGGTTATTTTTCTTCAATGTTTCAACCTGTCGTTAAAACTGAAATCAATAATTTGTCCACGACAATATTGAATTTTGTTAACAAGCATTAAGACTTAATCTAGTGCTGGGTTACATATGCCTTGAAGAAAATGAGAAATAGATTACCAAACATAACAAATCTATTATCAAAATATAAATATACAATATACAAGTTCTTGATTGAATATATCAAATCTACTACTACTAACTATGAACTATGCAAGAATCAATTTACTGAGAAAACCGTGCATTTAAAGACAATGGTCACTATGATTTATCAAAGAATAAATTATATCAAAAACTAGCAGTCTTACTCACTATTGCAGATGTTAATTAATTCGATAAAATATAATAACTGAAATTAATATCAGTTGACTAGGCAGTCAGAAATTTATAGCGATTATCTCCAATTATTCAATTATAAAACTGACATGAGAAATCAAATATGGTAAGGGACTTATCTTAAAAGTCAAGATGAATTCCTCTCCCAACGATTTGCATCAGAAATAAAGCAAGTACGGACAGGTACAGTCAAAATCTCTCCAGATACAGCAATCCAATTTCTAAACCAATTGATCCCAGAAGGTTTGTATCGTTCACCCAAAATTTCCGTGTAATATGTAGAGTGAGAATTACCATAGGAAATAACAAAAAAAATAATCTGAGAATGAAATAAAAATAATTTTAAAATCTTTAATTGAATTTAATTGAGCATCGTGTAGCTTACCCTCTTTATCAATAGATTTTCACTTAATTGCAGCCTTGAAATATGGAATAAAATCTGACCAGGCTATCCAAATTCAATTGATTAATGCCTCAACAGCAAAATTAATTCAGCTCCCAAAAATTACGAATCCGAAAATAATTGCTGATTTTAAACTCTACTGTTCGTCAGAATTTCAATTCACAACTCTTCAATGTCGGCGATGGGTAAAGAATAAAAATCGATATCAATTTCCTGTAGACTATGAAGTGAAAGATAAGAAAGATGAAAAAAAAATGAGAAAAAAAACTCTTCGTGTTTATATCATACGATGTTTTGAATGCAAAATTTATTCATCGAATCTCACAATAAGACATCTAACGGCGATGCAACAAAACAAACCCTCCGTTACAGAAATCATTTATGGATCCAAAATATATGATGAGAAAACTGTTATCAATGGAATAATCAATGGAATGATGAAATAAATAAACAAAATGAATTCAAACTGTATCATTCCTCCCCTTCCCATGAAAAAAAAAATCGAAGATTTTTTCAAACAAAAAAAGATGACAAATAGTATGTGCAGTTATCGTTAAGGAAGAAGAAAATCATCTCAACCACTAACCATCATCAAGGGTTTTGTCAGGCTTGAGCTGAGACACGTGCCATACTCCCTTAGAAAGACCTGAATCATCTTTCAGTTCATATGTATTAATCCCTAGCTTTTTCGATACTCTATACGGACCACAAAATTTATCTCCCAATTTCGCTGAAAAATCTTTTACACTGGATGACAAGGAATGTGACTTCACCCAAACATAATCATTTACATTATATTGCTGAGGTCTATGTCGTAAATTATATTCATGTTTAGTTTTCTCATGAGCTCTCTCCAATTTATTTTTCACAAATTGTCTCAACTTGTTCATTTTCAACAATTTTTCCGATTGAGTTTCAACAGACCTGTCTTCAACCTTATCTACTATGCTTTCTCTGTCTTTAATCAATTTGTGAGCATCGCCATCGACAATCATTTCACATCCGAAATTAATAGAAAAAGGAGTATTGCCAACAACCTCATGTGTTGCTGTACGATATGCACAAGCCAATTGGGGTAAATATTTGTCCCATTTCTTATGATAATCTTCAACGTAACTAGATATCATAGTTTTTATAACTCTATTCGATCTTTCTGAAAAATTTGGTTCTGGATGATAAAGAGGATTAAAAAATATTTTTACATGATATTCATCTAAAAACTTTGTGAATTCTCTACTCTTGAATTGAGTGCCGTTATCACACTTGAGTATTTCAGGAACCCCAAATAATAAAAATACCTGTTCTTCTAATATTTTCACTATTGAAGATGCAGTTGCTTGACGTAAAGGAAAAAGTAAGGTAAACTTTATTACATTTCTTTATTTCAGGTTTACCACCCATAATTCCCGCTTTGAGCTTTTGTTCTGGCTTATGTGCCGCGCATATTCTACATTTGTTCACGTACCTAGTGTTGTCATGTTTCATCCCAGGCCAACAATAATATTCATTAATTTTATTATAAGTTTTGTATATACCGAAATGTCCCCCATTTGTAGGATCATCATGAAACTTTTTAAGCAGCTCAACACGTCTCTCTTTAGGTACAACCTGTTTCCAAGAATTAGCATTAGTTGTATTCTTACCCATGTTTTTGTATAAACTTCCGCCTTAAGAAATTCTGAAATTAGGATATTTCAAAGGATTTCTCTCAACTTGACCAACTAACCTATTGTACCACAAATCTTTGACGCTCTCTAATGAAATTCCCGAAATAACGCAACTTTCATCAGGTACTGCCCTAGAAAGACAATCTGGCCCTGTGTGGAATTTTCCTGGTCTATGCACAATAGTGAAATTGTACATCTGTAGTTTAAGAACCCATCTTCCCAATCTACCGTGTGGGTCTTTAAGATTAATGAGCCAAAGTGAACTATGATGATCTGTGATTACCGTGAAATTTGGAGCTCCTTCTAGATAACATCGTAATTTTTCTATTGACCAAAGTACGCTCAAACATTCAAGTTCTGTAGCTGCAAAATTTCTTTCAGAACGAGTCAAACTTCTCGGAAGGTAACAAATTACGCGTTGTCTTCCATCATAAACCTGTGATAAAACGCAACCAAGGCCATATGAACTAGCATCACACTCAAGAATAAATTCATGTTCGAAATTTGGACAAGCCAAAATGGGTGCTCCTACTGAAAGATCTTTAATTTTGGCAAAAGCTTGCTCACAATCGGCCGACCATACAAATTTACAATTTTTACGCGTTAGTTTAGTGATGGGCTCTGTTATAGTTAATAAATTTGGAACAAATTTTCGATACCACATTATCATCCCGATTATTCTCTTAACATCCCTCGGCGACTTTGGGGTGGGCATATTAACTATCGCACTTATTTTTTCTGGGTCTACAGCTAAACCATTTCTGTTTATTACATAACCCAGAAATTTTAACTCTGACAAAATACACATTTTTCTCTATTGAGAACCAGATTCGCCTCTGATAGTTTGTTGAGAACACTATTTAATATACGCAAATGCATCTCAAAGTCTGGTGTTACTATAATTATATCGTCTAAATATCTGAAGACATAACTTGAAAATTCGGAAAGAAGGACGTCTATAATTTTTTGAAAGGTACCAGATGCATTAGTCAAGCAAAAAGCTAATCTCTCAAATTGAAACAACCCGCGGCCAGGAATTGTGAGAGCTGTATATTGCTTACTTTTTTCAGACAGTTTTATTTGCCAATAAGCGTTTTTTATATCTAATGTAGTTAGATATTTTGTACTACCCAAACTATCTAGAATTGACGAAATGTGTCGCAAAGGATAAGCGCACTTCTCGGTTACGGCATTGAGCTTCCGAAAATCGACACAAAATCTATAGGTGTTATCTTTCTTTGGAACCATAAGTATTGGTGAACTCCATCCACTATTAGAAGGTTCTATAACATCCAATTCAAGCATTTTTTCTATTTCTTCATTAATTTTATTTTGCATATAAGGGCTCACTGGGTAATATTTGGATTTTATAGGTTTACTATTAGTTATTATTTCATGTTCAATATTTTTGACACAACCTAGTTTGACATTTTTCACTTTATCGAAATAATCATCAACGATATGATTAAGTTTTTCTCTTTTCGAATGCGTTAAATCTTCAGTAGTCTGTAAAGAATCTAGACAACCTGCGGAAAGAGATTGTTCCTTACTAAAATTCCAATAACCCTTCCTCAAATCTGGTACTATACCCATCTCAATCCAAAATAAAGTCTCCAAAACGATGCTATGACGTAAATCTGATAAAACAAAACATTTAAAGATATGTGTTCTTTTCTCCAATGTAATAGGTATATTAACAGATCCTAAACAATTGAGCTCTTGATTATTGGCTAAAATGCATGATGAAACATTATCAGCATTTAAAGTGATTCCTAACTTATGTAAATATTCGTAAGTAGATTCATTGATGAAAATCTAATCTAAGATTAGCGCCTGAATCTAATAGTCCTTTAAATTTTCTATTATAAATGTCGACTGAAACATAAGGACATTCACCTCTTGAAACTCCATCCAAAATATAATTTAAAACTGGTTTATATTTACTATTGAAAACTTGGATTTCTTCTTTGGAACAAACAAAATCTAAATTATCTGAATTAATATCATGATAATCATCAAAAGTAACAATTTGATTAACCGATGAAAGTTCTGAAGTCGAAGCTCGGTCTACACTTGACTTCCCTAATAGTTTAAATGACAATCTGGGCAAGTTAACTTTGTATATCCGAATTTACCGCAATTGAAACATCGAGTTGACTTTACTGTGCAATGTCGTGCCAAATGATTTCTACCCTGACATCTGAAGCAAGTAATTGATGATTCATGAAAAGAACTTTGACCTATATTTCTGTGATTTTGGTTTTCAGACACTGATCGTCTTCCATTATTAGCAATCTTTCTATCCATACTTGAAGATCTATTAAAGTTGATTTGTGATCTATTATTATGAGGGTATGATCTATTTGGAGATTGAAAAGAGTTATCTGATTTCTTTCTATCTGACAATGAGTATCGTCCACTCTTATTATAATTTACTTCTGAACAACAATTTCTATTTCTTGAAGAATCTCTAGACTTCGTGCTGCCTTGTGAGCAAGATCTATTTCTAACTCGTGAATTTGATCTACTCCTATTTCTGAACCTATTGCTTTTATGAAATTGTTCACTCTCTAACTTAGAATTAACTGGTTGAGAATCACGAAAACTTACTTGTTTTTCAGTTTCTACACTACTCAACTTACTTTTAGTTGAATCACCTTTATACTCCAAATCAACTTCAATGGCATGTTTATTTAATGATGGTGGAATAAAATTATTAACATAACGCTTATTGTCTTCTAATTTACGACCTAACTTTATTAACAACTCCAGAGAATCAATATCATCTATCAATCCGAAACCCAACCGATATTCTGGTCTGATTCTACCCTTTATTAGTTCTAATTTAACTTTTTCACTGACCGAGAAAGATAATCTATTAAACAGGTTTTGCATATACGCCACATATATAGCCATAGTTTCTGTTTCACCTTGAGTTCTACCTTTAATTTGTTCAAAGATTTTTTTGGTCCACATCTCTGAAAAATTCTTCTCTGAAAAGAGAAATAAGTTCCTTCCAATCATTAGCAATATTCTTGATGGCTCTATAATAAACTAGTGCATCACCCTCGAATAATTCCGACGCAATTCTAAACATAAAATCTTCAGAACATCCTCTGGAATCCATCATATCATTCACTCTTTCGAAAAAAGCATTTAAACTTAGAGAATCATTCCTACCCGAATATTTGATTCCAAAACTTTTTAATTGATTTTTAGGATCGATTTTTAAATTTTGAAGCATATTAGTTGCTGCAGCTAAACTAGAATTTTGTACTACGTTAGAAGTATTAGGAGATGAACTATGTGTAGGTGTCGAACTCACAGCTTTTTGATTCAACAGACTGCAACGGCTTGCACCCCTTTTTCGTACACCCCTGACTGGAGGCGATTTCGCGATGCCATGCATTACAGAAGATGTATGTGCTCAATGCTTATTTCTGTGTTCCGGAAGCTAACCTCTATCGGTGACCTCCACGGATTTCTGGTTCACGTTCTGTTTCCACGTTCATATTCTGAAGAAATTAAACAGATCAATTTCTAAGTGTGACTTTTCTGAATTAAATATCTGCGAGAAGTACGTGATCATTCTCGGTAAGCGAATATTCCCTCCCAGGAATTGTAATTTTGATGTTTTTCGGTTATTCATGTGAGGGCACGTTTTTATTTTCACTTTAGCTCGATTAACTTCAGGACAGAACTCCTTCTCGGTTTAATTTGTTGCTCTGATGTGATTTTACAATAATTCAGTTTATATTTGTCTAAAAGAAATCGAGAGAGGAGCCCTGTTATATATGTCTTTGTATTTTCTAATGCTCTCTTGTTCACTCTAACATAGCTCCTCCCTGGGGGTTAAATTGCATCTTATGACGAAGCCAAGAACATCACAGTTTGATCTTGAGATGAGTTATGCCATAGGCTGTTGAGCTACGTCCTTTCACTGGATTAAGCACTGTTAATTTGAGCTTCTGGCATGGTCACCTTCTTCGACTGAGATGAGAATTGCATCGTATCAAGTAGCTGTCTGAATACGATAGAGAATTCGTGCAGAAACCATCTACATGCACTGATCCCTTGGCATAGAACATCTTCGTGGGAATTCACCTTATATCTGGAAAATTGGAGGATGCGCTTGGAGGCTCGACAACTGTTAAGATAAGTCCCTAATGTGTGTTGTACTTGGGAGATTGGACATTTGACACAATTTTGTAATTTAATATTGTATCTTTTTATTGTACTCATTATATTTGTCAAAAACCGAGGGGAGTTTTGTTGCTGGGATAATCAAGCCCACCCTGAGAAAATTAAGAGTAGAGTCTCATGCTCACCATCACTACTTAACGTGGCAATTAGCACGTTACACATTGGCGCTCAAACGTGGGACTCGAGGAACCTGGCAACAAATTAATCTCACTTATAACAACAAAACCAGTCTCTCATAGTATTTCGTTATCTACATTTATATGTTTGCTATTGCATGAGTTGATGTTATCTACCTTTCTGTTTACTATTATCACGTGCCTTAACTGTTGTCATTTTGTGCCTTTTTAACTCCAATTATTATCTTATATCTAAAAAATTTTTGAAGTCATGAATCCGGACTCCTTAAAGAGTCATGAACTCGCTTATGAGGTTGCGATACGCTTGGGCAGGGATGACAGGAGAACCGTTGAATTTAATCGTAAGATTTTGAGAGGTCTTTTGGCACAAGCAGAGAGGGATGGAGGTCCTTCTGAGTATCGGAGTATTTTTTCTGTAGAGGATGACTTTCATGAGCTTTCTCTTTCGATTTCCGATTTAGAATCGAGCATATCTAAATTAACTCATAAGTCTGGCCTTACCGATTTGGCCAAAATTGAGGATAGGTTATCTCACTGTGCTGGTCGCTTGAAACGCATTTCACTTGAGGACGATAACTTGGAGAGTCAAAAGCATGACATTAGGCTTAAGATTATTGACTTAGAGGCAGATTTCCATGACCACAAGCTCTCGACTAAAACTGCTACCTCCGTTCTTTCGGATCCTGTCACTCTAACTTCTCACTCTTCCTCTTGTGTACAATCATCTAGTAGTAAAGTGCCCGTTTATAAATGGAACATCAAAAAATTTTCTGGAAAAGAGCCACTCGTACCATTTCTCGAACTTTTGGATACTTTAAAGATCTCTCGTGGCTGTTCTGATGAGGACTTATTTGCCTCGGCTTCAGATTTATTTGAGTCAGATGCCTGGACTTGGTGGCACAATCACTTCGTTAGAAAATCTTTCAGCACGTGGTCGGAAATGGTGGATGCGCTCAAGGATGCTTTTCTGCATACAAATTATGATCAGGTTCTACTCGATGAAATCAAATCGAGAAAGCAGCGTTCACGGGAAAGTGTTGGTGTTTTTGTATCCTCGATGGAAGCCCAATTTTATCGTTTAAATGTTAAAATTCCTGAGGTAGAGATGGTTAGGATTATTAGATCGAATTTGCTACCGGACTATGTGAGGGCATTGGTTTTGAGAGATATTGATACTCTGTCTGATCTGACCTCCTTGTGTAAAAGAGTGGATGGTACTCTTGGGTTGAGCACCGTGAAGTCTCGTGAAGTTTCTCAGGTTAACTTGATTACATGCTGGAATTGCGACAAGACTGGACATAAATATTCATCATGCGTGAGGCGTCGGAATATATTTTGTTATGGCTGTGGAGCCAAAAATCTCGTAAAATCAAGGTGCTCTAGGTGTTCAAAAAACGCAGATGCTGGTCACGTTATGGCAGAGGGCGTGATTCCGCATTTAGATCCTGCCAGAAGTCCAGGTCCAGGCGGCACAACATTGTAGGTACATTTGATCGTGAGGATTTTAATGATTGGTTGCTGAAGGTCAAAGCCTTCTATTCAACTGAGAAAACACATCCCTTAACTTCCCAGCCAGAGCCTCTTACTCATTCTGTGTGTCCCTTGATAGAGAGAGTTTTTGATGATAATAGACCTTATCTTAGAGTGAAGATTTCTTCTGAAAGTATCTTAGCGTTATTGGATAGCGGTAGTAATGTGTCTATTATTGGTTCACCGTCGTTGTTTTTGCTGAAGAAGTTGAATTTACCTTTGAATTATGATGTTTCCTTACATGTCACCACCGCTGATGGATCTTTGCAGAGTACTCTGGGTTATGTTACTCTGAGTATTGAATTGGATGGTGTCTCGAGAGATCTTAGGGTGTTAGTTATTCCTTCCATTTCTCAGGAAATGATTCTTGGGATGGATTTTATTCAGACTTTCAACCTTAGTCTGAACTTCACTGATTCCTCTTATAATTCTTCAGTGCTAAATTCATCTGCTGTTCATGTGATTAGACCTGCTGATGCCTTGACTCCGGCTCAGAGATGTAACTTGGAGGAAGTCATTGATCAATTTCGAATGCTTGGACCGAAGGATAAAATAGGTAGAACTCATCTTCTAACACACTCCATTAAGACGGAGGGATCTCCGATACGTCAGCGTCAATATCCCCTCTCACCTGCTATGCAGTCTGTCCTCAATAGACAGATAGACGAGATGCTAGAACTCGATATCATTGAGCCTGTTACCACTGTTTCTCCTTGGTCGTCTCCTCTTTGGTTGGTGAATAAGAAGGATGGATCATATAGAGTTTGTTTTGATGGCAGAAAGCTGAATTCTGTTACCCTCCTGATTCATATCCAATGCCTTTGATTGAAACTATAATTAATAAGGTAAGCAATGCCTCCTTCTTGTCCTCAGTGGATCTGAAGTCTGCTTTCTTTAAAATTCCTCTTGATGATGAGTCCAAGTTGAAGACTACATTTGCTGTTCAAGGTCGTGGTCTCTTTTTTTTTTAAAGTTCTTCCTTTTGGTCTGAATAATGCCTCCCAGGCTATGTGTCGTCTCATGGACATGGTCATAATTTCATCACTGGAACCGTATGTGTTTTATTATCTGGATGATGTAATTATTGTCACCCCTGATTTCGAGACCCATGTTAGAGTGTTGAAAGATCTTGCCAACCGTCTTAGAGAAGCCAACCTTACTGTCAACTTTGAAAAATGTCAGTTCTGTCGTCCCTCACTCAAATTCCTGGGATTTTTGGTGGATGAGCATGGTCTACGAACGGACCCTGATAAGGTTAGATCCATTTTGGAATATCCTGTCCCCACTAACACCACTCAGATTAGGCGATTAATTGGTCTCATTGGATATTATAGGCGATTTCTGAAGGATTTTTCTAGTGTCTGTTCTCCTATTTTGGACCTTTTGAAGGGTCGTAGGAAGGGACAACCTGTGCAATGGACAGATGATGCTAACACTGCCTTCATAAAGATAAAGCAGTTGCTCACCACGACTTCTATTTTGGCCAGTCCGGATTTCTCCAGGCGCTTTATTCTTGCTTGTGATGCCTCAGATGTTGGTGTGGGAAGTGTACTCTTTCAGGAAACCGATGGAGTTGAACATCCTATAGCATATTTCAGCAAATCCTTGTCAAAGTCTCAGCGAAACTACACCACGACGGAGAAGGAGCTTCTCGCCGTTCTACTTTCTATCGATCGATTTCGCCCTTACATTGAGGGAACTGAGTTCACGGTGATAACAGACCACTCTTCCTTGCAGTGGCTACACTCAATGAAAAATCCCTCTCTCAGAATTGCTAGGTGGATGGTTCGATTATCTTGCCATCGCTTTAAGATAGTCCATCGGAGTGGCTCCCTGAATACCGTTGCTGATTCCTTGTCGCGAATCCCTGAGGTGGCTGTTCTTGATCTTGGTACCTTGAAAACGGATAGTTGGTATCGTGACATGTGTGACAGAGTTGGAAGGAACCCTGAGTCCTTTCCTGATTTTAGGGTCTCTGAGGTGTTTTATACAAGCATATTATGTGTAGGTCCAGGCTCTCGGATAACTCTCCGGAATGGAAAATTGTGGTTCCGACGGCGAACAGATTGGAGCTTTTAAAGAAATATCATGACGATCCCTTGGCTGGACATTTTGGTGTTTTTAAGACCCTCTCTAGATTGTCTCAATTGTACTATTGGCCTAAGATGAGAAACTCCGTGAAAGCTTACGTTCGTAGATGTGGGGTGTGTGCTTCCTGTAAGTCTGATAATTTGCCGCAAGCTGGTTTGACGGGAAATTACTGAAACATCAATCATCCTTTTCAACTGATATCTGCGGATTTAATAGGTCCATATCCTAGGTCAAAAAGTGGGAACCAGTATGTTCTCGTGGTTACGGATTGGTTTACGAAATTTGTCTTGGTGCATCCTATGGCTAGAGCTACCGCTAGGGCTGTTGCCAGCTTTGTTGAGAATCAGGTTTTCCTTATCTTTGGGGTTCCTCAGATAGTAGTGGTGGACAATGGAGCTCAGTTTGTTTCTAGGGAGTTCAAGAGCTTGATCGAGAGGTATAGAGTACAGAAAATATGGTACAATGCGAGGTATTTTCCTCAAATAAATCCTACTGAGCGAGTGAACAAAACGATAACAACTGCCATAAGATCCTTTATAGATGAGAATCATAACACCTGGGACCAAAACATTCACCAGATTGCTCAGGCTATTAGGTTGGCCAAACATGAGGTTACTGGTTATTCCCCTTCTTACTTGTGTTTTCATAGAAACGTCCCTACAGATGGCGCATTTTTTGGATTGATTTCAGATAATGCTCGCAATCTGGTTGAAGTGGAGAACAAGCTTTTGGATCCATCTCTGCAGCTCAAAGAACTTCCGGAGATTTACAACACTGTCCAACATAGACTGTTAGATGCATATAAGAAAAATGCATGTCGATATAATCTAAGGAAGCGTGACGTTCGTTTTGCGGTAGGTGATAGGGTTTGGAAAAAGAACTTTGTCCTTTCGGATGCCTCCAACAAGTTTTCTGCGAAACTGGCTCCTAAGTATGTTCCTGTATTGTTGATAAAGTGGTGTCTCCATTGGTCTATGGCCTGAAGGATCAGAACGGACACAAGTTGGGCAACTTTCATGTCAAACATCTTAAGCAGGACCTAACTCGTCGGGAGTCCACCAGCTCTGGCGGGGATGATCATGAGTAGCACGATTATGACCTTTGCCTCCTTAAACTCTTTCTTTCTGGTGCACCCCTTTTCGATTGGCAGTTGTTGCTTGCATTGTCTTGTGTTTTTGTGGTTTAGCCATGTTTGGTTTGACCCTGTGGAGGTTCCTTTTGGCCTTTGGTGCTTGTATTTTCTTCAAATCTCGCAGGTTACGAATCTTCTTTGCGAGTGTTGCCATTGATCTGTCTGGAGTACATTGCGGATATGCAGCTGATAAACCCTCTTTGGTGTAACCGCCGGTGTATTTTGGAGTTGTTTTTAATTTGACGTCGAGTGACACTCTGACGTTTTCTTATGTACCGGATTGAAAGAATTGAGGCTTACCTTATTTTGTCGTAGATATCTTGTCTGATCTTATCATACATATCTTGTCTTATCTTGCCGCGAATATCTTACCTTACCTTATATCACATATCTTACTTTGTCTTACCGTCGGTGTCTTGCCTTATTTTATCGCGTGCATCTTGCCTTACCGCGAGGTACATATTTTACCTTATCGTGCACATCTTGCCTTACCTTATCGTACATACCTTACTTTACCTTATCGTATATATATCTTACCTTACCTTATCGTACATATCTTGGTTTGCCTTGTCGTATGTATCTTTCCTATGATTCCTTATCTCGATTTTGTCTCTGTAAGCTTATGCTTGCTGGCGCCCAATAAATTAAGCTGTGGTACCCTGGTGACGGAGGGTGTTTTGGATCCGCCATAGGCCTGGGAATGTGACCGTCGAACATCTGACGTGTTGATAACTATATATATATCTGATTTTGACGTTTATCGATTTTGACGTTAGTTTTTATCTTTTCTATATACCTACTTGTGTCTCTATGTATCCCGCCAGACTCGCGAAGAGTGTGACCTCTCGTTGGTCGTGCATCAAGCCGTAGCTTTTTGCCCACGTTCTCTCTCGTCGAGTTTCTCGCCTTGGCGTATCTTGGTATCTGGCCACCCTCAGTGACCACATATCTCATGACATTTGTTTAGTTTGACTTATATTTCGGGATTTTAATTGGAAAATTTCTCATTCTGAAAAATTTTCTTTCCTGGGAGGAGGTGTGTGCAACGGCTTGCACCCTTTTTCGTACGCCCCTGACTGGAGGCGATTTCGCGATGCCATGCATTACAGAAGATGTATGTGCTCAATGCTTATTTCTGTGTTCCGGAAGCTAACCTCTATCGGTGACCTTCACGGATTTCTGGTTCACGTTCTGTTTCCACGTTCATATTCTGAAGAAATTAAACAGATCAATTTCTAAGTGTGACTTTTCTGAATTAAATATCTGCGAGAAGTACGTGATCATTCTCGGTAAGCGAATATTCCCTCCCAGGAATTGGAATTTTGGTGTTTTTCGGTTATTCATGTGAGGGCACGTTTTTATTTTTACTTTAGCTCGATTAACTTCAGGACAGAACTCCTTCTCGGTTTAATTTGTTGCTCTGATGTGATTTTACAATAATTCAGTTTATATTTGTCTAAAAGAAATCGAGAGGGAGCCCTGTTATATATGTCTTTGTATTTTCTAATGCTCTCTTGTTCACTCTAATATAGCTCCTCCCTGGGGGTTAAATTGCATCTTATGACGAAGCCAAGAACATCACAGTTTGATCTTGAGATGAGTTATGCCATAGGCTGTTGAGCTACGTCCTTTCACTGGATTAAGCACTGTTAATTTGAGCTTCTGGCATGGTCACCTTCTTCGACTGAGATGAGAATTGCATCGTATCAAGTAGCTGTCTGAATACGATAGAGAATTCGTGCAGAAACCATCTACATGCACTGATCCCTTGGCATAGAACATCTTCGTGGGAATTCACCTTATATCTGGAAAATTGGAGGATGCGCTTGGAGGCTCGACAACTGTTAAGATAAGTCCCTAATGTGTGTTGTACTTGGGAGATTGGACATTTGACACAATTTTGTAATTTAATATTGTATCTTTTATTGTACTCATTATATTTGTCAAAAACCGAGGGAGTTTTGTTGCTGGGATAATCAAGCCCACCCTGAGAAAATTAAGAGTAGAGTCTCATGCTCACCATCACTACTTAACGTGGCAATTAGCACGTTCGAATTCTACCTCTGCAGGTATTGACTTAGTAGTTTGAGGTTTAACAATTAATTTACTTTCATAAACAGGAACCAATCTCAAACTTTCCGTTAGCAACTTGGATCTTAAATCACATGAAGTTGTATCATTTTCAGACGGTTTGATTCTTTCCAATCTACCCAACAAATGACTTAATTTTGTTCTGATTTTTCTTTGCATTGAACTCGAAAAAGATTCTTTGAGATTAAGTTCAATTTCATCAATTTTAGTCGAACATATTTCCAGTTCCATTTTCGCATCAAAATTATAAAATTCTTTAAATGACTGACTTCCTGACTCTAATTACAATAAACCTCTCAAAATTTTGATCAATTCAAAAACTGATCCCTCTGTTCAGTATTCACGCTTCATTTTAATTTGCTAAAGTTAAAAATTTGGTATTTTTCTTTATTGGTTGTTTTATTTGAGTTCATATTAATGTACGACTCTTTTTTGTTCATAATACTAAAATTATAGCCAACGAGTTGCGCTAATTGCACCATGATCGTGCGCATGTGTATGTGGGGAAAATTGCAACATAGTACAGTTCCACTAAGAAAATCACCGCAGGTACTTCATGTTGAAAACGCATATTTTTGAACTTTATCGCAATCGCAAGAACTTCTGTAAACCGAATACTATTGAACCGCATACTAGTGAAACTTTATCACAATTCGCGCCACAAGAACAGGACATCTTTGTGTGAGGTGACTTGGACAACCTGACCGCTGTCAAGTCTGGATCCCAGAAGGGCCCTTCGCCAACACCAGAAAAAACCAAGAAGACCAAAAGGTGAGTGTAATTCGTTGGTTTGTTGGCTTTCATTCAATTAGATCTTGTTTCGTAAGAGTCTTACATTAGAAGAAAGGGCATATACAGTCCGCTTTTATTCTCTCCCGGCACGCTAATTATTGAAAATTATTCCTTTTTTTTATTAATTCAAAACATGGTCCTTCGGGCCGGATATTAAGGCCCTTTTTTCTCAGCAAATTTTTTCAATTTCGCTCAATTTTCAAAAATTTTGATTTCTTCAAATTTTTTCTGTCAATGATTCATTCATTCGCATACGTATAAACCGCTTGATTTGTTGATTCTGATAACTTTCAGAAAATCCGCATAAAATTTCGTTGAAATTTACCGCAAATTATTCAAAATTTTCTTGTTACTTTCGCTGAATTAGTTTCTTTCATATTTCGGGACATCTTGAGGGTTTTATCACGATTAAACACATGCTCTTGTTCCGCCGTAATCTGTTACGGAGTTGAAATTTATTGTCGCATGTCTATGATAAGTTCTGCGCAAACCGGGTTTAAGGGCTCGAACTTGATCAGAGGTGCGCACATTGTTATTGTTTACAATCGAGAGTTCCTTTGTTTATTTTCGATCATTCAAAATGTCTGATAAATTACGCCGAACGGTTGCTCTCAGGCAGAGTTGCTTGAATGAGATCAAAGTAATAAATAAATTGGCTGTTGATGCACAAATTGATAAGAAGCTATATACAAAATTTAAAGTTCGCTACACTTCTCTGGACTTTTTGAACGAGGAATTTCAAAAATATCATGGTACAATTCTTGCTCTGTTGTCTACTGATAAAGATTATAATTTAGACGAGGAGGATCAGGTGAAAACTAATTTTATGGAAATGTTTTATGATACTAAGGCTATCTACGCCGAATTATTTGAGAGTTATCCCATGTCTCAGTTGAATGCCACGTTAGCTACAAGCGATAAAACGAATTTTGACATTCCGCATATAAAATTGCCACAAATTGATTTGCAGAAATTTTCTGGTGACATTCGCGATTTTCCTGGATTCAAGGATATGTTTGACGCCTTGGTACATTCGAATTCCTGCCTCAAACCCATTGAAAAGTTCAATTATTTGATTTCCTCACTGACAGGTACTCCGCTAGATCTGTTGAAACATCTCAAAGCAACCACAGAATACTATCAAACTGCATATGAAACATTGGTTAAAAGATATACAAACCCACGAGCACAAGCGCGGGCGTATTGGCTTCCGATTGATAATTTTGCCCCAATTAAATCAGAAAATCCGATTTTGTTGCGAAAATTATTGGACACTTTTTCCATTAATTTGGAAAGTTTGAAAAATATGGGCGTAGAAATTGAGTGCGATTTTGTTTTGACGCATATGTTATTGTCACGAGTTGACCCTGAAACCGCTCGAGCCTTTGAAAAAGATCATGGTTCGACTTCTATTCCGAATTATAAAACTTTGTTTCAATTTTTGGAGACACATTGTAATAGCCTCAGTAATATACCTGCAAGCCATAGCACTCAAAGACCAAATTTAAAGAAAAATAAACCGAAAGTTTTCATTGATAAATCCGCAAACAATTTTCTTACACGCAAAAACGCTAAAGGGCAACAATGTTTAGTATGTGGTGAAAGCCACAAAATTTACTCTTGCTCGCAATATTTGAATAAAACGCCGCGCGAACGATACGCACTCTGTAAAAATCGTACACTTTGCTTTGCCTGTCTGAGTGATTTGCACACGGCAAGAAAGTGTAAATCTACTTCATCACGTAGAAAATGTGGAAGTAAAATGCATCACACGACGCTTCATTTCGAAAATGAAAATTCAGAAAATCCTCTTTCGTTAGAAAGAGAAAATAATCACGCATCGAATCAAAATTGCCAGGCGGCTAAGACCGAGCTCGGACGGTCTAGCGCAGAAGCACCCGCTCTGGGTCCCGAGAATGCTTTCTCCGCATGTGTTCAGCAACAATCACCTTCCGCTGTTATTTTATGTACAGCACTTGTCGAAATACAATGTTATGATGGTACTTACAAGAAATTTCGCGCATTATTAGATTCCGGTTCAGAAATATCTCTGATATCGAAGAAATGTTTTGCCACTTTAAACATTCCTAAGTTAGTTTCGTCAACAATAATAAATGGGATAGGAAATACGCAGGTTGTAAATAAAGGAATCGCTCAAATTTTTATTGAGCCTGTTGGTGAAGCTGATTTAATATTTACAGTTGATGCACTCATTTTACAGAAAATATGTGATAAAATTCCTGCTTTTCCATTAGATAATTCTCAGTGGACATATTTGAATCAGTTAGAATTGGCCGATCCTCGCTATTATATTCCGAATGATATTGATGTTTTACTCGGCGCAGATATTTTCGCTCATCTTCTGATGAAAGATATTATTCATGGGAAAAATTGTGGTTCCAACGCACTTCGCACAGTTTTTGGTAACGTTTTACTTGGTAAAATAGAAAAAATCCTAATGAATTGACATTGAATTCATTTATAACTACTTCTTCGCCTTGTGATTTTGAGAACACGATGAAGCATTTTTTTGAAATCGAAAAGGTGCCTGAATTAAATCTCCGCTCTATAGATCCAAATTGTGAAAATATTATTAGAAATAATTTTTATCGCACCGATTCAGGAAGGTTCGTAGTTCCCCTTCCATTTAAAGAAGAAAACCCACTATTTCCACAAAGTCGTTCAATCGCTTTGCAACGATTCATTTCATTGGAACGTCGTCTCCTGCGAAAACCCGAATTATATAAACAATACTGCGAGGTTATAAAGGAATACCTTGATTTATCACAAATAGAAATTGTAAAACCTCCGCACGAAAATGATAATAATTTTTTTTATTTGCCCCATCACGCTACGTCCAGATCATGCTACCACAAAATTACGCATTGTTTTTAATGCTTCGGCTCAGATGCCTAGTAACAAGTCACTTAACGATTGTTTGTACGTTGGAAATAAATTGCAAACCGATATAGCTACACTTCTGTTGAAATTTCGCTTACATACTATTTGTTTCACTGCAGATATTAAACAAATGTACCGGCAAATTTTAGTTGACCCCGTACATAGAGATTATCAACGTCTACTATTTCGCTTTTCTCCTGAACAGGATGTAATGGATTTAAGGATCAAAACCTTGTGTTTCGAATTTAATTGTGCTCCCTTCCTTGCCTTAAAGTTTTCTACACCAACTTGTAGAAGATGAAGGTCACATTAGTCCTTTGGCTTCGAACGCTTTGAAGGAGGAAACCTACATTGATGACATCTGTACTGGTAGTGATTCTTTAGAAACCGCTCTAATTTTGAAGGAAAAGTTGATTTCAGTTCTCCAAAAGGGTGGATTTCATTTACGTAAATGGTCTAGCAATAGCCAAGAATTTTTGGATTCCTTGCCTCAGGATCCAATTTCATCGAACACCTACTCACTCGATCGCGAAGGTAAAACATCAAATAAGGTTCTCGGACTTATTTGGGAACCCAAACAAGACTATTTTCAATTCATTCTTGAGCCCATCGAGCGACCTTGCACTAAACGTAATATTTTATCAGAGTTGGCAAGCATCTTTGATCCTCTTGGACTTTTAGCACCAATAACATTTTTATGCAAGTACCTTATTCAGAAAATGTGGTTAGCAGGGTTGGCCTGGGATGAAATTCCGTCGAGTGAAATACTACGGGTTTGGACCAAATACAAGAGCGAACTACCTTTATTAAGGGATTTACGAATCGCTCGTCTCATTAATGTTCCTATCAATAGTTTTGTGGAATTGCACGGATTCTGCGATGCCAGTGAACGAGGTTACAGTGCGGTAATTTATTGTAGGGTGATTAGTAACGAAACACATATCGATGCATTTTTTGTGTGTAGCAAATCGAAAGTTGCCCCTTGTTCTGCAAAGTTGTCAATTGCTCGACTGGAATTGTGTGGAGCAGTTCTCCTGACTAAGGTTCTAGACTGGGTAAAAAAGGTTTTCCATAAAAAGGTAAATTTTCATTGTGTCAAAGCTTATACCGATTCAAAAATTGTACTGGCTTGGTTAAATTCATTACCAAATAGATGGCATACATTTGTAGCAAACAGAGTGTCTTTCATACAGGAAAAAGTCCCATTTTCTTCCTGGCATTATGTAAAGTCATGCGAGAACTCAGCAGATCCAGCTTCTCGCGGCCTTTTTCCGTCAGAACTTAGTACTCATGAGCGCTGGTTTCAAGGACCAGAGTTCTTGCGCTCATTTAATAATTCAGTAGATGACACATATTTTGAGACACAGGAAGAACTTCGTCGTTCAGTTTTTATTTCCGTGAAAGATGAAAATTTTCTAGATGATTTGATGACAAATTTCTCAATTCTTTCTTTTATTCAACGCGTCTTATGCTACGTAATGCGTTTTGCCTCTCGTAAAAAAGAAAGTTCTAGGAATAGTGAAGCCATAGCGCTATTTGAATTAAATAGGGCTGTTTTGATTCTTGTTAAAAGAACGCAAATGGTGTATTTTTCTGAAATATTCGAGAGCAAAAAATTTCCAAAACCGTTCAAAAAATTGAATGCGTTTATTGATCCCACCGGAATTATAAGGGTAGGGGGTAGATTGACCTATTCTGATATCGCTTATGACAGAAAACATCCAGTGCTACTTCCGCAAAAATGTAGACTAGTAGAGTTAATAGTTGAATTTTTTCATAAAAAATATTTACATGCTGGCTTAGGTACTCTAAGTTTTTGGTTTCGCAACAATTTTGGATCTTATCCGCCCGACAAGCTATTCGTTCGATCATTTCGAAATGCGTAAAATGTTGGAGAACAAATCCTGTTTTATCCCAACCGATTATGGGCAATTTGCCACTCGTTAAATTTCTAAAAAGCAAAACCGTTTGCTCATACGGGATTGGACTTTGGAGGTCCCGTGTTTATTACTATGAGCCGCCATCGTGGGGTTAAAACTTTAAAAGCATATATATGCCTTTTTGTTTGCATGGCGACAAAGGCAGTTCACCTGGAGTTGGCATCGGATTTGAGTACTGAGGTATTTATTGCAGCCTTACGTAGGTTTGTATCACGTAGAGGGCGATGTTTGCACCTTTATTCAGATCGCGGAAGCAACTTTGTAGGTGCAGGTAGAGAGTTGATTTCACTAATGAAAGAATGCGCCGAATCTGAATCTATTACCCATCATTTTCTACCAGGAAATGCGCCGAGTATGGGTGGACTCTGGGAGGCCGGTATAAAATCGGTGAAATCTCACCTCAAAAGAGTTGTAGGGGAGCAAGTTTTATCATACGAAGAATTTTACACCCTGCTCGTACAAAAAGAGGCAATTCTAAATTCGCGACCGCTTACGCCTGTAAGCTCGGATCCGAATGATTCGTCGGTTTTGACACCTGGACACTTCCTAACATTGGAACCGTTGAGTGCTATTCCGAATGAATTTGATGAAAACGCTAATGTCAATCGCTTGAAAAGATGGCAATTGGTTCAACATTTACAGAATCATTTTTGGCGAAGATGGCAAAATGAATATTTACACACGTTGCAACAGCGCAGTAAGTGGTTACAATCCACTCACATGCCCAAGGAAGGCGCATTAGTCCCAATATATTAAAAACAATAAGGAATATTTCTGTGGTAATCCACAGAAGGAGATCGAAAAACTTTGGGTCGGCGAGGGGTTCAGAAATGCGATATTTCGAGGTAGAAAGGGGAAGGCGATCTCGCGAGCGAAGCGAGCACCGTAAAGTTCATGAGACGGACTTTCGTTAGGTGCATTTCACATACCTATACGACCACGCTAACATTTTCAAAAAAATTATCTAAAACACCGATTTCCCGGTTTTTCGCGAAAGATGGTCCGGTAAAATTGAAAAAGGCTTTTTCCACTGACGCGATCGGGAAAAGCCGTTTTCATATGTGTCTTCCCCGAGAATCGGACCTTTGGATAAAGCTATTCATATCTTCCAATCGAAAGTAAAAATATTTTAAATTAATTGCTGAAAATAGCTCACTTCGGCTCAAACACAAATTTCCAGATCATCAGTCACGTCCGACGTTCACAGAACATTGTCACATATTTTCAATTACAATTTTAATCCATACTCCGTATAATATTTTGAAAATTCTTCAATTCATACGATTCGTGAGAACCCTGGTGAGGTATTCTCTTATAGTTTAACAGTCTACGATGTGTATTTAAGAAATTCAAAAATTTACCCAGCATAGAATCAGTTTTACAATCCCTAGCAAATTCATTTCACCCCTGTCGATTCCTACTCTGAAATGACAATTGTCGTTGACATTCTAATCTTATGTATTGTAATCATACTTTTCTTTATGTATGATTGTAATCGTAACCAAACAATAAACTAATTCAAATGGATATTTCGCAGGTAGGGATTTGCATATAGCAGATGATATTTTATTCGGGTTGTACATTTCAATTTCCACTCCAGGAAGGAACATAGGAACGACCCTGTAAAATTCATCATGCCTTCAGAAAAAAAATCCTTCTTTTACCATCAGATATATCCATCCACGCTAAGTATTCTGTCTTCATCAATTATTTCATTACGTTCTTCCCACAATCAAGCAAAATAGTAACAGTAGTTGATCAAATATTTGCAATTCTTTTATTCCTGTTGGTTCTGCAAATTCAAAGAGAATTTAAATTTTGAATATGCAATTCAATATCTTTATCTATCAAACTTAGACTAGGTTAGATCTTCGAAATAAATATTCCTCTGATCATTAGGTAATCTATGCTAACTTCCATAATACTTCAATAAAGGGGTTCACCAAATTAATAACTTTTATTGGTGGTACATCTGAGATAGTGGTATTCCATAATTTCTGATATTTTAAGGACTAATCTACACTTCCATAAACACTAATTTTGTTTCACTCATTTAATTCTCACCATCATATAAGATTTTTTTATACTCAAGAGTCTAAGCTGTTTCTATCATATTTTATATATTTCTATCCGCTAAAATGTCCCATTATACTTCAATTGAATGATAGATGACTGTTTGGTCTCTCCATCAAGTTTTTACAAATACAAGGATTAATATTGTCTCTAATATTTGTAAAAATGAAGGTCATTATAACTAACTATATTATACTATCTAAGGTTTCTAAAAAAATGAACCTACAAGGATAAATATGACTTCTTTTATTCTGTAAAACTGAAGATAATATTTCATTATTTACATTTAACTTCCTTACATATTAAATGAACTCTTAAATCATACAAATCCGCAATATGCATGAATAATCCATTTACCTGGATTTGATGTTACTCACATACCTACTTTTCATAATTTATAGTCCTTGGATTTGCAGATAATCATTCATTCAGGTTATTTCAGTTGTCATTACAGAAAGAAACATAGCAAGGATCCTGTGAAATTAATTATGATATTCAAAAGGAAAAATCTTTTTTTTTGCCATTAGACTCATTGGTTCCAGGCTTAGAATTCTGCCTTTGGCAGTTTACGTCATCACATTCTTCCCATAATCAAGCAAAACAGTTGCTCAAAGATTCCATCGCTTTGCAATTTTTTCAGACTGTTACACACATTTCATTTTATACTCTTTCTTAAGTCACTAATTTTGTTTCACTCATGATTCTCACTATCACTTAAGATTTCCTCTTATTATTTCGATAATCTACATGGACAAAAAATTACTATGTGACCTTATCTATACTCTAAATGGCATCTTCAATCCTACAAAGCTTTACTATATATGAAGAAAAAATTGTGTAGATAGCATATACTTTTTCATATATAATACCCTTGATAATTAAATGATCTTGCAACGATGCAAGCTAAAATTTTGTCAGAATCAAGTTACATGCTAATTCAACATCTGCAGATACTTTCCTGTTTATAGAATAAAATAGTTATTTAAACTCAAGTGTTCAAATAATCATTATCTATATAATAATTTATAATATTACAATTCAACTCCAAAAAATATTATCTTCACTACTTCAATTTATACTTCATATCTTGCAGGTTTTCATCCTAATCAAATCTAATTTTCTATTGATATATCAAAATCATTGTTTTTTTTTGCATCTACTTCCATTATTCCATTCATGTCATGGGATGAAGATAATCTGAAATAATTTCAAATGAATGAAATTTCATGGCAGTATCCCAGAGACTACTTATAATTACTGAAGGTATGGTAAGTTTCCTTGAAAGCCACGAAGGATCATTTCTCCTCAAGAGTCACAACACAAAGACAGTTCTTCAATTCCTTTGGTCTAAAACATACATTTTGAATGTTAGCATTAGATAAAAATAAAGCCTACCTGTTCCCTATGCATACGAGAACAACTGATGAAAATAATCATCATTATTCCGTACATTCAAAAACTACTTAATTCTTTTCCTTAAGAAATCGATTTTATAGAATCTGTCAAAAGCGATCATTGTTTTGATACTGATGACAGATCACGCCATAGAAGAGAGTAATTATCTACATCCCTTGCTATAAGTGAGGCGAATTTAAGAGAATGTACGGTTAAGTTTGTGCAAGTCGCGTTCCGTGTGAATATACAGGGGTTAGGAAGAATATTTTTGTTTTCTTTGGCTGGCAATTACAATTTTCTATCTGAGAAACGGGTTTTCTCGAAAAATGTTCTGTTTATTATCACGAATTTCTATTCTTACTCCTCCAAATGGCATATTTTATGGTAAAGTTGCGGAAACCCTTAGTCATTAAAACGTAGTTAATATTATTTGCTTTTTCACTCTCGCTTCTTTGAAATGTTGTGGCAAATTGAAATAACAACTTTTTTTAGGAACACAGTGATTAATTGTTTTTTTTTGTAAAATTGCTGAACTTTTGCTATCTCTCAATTCTCTTCAGCAAGAAAATATTGCTGTCGAAATTTTTCATTACTTTAAAGAGTATTTGTTGAATTATTTGTTATGAGCATTGCTCTCTGTGGATGCTTTACTTTTTTCGGTTTTATTCGCGTTTTTTCGAGATTTCTCTGCGTTTCTGCGGGTTTTGTTGAGGCTTTTTTTGTGCATTCAGATTTTTGCGTTCCTGGGGATTTTTCAAGTTCTTTCAGGTTTTGTTAAGTTTCTTCGAGATTTTTGCGTGCTTTCAGGTTTCTTGCCGACCATCGGGTTTTTGAGTTTCTTCGGGATTGTTTGCGTGCTTTCGGTTTTTTGAGTTTTTCCGGGATATTTGGCGTGCTTTCAGTTTTTTTTTTTGCATTTTTTCGGAATATTTTGCGTGCTTTCAGATTTTTTACGTTTCTTCGGGGTTTAATATGTTCTTTTGAGTTTTTTTACGTTCTATGAGGTTTTATGGTTTCTTTACTGTTTCGTAGCACTCTTCAGTTTTTTTCGCTTCTTGTCGTGTTTTTTGCTGAGTTTCGTGTTTTCGCGAGCTTCATTGATCTATGGGCTACATTGAGCTACCTGCCAATGGTTCTACTGGCACATGTAACAACTAGTTTATGGATCTACTGGCTTATGGATCTATTGGTCCATAGATCTACTGGCGCTCTTTCGAGTTTCTTTGTCTTCAACGGGTTTCATTGCTGTCATTGTTTCTGTGCGCTTCATTGATCTATGGTCTATATTGATCTATGGGCTTATTGAACTACTGGCTTATGGATCTACTGGCCTATAGATCTACGGGCCTATGGATCTCCTGGCTTACTAGTATTAATTAAAAACGACAACTTGCCTCCTTTGAAATGGGAGATGGGACGAATAATTTCTCTTACACCTGGTCACGACGGAATCGCTAGAGTCGCTGACGTGAAAACTAAAACTGGTATACTAAAACGCCCTCTGATCAAGTTGAGTCCTTTGCCTCTTGGATGATTTTATTCGCGTTCATAATTGGGGTTTCGAGTATGATTTCTGCCGAACGAGCGCATGTGTCAATCAATTTTCATTGACATAAAGTTTTTTTTTTCATTTAATTATATTTAATTATTTTTTGGGAAAAAAGGTTCATTAGCCCCTTTTGGGGAGGGGAGTATGTTCCGTATTCACGCTTCATTTTAATTTGCTAAAGTTAAAAATTGGGTATTTTTCTTTATTGGTTGTTTTATTTGAGTTCATATTAATGTACGACTCTTTTTTGTTCATAATACTAAAATTATAGCCAACGCGTTGCGCTAATTGCACCATGATCGTGCGCATGTGTATGTGGGGGAAAATTGCAACATAGTACAGTTCGACTAAGAAAATCACCGCAGCTACTTCATGTTGAAAACGCATATTTTTTGAACTTTATCGCAATCGCAAGAACTTCTGTATTAAAACCGAATACTATTGAACCGCATACTAGTGAAACTTTATCACAATTCGCGCCACAAGAACAGGACATCTTTGTGTGAGGTGACTTGGACAACCTGACCGCTGTCAAGTCTGGATCCCAGAAGGGCCCTTCGCCAACACCAGAAAAAACCAAGAAGACCAAAAGGTGAGTGTAATTCGTTGGTTTGTTGTTTCGTAAGAGTCTTACATTAGAAGAAAGGGCATATACAGTCTGCTTTTATTCTCTCCCGGCACGCTAATTATTGAAAATTATTCCTTTTTTTTATTAATTCAAAACACCCTCTGCTTTTAAACCTCGTAAAGAAATTTCATACTTGAGTTCCTCCTTAATCAAACGATCAGGTTCAATTTTCAAAAATATACAAGACATATTCAAAACTTACTTATTTCTGTATCCAGTGCAAAAGTTACGAGCAAAAAAAATGGTCCAAATAGAGAAAACAAATGTCTCACCAAAAACCTTAACTTCCCAGATCAAAATGACGGTGTTCCCCTTGCATACGTGAATCCTCCTCGAAAAAATAGTGTGACTTGGCTTCAATGGATCCAGTGAACACTGTCCTGTACAATTGCCAAAATCCTATAAGACTGGTTGGTTTGTTGGGCGCCAATTGCTACGGTTATTTTTCTTCAATGTTTCAACCTGTCGTTAAAAATGAAATCAATAATTTGTCCACAACAATATTGAATTTT
Source organism: Micraspis discolor (assembly GCA_030674115.1). Taxonomy (NCBI): domain Eukaryota; kingdom Metazoa; phylum Arthropoda; class Insecta; order Coleoptera; family Coccinellidae; genus Micraspis; species Micraspis discolor. The sequence continues at coordinate 143,220 of JARTUT010002217.1, forward strand.
GTTAAAAAGCATTAAGACTTAATCTAGGGCTGGGTTACATATGCCTTGAAGAAAATGAGAAATAGATTACCAAACATAACAAATCTATTATCAAAATATAAATATACAATATACAAGTTCTTAATTGAATATATCAAATCTACAACTACTAACTATGAACTATGCAAGAATCAATTTACTGAGAAAACCGTGCATTTAAGTACAATGGTCACTATGATTTATCAAAGAATGAATTATATCAAGAACTAGCAGTCTTACTCACTATTGCAGATGTTAATTAATTCAATAAAATATAATAACTGAAATTAATATCAGTTGACTAGGCAGTCAGAAATTTATAGTGATTATCACCAATTATTCAATTATAAAACTGACATGAGAAATCAAATATGGTAAGGGACTTATCTTGAAAGTCAAGATGAATTCCTCTTCCAACGATTTGCATCAGAAATGAAGCAAGTACGGAAAGGTACAGTCAAAATCTCTCCAGATACAGCAATCCAATTTCTAAACCAATTGATCCCAGAAGGTTTGTATCGTTCACCCAAAATTTCCGTAGAATATGTAGAGTGAGAATTACCATAGAAAATAACAAAAAAAAATTTAGAAAGCACTGACGTGAGGTCAGATTGCTTTGGCGCTCTTGTTGAGCTACTTGCGAGTAAATATTCAAACCTTAACAAATCTATAAGCTCTCTGATCGGGTGAACAATAGTCTTTTTCCGTACTATGGGACAATGTGATGTAAATATGAAAGCCTAATGAATAAACAAACCTTTATCTCAATTTGAAAATAACTACTCATAATTTTCACCAAATTTTGTTCTATGCTTCTCCTAAAACTTACGTCATTGCTTTTCTGAGTTTTGACAACGCCAACAAATTCTTTCTCTATGATAAAAAATTTTTTGATTAATATCACGACTGTGCTTTTCTGAATTTTGACAACGTCATCGACATCGAATTTTACCTCTATGAATTCTATGAAAATTTTGATTGATATTACGCCAACTGACACTGATATCTAGGTCCGCAAGTTGTCAAACGAATATCGATCTGTGATGGCAAATCTTTCAATGACAAAGCTCGGACTTCATGACATTTCTATTTTTCTCTTGAGTAAATGAAAAAAATGATCATATCTTCAGAAGGGGAAAAGCTACAACAATGAAATTTGAGGATGAGTAAGATATCGGTAACCTCAATATATATACGGATTTTTGTTTGAATCTAATTGAAGTCTTAGGAGATATTGAGTATAGAAAATTTTTTGGGAAATTTTAAAAATTTTCTAGCGTGACGATTTCTGCGAAATTTTACAAGCCGTTTCGTTTCAGCCTCCCTCAAAAACATTTCAAGTATCAACTTGATCGGATGGATATTCTAGTAGTTATTGAGGAAACAAAATTTCAGATGCTCATAACTACTGAACCATCCGACGGATTTGGCCCAATAACGAACTTGACCGAGATATTTGGACAATTAACCTATTCTGAAAATTTGAAAACTCTAGCTGATTCCTTTTGGATGCTAGAGAGGATACGGCCAGCTGGCCGGACAGACTCAACTTTCGCCACGAATTCTTCATCAGGAGTCGAACCCAATCGATTGAGACCATTTTCGGCTCGATATTCCAAAATTACAGACATTCGGGCAAAATGATAGGCACTCTGTTCGGGTGAACAAGAGCGCCAAAAATAATCTGAGAATGAAATAAAAATAATTTTAAAATCTTTAATTGAATTTAATTGAACATCGTGTAGCTTACCCTCTTTATCAATAGATTTTCTCTTAATTGCAGCCTTGAAATATGGAATAAAATCTGACCAAGCTATCCAAATTCAATTGATTAATGCCTCAACAGCAAAATTAATTCAGCTCCCAAAAATTACGAATTCGAAAATAATTGCTGGTTTTAAACTCTACTGTTCGTCAGAATTTCAATTCACAACTCTTCAATGTCGGCGATAGATAAAGAATAAAAATCGATATTAATTTCCTGCAGACCACGAAGTGAAAGATAAGAAAGATGAAAAAAAAATGAGAAAAAAAAAAATCTTCGTGTTTGTATCATACGATGTTTTGAATGCATAATTTATTCATCGAATCTCTCAATAAGACATCTAACAGCGATGCAACAAAACAAACCCTCCGTTACAGAAATCATTTATGGATCCAAAATATACGATGAGAAAACTGTAATCAATGGAATAATCAATGGAATGATAAAATAAATAAACAAAATGAATTCAAACTGTATCAACATATACCTCAGCCTGAACCCAAACCTCAACCTAAGGTTCTACCTAAACCTCAAAATGAACCTCCTTCTTCACCCCAACCTAAGGTTAAGGTTCAGGTTGAAGTTAAGGTTCAGCTTAAATTTAAATTTCAGGTTAGAGTTGATGTTGAGGTGAAGACTAAGGTTTAGGTTGACGTTAAGGTTTGGGTTGAAGTTTAGTTACAGATTAAGGTTCAAGTTATTATTCAGGTTCAGGTTGAAGCTCTGGATGTATTCTGTTTCAGGTTTGGATCGAGGTTTAGGGGAAAGTTCACTTCTAAATTCATGTTAAGGTTTATATTTACGTCAAAGTTATGTATAACATTTGATTTTCGATTGATGGTTTGGTTCAGTTCAAAGTGAAGATTAAGGTCAAGGTACAGATGTAGCTTTACATTTAGGTGACGGTTTAGGTTTATATTCAATTCAAGCTCCTGGTTGAGAATCTGGTTTAGGTTCGAGTTAAGGTAAGGTTTGGAATAAGGCTGAGGATGAGGTTAAGATTTAGGTTGAGGTTTAGGTTCAGATCAGACTTAGGTTAAGGTTTTTGTCATGATATAGGTTGAGGTCAAGGTAAGAACAATGTTTAGGATGAGGTTGAGGTTTAGGTTCAAGGTAGGGTTGTGGTTGAGGTTAGGGTTGGACAAGAAAATCAGATTGAGGATTCGATCTGATTCAGGTTCGAGTTAAGGCTCGAAACAATTTTAAGGTTTCGGTATTGGTTTGAGTTGAGGTTCATATAGAAGTTCTGGTTGGGATTGAGGAAGGATTCAGGATCAGAAAGGATAGAGTAAGGTTCAGGTTCAGATTCAGGTCAACAAAGAATATAACTGAAACTGAATTCATGCTGAACCTCAACCTAATCCAGTACCTGAAACTGTAATGCAACGTCAACCTATACCTTAGCTTTGACATAAACGTAAATGGAAACTTCAACCTGATCCCGAACATAAAACCTCACCTTGACCTGAACCTTGTCCTATACATCAACCGTAACTTGATATTTAACCAGAACCTCAACCTGAACCCGAAAAAAAAACCTCAACCTAGAACTCAACCTGAATGGTCACCTCAACCTAGAACTCAAACCTTAACCTAGACATGAACTTGAACATTAAACTGGAATCATTCTGAATCTCAACCTGAACCTGAACTCGAACCAGAACTTTAACCAATCCATAAACCGAAACCCAAACAAGAACTCCATACTCAATCAATACCTGGGACTGAATTCATCCGGAACCTCATCCTAAACCTGAACCTGCACCTGAACCTAGATCCGTACCTGGATGTAAACCTCCACATCCACCTAAGCATGCGCCCCTAACCGAACCTATATATAAACCCTAACCTGTACCTGAACTCTACCAAAACCTCAACCATAACTTGAACCTATTCCTGAAGCTGAACTTCAACCTCATTGGAAAACAAAATCTTATCATACAACGGAACTTCAACATGCAACTTATTCTCATTCTAAACCTGAAACTGAATTCATGCTGAACTTCAACCAGAACCTGAACCTTGAAATCAACCTTAGTCTTCACCTAAACATCGACCAAAACGTTAATCTTAACCTGATAATAAGTTTGAACCTTAATACTAGTCTCACCTTCAACACGAACTGGACTATGGAGCTGAAGCTGAACCTCTATTCAAACCGTTACCTAAACCTCAACTCATATATAAACCAAAACCTAAACCTTGACCTGAATCTGGAGCTCAATATAAACTGGAACTGAACCAGAGCATAATTCAAAATCTCAAATGAAACTTTGACATGAACCTTAAATTAAACCTTAACCAAAACCTCAACCCAAATCTCACACAATTCTGACTCCAATTCATCAACATGAATCCTTACCTTAACCGAAACCAGAACTAAACATTTCAATTTAACCGGAACCTCAACCTTAACCTGAACCTTAACCTGAACCTAAATCTGTACTGAGATATACACCTCAATCTCCACCTGAGCGTGCACCTCTAACCGAACCTAAATATTAACCCTAACCCGTACCTGAACTCTGCAGAAACCTCAAACATAATTTGGACCGAATCCTGAATCTTAACTAACCTCATTGAAATACGAAATCTAATCATATAACTGAACTTCAAAATGAACCTTATTCTCAATCTGAACCTGAAACTGAATTTATGCTGAACTTCAACCTGAACAAGTACTTGAACCTTAAAATCAACCTTAATCTTCATCTAAACATCGACCAAAACCTTAATCTTAACCTAATAATTAGTTTGAACCTAAACACTAGTCTTACCTTCAACACGAACTGGACTATGGAGCTGAAGCTGAACCTCTATTCAAACCGTTACCTAAACCTCAACTCATATATAAACCAAAACCTAAACCTTGACCTGAATCTGGAGCTTAATATAAACTGGAACTGAACCAGAGCATAATCCAAAATCTTAAATGAAACCTTGACATAAACCTTAACTTAAACCTCAACCTAAACCTCAACCCAAATCTCACACCAATTCTAAATCCTATCACTCTCCACCTTCTGAAAAGGAGATTGTTGGAATCATAAAAAATAATTTATTACCCGATTATGTGAAAGCTTTAGTTTTTCAGGATGTTGAGACTATTACGGATTTAGCTTCCCTTTGTAAACAGGTTGAAGATGTTCTGTCACTCAATCTTCCTTCAGGTCCTAGAAGGACTATTGTCTCTGCAATTTCTTCTAATGTAAAATGCTGGAATTGTAATATGTCAGGGCATGTTTTTTCGGATTGTCAAAAAGAAATGAGGAAGTTTTGCTATTTATGCGGAAAAGTTGATTTTACCAAACGTAACTGTCCTAACTGTTCAAAAAACGCGAGCAGGTACTGCAATCAGGCAGACGTTGCAGGACCTTCGGGAGAAAAAGCAAAGCCTGCCAACAAAGTTCAAAACGGGACCAAGTGATTCATATAGATTTCGAGTCTGAAAGGAGAGGGTGGCGTGAATGGCTCATCACAGTTGAAAATTTTTATGGTAACAAAGTTATACTCGCGAAACCACCTCTTTCGGACTTAAAGTCCTCAAAATGTCATCCTGTTGAGATGAGTCCAATTTTGGCTAATAAATTTGGTGATAATCGTCCTTATATATCGGTTAGAGTATTCAATGATTCGGTAACAGCTTTGTTGGACAGTGGGAGCAACGTTTCAGTCCTGGGTAATTCGGCTCTCTTTTTGTTGAAGAAATATAATTTGTCCTTGAATTATATTGTATCTGTTCAAGTCACGACAGCAGATGGACAGGAGCAGAACACACTAGGTTTTGTTCATGTTCCTATTTGTTTAGAGGGTACATCGAAAACAATAAAACTTTTGGTTGTTCCTTCTATTACACACAAATTAATTTTGGAGATGGATTTTATCCGGTGTTTTGAACTGTCCATAGATTTTGGGAGTAGTTCATTCAATTCAGAAATGTTGAATATTTCTGCGATTCGTGCTATACATGGCACTGAATCTCTGACTAAAGAGCAAAAAGATCAACTCGATAGTGTTGTCAATTTGTTCGAGAATATCAGCCCTAAAGATAAAATTGGTAAAACTCATTTATACACCCATCACATAGACACCCAGGGTTCGAAACCAATAAAGCAGAGGCAATATCCTTTGTCCCCAGCTATGTTGAAGATTTTGAGTAATGAGGTAGACGAAATGTTGAAATTGGACATAATCAGACCGGTAACTGAATGTTCCCCGTGGTTAAGTCCTTTGTGGTTAGTCAAAAAGAAGGACGATTCATATAGGGTGTGCTCCGACGGTCGGAAGTTAAATTCTATCACGTTGCCGGATAGTTATCCTATAGATTCAATTATCAGCAAAGTTCGAGATGCACAATATCTTTCCTCATTAGATTTGAAACAAGCCTTCTTCCAAATTCCTTTAGATGAAGAATCTCAATTGAAAACAACTTTTGCTATTCCTCTCTTCTGCTTTAAAGTTGTACCTTTCGGTTTGAATAATAGCGCCCAAGCTATGTGTAGGTTAATGGATAGAGTTATAGGTCCTTCATTGGAACCTTGGGTATTTTATTATATTGATGATATTGTTGTGGTAACCCCAGATTTCGAAACTCATATTCGTGTTTTGAGGGAACTATGCTCAAAACTTTTGTTTTGTTGTGGATAAGCATGGGCTGAGAACAGACCCCGATAAAGTTCAAGTAGTTTTAGAATATCCCACACCTACAAAATACTACTCAAGTCAGACGATTAATTGGTTTAATTGGGTATTACAAGAGATTTTTGGAGAATAGCTCAACAATCTGCGCTCCTATCACCGATGTTCTCAAAGGAAGAAAGAAGGGGCAACCTATCGTTTGGACAACGAAGGCCGATGAAGCATTCACAAACATTAAGAAAATGTTGACTACTGCTCCAATACTTGCCGGTCCTGACTTCTCAAAGCGTTTCTTCGTTGCTGCTGATGCTAGTGATTATGGAGTAGGAGGAGTTTTATTCCAGGAAGAAAATGGCTTTGAGCATCCTATAGCTTACTGCAGTAAGTCCCTTAACAAATGCCAAAAAAATTATACCACTAAAGAGAAGGAACTATTGGCTATAGTTTTCTCTATCGACAAATTCAGACCTTACATTGAAGGTACTGAATTTACTGTTATCACTGATCATTCATCCTTAAAGTGGTTGAATTCGATGAAGGATCCATCTCCACGTTTAGCTGGATAACAAAGTTGTCACAACATAAGTTTGATATTGTCCATAGAAGTGGCTCCTCTCAATAAGGTGGCAGATTCTGTATCCAGAATTCCGGAAAGCCATAAAGACGAGATTGCTGTGCTGGATTTGAAGGATATGAAAACTGACACTTGGTATCGACGGATGCTGTGTGAAGTCCAGAAAAATCCTCAAAAGTATCCTGATTTCAAAGTAGAAGGTGAAGTTTTATACAAACATATACTTCCTCAATCTAGACTTTGTGACGATTCTCCAGAGTGGAAAATTATCATTCCAAGTCTTCATAGGAAAGAAGTCATGAATATGTATCGTGATGATCCTCTTGCTGCTCATTTAGGTATTTATAAAACATTGTCACGTATATCACAACTATATTATTGGCCAAGAATGAGGAAACATGTGAGAAACTATATTTTGAACTGTAAAGTCTGTGCTTCTTGTAAAAGTAGTAATCTTCCTCAGGCAGGACTTATGGACAAAAATAGGGACATACGTTTTCCATTTCAACTAACATCGGCTGATTTATTAGGACCTTATTCTAGATCGAAAAGCGGCAATAGATATCTTTTAGTAGTAACTGACTGGTTCACCAAATTTGTCTTCATACATCCCTTAGCGAAGGCAACCAGTAAGTCTATCGTGAAATTCCTAGAATATAATGTATTTTTGATATTCGGAGTACCTCAAATTTTCGTTGCCGATAACGGACCTCAGTTTATTTCTAGTGAATTCAAAAATTTGATGAATAAATATAAAGTACAGAAAGTTTGGTTCAATGCTCGATATTTTCCACAGGCGAACCCAACTGAAAGAGTTAATAAGACTATTGTAACTGCTATAAGATCTTATATACGGGATGATCACAAACTCTGGGACGAAAATGTCCATCAAATAGCACAAGCTATTCGCCTGGCTAAACATGAGGTCACTAAGTTATCCCCTTCATACTTATGTTTTATGAGGATCATCCCATCTGATGGTTCATTCTATGGAAAGATTTCGGAAAGAGATAATAATTTCATAGAAATCTCTAGGAATGTATTAGACCCCGAAGTTCAGCTTAAAGTCCCTGAACTACTCGAGGATGTCAGAAAGCGGTTGTTGCATTCACATGAATTAAATAAGGGTCGATATAATTTAAGACGTCGGGATATCAGATTCCGAGTGGGAGACAGGGTTTGGATATTAGTGATAGTGGCACTGATGATCAGAACGACAATTATTAGTACCTACTATAATTTTCATTTTTTTAATTAATTCATATTTTTTTGTGTGTTGAGATCATTTATTTGATTTTCAACTTAGTGTTTTATTTTTTTATTTTTTTTTTATTTTCTCAATTGATAAAACTTGGACGGACAGCTTTAGCTGGGGCTTTCAGTTAAATATTGAACTCCCAGATTTTTGATTATTTAGGCGCACAGATTATGCATTGAGTATGTAAGCAAGTTTATAACTTGCATAAATATTCTGTCTGTCCGAAATTTGTCAGAAGCGATTGATGACTATTCAGTGAAACTATTTTTGGATAGATTTTTCAGCTGCTTTTGTTTAGATTCACGATATTTTCAGATTTTCTCATTTTGTAATCGATTAGAATAGATTAGCTCCAATGATTTTACCTTGTGTAGTATTTTGAGTGTGAGATAGTATCTCACTGCCGCCCAACTTTAGTTTTTTGTTGTTCTTTCTACCTTTTAATGTCGTTCTGATCTGATGTCCTATTTTGTCGTGGGTTATAAATTATAATGAAAAGGGAGGTAGGGAAGAGAGTCAGGTTGGTTGTGCATATTTTCTTGAAGCTGTATACTGCCAACCTTGAACTGTTCACTGAGTGGTTTATTTTAGAACTTTTTCAAACCAAATTAAAGAAGAACCGTGGAACTGTTCTCTTTTTAGCTACACATATCATTGAGAGGTATCCATCATGAAATAACCTTGAATTATTTATGATTCGTTCTTGTAATTGTATATGTTGTTCAGAAGTCTGGTGTGGGGACAAAAATCTTTTATATATTGTAATTTTCTTTCAATTTTTTTATTGGACTGAAGAGGATACAAACACAAGCTTCCTGTAGTGCACTGCTGACCATCTAGCATTCCATATCTCTTTTCTATTTTTAATAGATACTAGTTCCGAATACGATTAATTTTCATTTCAATATTTTAAAATTGAAATTTTTTCCGCTTTCAGGGTTTTGTGTACTTTTTTTTTTTTTTTGATGGGTAGAGGAGATGTGTAACGATACGATCGTTACAATTTTTCTTTTTGAAATTTAAATTTATTCATTACATATTTGTTGTCCCGCCACTGCATTTGTACGTGTATCGAAGAATTCAGATTTGCAGATTAGCGCATGTTTTCAATCTGATAAGGTATTAATCGGTTATTCGAAGATTTTATTCTCTCTTTCCTGCTTTGTCTGATGAATGAGATAAGTCTTCAGAGTTGAGTTCTTGATATAGATATTTTTTGGTATTAAATTTTGAGATTTAGTTGATATTTCATAGTTTCTATTGGTTTAGTGAAAACTAAATTGAAAGTTGAGGTAAGATGCCTTTATATTTTAAAATTTATTTTTTTTTTTTGTTTTTACAATCTCCTCTGCCCAACAAAGATTTTTTTTAAACGAAATTCGATTCATCCTTGCCATTCAGGTCCATTTTCATTCGCTTCAAAATTAATTTTTTTATAGATTTCATTATTCAGATCATTTTCATATTCAAAATCTCACGCCATATAAAATAAATCTTCACTAAAGTGTTCCCTTCAATTCAATTCACTCATTAAAAATTTTTCATTTCATATTCAAAATTCAATGTAAAGGTAAAATCTGTTCCAATTTTATTTGTTAGATCATTATTTTTTTTTTTTGAAAAATGGCTGTCGATTCACATATGTAATTTGTTATACTTGAGTACACAACTTTTTATACGAAACATGGACGGCAAGGACAATAATATGTTCTACTGAACGGTCTCTGAAAGAAGTTAATTTTACAGTTTTTGAGTGAAGCTCAGATTTTCGATTTGAATATATATTTCCAAGTTGAACTTCGTTGACCAACATCCAACTTCGAAGAATCCATCACACCTGAAAACTTGGTGATCAGAAGCTGGAAATCCTTATATGGTGCTGTGTACAGTATCGTACCAAATCAGATGGTTCTTCCTGCATAGGAGCACTTCACCTGGATTTTAATTGCTAATGGAAGTATTCTATTATATATTTTGTAATTCTATTCGATATCCAATTTATATAATTTCGTGTGCTTTATTTCATTTTGCACTTGAGACATTGCGCTTCGAAGCTATTCAGAATAACTTTCATTGTTGAAATCCAATTGTAAGCAGCTATTTTTCAATATTTCACTCTTAACTTTTTATTCTAATCTGAGCAATTTACTCGATGTTATTAATAAATCTCTGAAAGTGGATAAATTTGTTTTTGTGTGGGAACCAAGGCCTTCAAGATTGCTTTCTATTTTGAAAATAGGTTCCGGGCTAGCTACAACCTATTAACCCCGACCACCTCTCCGACTGAAGCTAGTAACTAACAGATCTCTGAAGAGAGGATAAACACTTAATTGGTTACACAATTTTTGGCGCCCTACGTGGGGCTTATTTTTCGTATGTTGGGTTGGGGTAGGTTGGGTTTACGTATAGGTAGAGGTTTAGGTTGTGGTTAAGGTAAAGGTTGAGATTGAGGTTTGGGTTGAGATTTAGCTTGGGTAAAGGTTGAGGTTCAGTATCTGATCAGGTTTGGAATCAGGTTTTGGGTAGAGGTATAGGTCGAGGTTCAAGATTTGGTCAAGCTCAAGTGTAGTTTGAGGTTTAAGTTCTTGTTGAGGCTGTGGCGGAGATAAAGATTTAGGTTGGGGTTGAGATTCTGAACGATGTCATTGTCTGAGTTCAGGTTTCGATATTGGTTCAGGTTGGATTTCAGTTGAAGGTTCTGGTTTTAAATGAAGAGATTATTAGTTTCAGGAAGAATAAATTTTGGTCAAGGTCAGGGTTCAAGTTATCCAAACCACAACATTTACTCATATCTGTCAATCAATTTCGATCTGAACTTCACATTCCTGAACCTTAACCTAGCCATCCCGTACATAAACTTTACCTCATCCTTCACCGAATCCAGATCCGGAACCTCAACCCAAATCCAAACCTGAACATGAGCCTGTCACTAGAGATGAAACTTGACCTGGATCCAATCTCGGAACTGAATTCAACCAGCAACTATACCTAAACCTGAACCTTAACCTGATTCTAAACTCATTCCCAATCTTGACTCAACCTAAACATGAACTTCAACTCAATCCAAACATGAACCCTCTCCTTAACCTTCACCTTGACCAATACATCAACCATAATATGATTCTGAACTTGATCCTCAACCCGAATCTTAACGTTAATCTTCACATGGAACTCAACCTGAACCTTATCCTCATCCTCAAATTAAGCCTCAATCTAGACATGAACCTGAACCTAAACATGAACCTTCACCTGAAACTGAATCTTGAAACAGAACATAAACCTTACTTTTAACCAAAACCTAAATCTAAACCCAAACATAGACCTCCACCGAAACATTTACCTTCGCCTGAACCTAAACCACTACATGAAGTTCAACCTGAACCTCAAAATGAACCTTCTCCTGCTACCTAACCTCAAACTTCAGAGAAGGTTAAGGTTGAGGTAGAGGTTAAGATTCAGCTCAAGTTTAAAGTTTGGGTAAAGGTTGATATTGAGGTAGAGATTGAGGTTTAGGTTGACGTTGAGGTTTGAGTTGAAGTTAAGGTACAGATTAAGTTTCAAATTTTTGTTCAGGTTTAGGATGAGGCTCAGGATGAATTCAGTTTCAGGTTTTGATTGAGGTTTAGGATAAGGTTGGATTTGAAATTCAGGATAGGGTTTATATTTACGTCAAAAATATGTTAAACATTAAGGTTTCGATTGAGGTTTAGGTTCAGTTCAAAGTGAAGATTCAGATTCACGTTCAGATACAGGTATACATTTAAGTGACGGTTTAGGTTTGGATTCAATTCAAGGTTCTGGTTGAGAATCAGGTTCAAGTTCGAGTTGAGGTTAGGTTAGAGTTTAGGTTGAGGTCGAGGTTGAGATTCAGGTTCGAGTTTAGTTAAGGATTGGTTTGAGTTTTGATTGAGGTTAAGGCTTATGTTGAGGTTCAAGTTCTGATCAGTGTGGGGCTCAAGTTTTGGTAATGATATAGGTTGAGGTTTAGGTTAAGATAATGTTTAGTATGAGGTTGAGGATCAGGATCAAGGTTGGGTCGAGGTTGAGGTTCAGGTTGGGCCAGAAATTCAGACTGAGGATTCGATCTAATTCAGGTTCGATTCAAGGTTCGGAACAACAACAAGGTCTGTGTTAAGTTTTCGGTGTTGGTTTGAGTGGAGGTTCAGGTAGAGGTTGTGGTTTGGGATTGAGGAGGGTTTAGGATCAGGAAGGATAGCGTGAGGTTCAGGTTCAGTATCGGGTCAAGATTCAAGCTATCCCAACCTCAACCCATACCTATATCTGAAAATGAATGTCGACCTGAACCCGTACCTGAATCCCACGTTCCTGAACACCAACCTCACCTTCCATAACCTAAGCCTCAACCTTACATGAGCATTAAATTAACCATCGACCTATACCCTATTCACATCAATCAACGTAAATTTTAACCTATACACGAATCTCAAATTGGTTTGGGTTTAGGTTTTAGTCATGATATAGGTTGAGGTTCGGGTTGAAATAATGTTCAGGATGAGGTTGAGGTTCAGGTTCAAGTTTGGGTTGAGGTTGTTGTTTAGGTTGGGCAAGAAATTCAGATTGAGAATTCGATCTAGGTTTGAGTTGAGGTTCGGAACAATTTCAAGGTCCTGGTTCAGGTTTCGGTACTGGTTTGAGTTGGGGTTCAGTTAGAGGACCTGGTTTAAATTGAGGTAGGGTTTAGGATCAGGAGGAAAAGAGTAAGGTTCAGGCTCAGGTCAAGATTTAAGCTATCCCAACCTCAACCTCTACCTATTTCTGAAAATGAATCTCGACCTGATCCCGTACCTGATTCTCACAATCCTGAACACCAACCTCACGCTCCTGAGCCTCAACTCAACATGAAAATTACCCTTATCCATGACGTATACCCTATTCATATCAATCAACGTAAACCTTAACCTATACCTCAATCTCAACCTGAAACTTATTTGGAACATGTACATATATCTTCATCATCGAAACATGAAGCTGAGCCTGAAATTAGACCTCAATCTGTACTCCAATCTCAAGCTCTACCTCAACATGAACTTCGACCTACACTCCAACCTAAACCCTTAGGTCTAATCTCAACCTTCAGGTTAGGTTGAGTTTCAGGTTGAGGTTTGTGTAAGGGTATAAGAAAGAGTAGAGATTGAGGTTAGGCAATGTTAAGGTTGAGGTTAAGTTTAGGATCAGGTTTGGGTTTAGGTTTTTGTCAAGGTATGGGTAGAGGTTCAGGTTGAAATTATGCTGAGGTAGATGTTTGGGTTATGGTTAAGGTTGAGGTTGAGACTATTTTTAAAGATGAAATATAGGTCAGGTTAAGGATGAGGTTGAGGTTCAGATCAGGCTTGGGTTGGAGTTCAGTTCAATTAAAATGTTTAGGTTGAGGTAAATAGTCAGGTTCAAGGTTGGGTTTAAGGTCAAAATTGGAGCTATCCTAGAATCAACCCATACCTATACCTGAAAAAAAATCTCGACCTGAACCTTTACCTGAAACCAACATTTCTGAACACAAATCTCGCCATCCTGGACCTAATCCTCAACTCAACCTCAACTAGAACCTCAACCAGATCCTGAACCTGAACTCAAACTCTAACATGATCAAAATCCTCAACCTTGACCCATACCCATTTCACATCAATCAACATAAGTTTGAACCAATACCTGAATCTTATCCTATACCTTATCTTGACCTTGTCCATAAATCTTGACCTGAACCCTAACCATAACCAAACATAACCCAAGCATAATTCACCACCGAAATATAAACCTAAGCCATAATCTAGACCTCAACCTAAATTCAACCTGAAGCTGATCCTCAACATGAACCTCGATCTACACCCTAACCTCTAACTTTGAGTTAGGTTGAGGTTCAGATTTGCGTTGAAGTAATGGTACAGGTTTTTGTTTAGGTTGAGGTTTAGGTTCAAGTTGAAGTTTAGATTCAATTTGAGTTTCATATGAAGGTTTACGTTCAGGTTATGGTTTAGGATTAGATTCATTTGAGGTTCAGCTTGAGGATCTGGTTTACGTTCAAGATCAGGTTAGGTAGTAGCTTAGTTTCTGGTTTAGGTTATGGTTTAGGTCAAGTTTCAAGTTGAGGATTAGGTTATGTTCAGGTTGTGAGCAAGTTCAAGCTATTCCAACCACAAACCTAACCATTATCTGAAAATGAATCTCGTCATGATTCCAAAACTCAACCTCACCATCCTGAACAATATTCTCACCTTCTTGGACCTGAGCCTCACCTCAACCTCAGATACGACTTTAATCAGATCTTGTTTCTGAACCTCAACATGAACCAGCCCTGAAAATAAAACCAAACCTGACACTGAATTCATCGTGAACCTTAAGCTGAGCCTGAAACATATCCTGAAGAAAACTTGTACCCCCTAATCGCGAACTTCAAATTTACCTCAAACAAAAACCCTCACCCACACCTGAACCTTGACAAAAACCTCGAATATAAATTGATCGTCAAGCTGAATCCAAACGTAATCCTGTACCTAGAACTGAAATTCAACATTTTGCTTAACCTTAACCCATATCCAAATACAAACATGAACATGATACGTAACATGACCCTATACCTGAAGCCGAATTCATCCTGAACCTCAAGCCAAATCCAATCCTGAACATGAGCCTGTTCCTAGAGATGAACCTTGACCTGAATCCATACATGTAACTGAATTTATCCTGAAACTCAACCTGAACCTGAACCTCAACCTGATTCTCAACTTGTAACTCAATCTTGACTGAACCTAAACATGAACTTCAACTTAATCCAAACATGAATCCCTAGCCTTAACCTTCACCTATACCAAAACCTCAACAATGACATGATTCTGATCTTGATCCTCAACCTGAATCTAATGATTAACCTCAACATTGTAACATTTGCCACTTTTTCTTTCGAAAGAAATGACAAATATCATTTTCAAAACTAACTGCGGCACTGGAGTCTGAATGACTCCAGATACAAAGACTTGGCCATTTAATGTGATCATCTAGCAAGGATAGAACTCAACGTTATGTTTACGTAATAATCCAAGTACGTGATAATTGAGATCAGAGAAAATAATTGTTAAACAAAGATGGTTAATAAAACACAACGGTTAGAGCCAGACAATCAGCTATTTATTAAGGGTCTAAAAAAATATAGGGGAAAACCTCAGGCATTTAACCCCTTTGGTTAGGTGATGTAAGGGCACTTGCTTTAAGCTAAATAGTCAATCATTAACAGCTAGCGAAGATGAGTTTAACAATCCAGGAAAGAAACTATAACAATACAGCACAGACTATAATCAGGATAATCAGAGCAACATCCATAATACAAGAGTATAGTTTACATGGTAAATAGGACAACCTCAATAGTACAACAAGAATTAATAATCATGGCAATCATCCATATAATAATAGCAATAAGATCGGGAACCAGAGAAAAAAATCAAAATTGATCCCGTTAGGGACCCGCGAGGCGTAGCCGAGCGTGAGGCCCGCAGGGCCGAACCCGGGGCAATCTTAAAACAGATCGAAAAGGCGTATCCTCTTCTAGGAGAAGCGACCCCGAAACCCGCCCCGGGCGCTCTTAAAGTGCCCGAAATTTTCCAACGAAAATCGCGAAATCGGCCATTTTCGCGGAATCGCCCAAAGGCGAAAAACGGGCGAAAGTACTCCTATGAAGCCGGAGCATCTCGCGGGGAGGGGGTCGCTTTTTCTGGACGAGGAACGTCCCCATGCGTGGCTACGAGCTCAGCCGCGGAGCCTCTCGAAATCTATACGAAAATTATGCATATAAAACGGCAATTTTTAGACTCGCGACTTCCCTGAAACGTCAAAAACCACACCTACGTTTTCCCTCCGTGCCGGTCGAAAACGATATAAATCGCCCCGCGATCGGTAGAAAACGAATCTACGTGAAATTTCCCATCTCTGGGTACCAATTTTCACATCCAAGTAGCGAGTCAAGGCCGCGAATTCTTCATTCCAAATTCGGCAATTTACTCGAAAATTCGAGGTCAAGTGTCACAATTTCTCATACGATTCCGATGATAGCCGAACGCGAGCTGCAAATTTGAAAATCCGGCATCAATTTTTCGCTCGATATGGGTGGTGGAAGATTGTTAGCGCCTTCCAAGCACTCGAATAAGAATCTACAGGAGATTCCGAATCTCTAGACAGCACCTGCGATTCACGAATCGAAAGAAAAAAACCTCAAAATCGTCCTTTTTCAGTCCATTTTCGCGCTAATTCATTTTTTCCATCTTGAAGTGATATATTTCGATGTTCGTTCGAGCCCGGTCAGTTTTCATAAAATGTCAAACGACGAACGAGGAATAGATCATTTCAAGTATAAAATTGGTGGAATTGGACCGTTATAGGTAATATTATGCATTATATTCGTGTCTCATAACGATTTATTCCCTTTATTTTCAGTAAATAACATGAAGGAATATCAAAAAATAATACAATCGATGTCAATACGACGATATTATGTGAAGAAGATCTGGAGTTGAAAAATTAGCTCGAAATTGGTTTAAAGAGAGGTTCTCAGGTATTTATTCGATTATAAATCAAAGATAAATCAATCAAGCGTATCGATTCATTTCAGTTATCTCTCCAGAATGAACGCATATGCGAAATATGAATATATTCATCATACATGTAAACGACGGATATTCTCAAAAGAACCTTCAAGCAGGTAGGATTTTCCTTACATAAAGTGTAACCCTTCTTTTAATTCAGTTCAAATGGCCTCAGGAATCACGGATAGACCGAGATTTTCCGTTTTGAATTCATTCATTTCATTCTGTCACAATTTCCCCACGGAGAAACCCGAACGGGTTTCGCGATTCAATCGTCTTGAAATCATAGACCTTGAGGCAATTGTATAGAATCACAGAATAAATAGTTGGAAACACAAAACTTCCGATCGACGATCGGATCTACTCGGTTCACGAAATTCCAAGTTCCCGATTACATCTTCGGACCATTATCGAATAATTTTTATTTTATCTTTGTGAAATTCACCGATTGCGAATTGATCGAATTGAAAGGATATTACTTTGGTTTTTTTTTTATTGGAAAAAGCACCCAATGTGATTCAATTGTATACAGGGTGTCCCATGTGCGTAATCTATTATTAACAAATACTTTCCATCGAGTTATTTCTGCTGTTCGACTTACGGGTTCTTAATTCGATAAAATATTTTCGATTCATATACAGGGTGTCAGATCTGAGTAGCGCTGACATTCACCAGAGTTTTTCTCAAATTTTCATGCTTTTCAGCGTAAGAGAGGATTCAATGAAATCTCATACAGGGTGTGCCATTAACAATGATTTCGCTATCGATTGATATACAGGGCGTGCAATTTAAAAGTTTTTTCATTATATTTTGCACGCTTTCGCTTTTTGTGTGCTCCTCGGGATTTTAAGCTTTCCTTCGAGTTTTTTGCGCGCTTCCGTTGATTTTGTGCTCCTTCGGGGTTTTTTGATTTCCTTTGAATTTTTCCGTTCTTTCGTGTTACTTTGGGTTCTATCATGTTTTTCGCGTTTTTCGTTTTTTCCAGTTCTTTCAAGTTTTTTCGCTTTCAACGGGTATTTTGACGTGTTTCGTGTTTCTGCGCGCTTCATTGATGTATGGGCCCTATTGATCTATGGTCTATATTGATCTATGGTCTATATTGATCCATGGGCCAATTGAACTACTGGCCTATTGAACTACTGGCCGATGGATCTACGGGCCTATTGATCTACCCGCTTACTAGTCTAATATATTAAAACGATAAGATCGGGAACCAGAGAAAAAATCGAAAATGGTCGCGTCGAGGACCCGGAAAGCATAGCTTTCCGAGCGGCCTGCAGGGCCGCTCGAGAGAGAATCTTAAAACAGATCGAAAAGGCGAATCCTCCTCTAGGAGAAGCGACCCCGAAAACCCCCCCCGGGCGCTCTTAAAGTGCCCGAAATTTTCGAAAGAAAATCGCGAAAATGACGTTTTTCGCGAAATCGCCCAAAGGCGAAAAACGGGAGAAAGTACTCCTATGAAGCCGGAGCATCTCGCGGGGAGGGGGAGTCGCTTTTTCTGGACGAGGAACGTCCCCATGCGTGGCTACGAGCTCAGCCGCGGAGCCCCTCGAAATCTATACGAAAATTATGCATATAAAACGGCAATTTTTAGACTCGCGACTTCCCTGAAACGTCAAAAACCGCACCTACGTTTTCCCTCCGTGCCGGTCGAAAACGATATAAATCGCCCCGCGATCGGTAGAAAACGAATCTACGTGAAATTTCCCATCTCTAGGTACCAATCTTCATATCCAAGTAGCGAGATAAGGCCGCGAATTCTTCATTCCAAATTCGGCAATTTACTCGGTATTTCGAGGAGAAGTGTCATAGTTTCTCATACGATTCCGATGATAGCCGAACGCGAGCTCCAAATTTGAAAATACGGCATCAATTTTTCGCTCGATATGGGCGGTCGAAGATATTTCAGGCCTTCCAAGTGCTCGATTAAGAATCTACAGGAGATTCCGAATCTCTAGAGACCACTCACGTTTCACGAATCACGAGAAAAACACCTCAAATATGCGTTTGAAAATCGTCATTTCAGGCTCTATTTTCGCGCTAATTCATTTTCGTCCTTGAAGAATGCACACAGATCGCGATGAATCGCTATACAGGCTGTGCTATCTCGAAAAAATCGCTATACAGGCTGTGCTTATGGAAAGCACTGATTTTCACCAGATTCATTCTTCGAGAGATTTCGTGTTACTTAGGGTTCTATCATGTTTTCCGCGTTTTTTCGTATTTGGTCGGTTTCTTTCTTGGTGGAATGCACTGAACTCGAAACGATAGAGTTATAAACGATATTTTTCGGTTTGTTTTTTATGAAGAAAGCACCCACTGCGAATCAATTATATACAGGGTGTCCCATATGCATTTTCTTCAAGTTCTCTCGCGAATGGGAGCTGATTTCGGTATAATGTCATACAGGGTGTGCGATTCACAATGAATTTGTGATCGGGTGATATACGGGGTGTGCAATTTACAAGTTAATTTGATTTTTTTGCGCAAATTCGAGTTTTTGTGTTGTTTCGGGGAGTTTTGGATCTTAATTCGATAAAATATATTCGATTCATATACAGGGTGTCAGATCTGAGTAGCGCTAACATTCACCAGAGTTTTTCTTCAGCTTTTGTGCTTTTCCGCGTAAGGAGCTTAATTCAATGAAATCCCATACAGGATGTGCCATTAACAATGATTTCGCGATCGATTGATATACAGGGTGTGCAATTTAAAAGTTCTTTCATTATTTTTGCACGCTTTCGGTTTTTTGTGCTCCCTCGGGGTTTTAAGCTTTCCTTCGAGTTTTTTTGCGCGCTTTCGGTGATTTTGTGCTCCTTCGGGGTTTTTCGGTTCCTTTGGATATTTTTCGTTCATTCGTGGTACTTCGGGTTCTTTCAAGTTTTTCCGTGTTTCGTCGGGTTCTTTCTTCGTGGAATGCACCGACTTGAAACGATAGAGTTAAAACGATATTCTTTCGGTTTGTTTCTTATGATGAAAGCACCCACTGCAAATCAATTATATACTGGGTGTCCCATATGCATTTTTCATCATGTTTTTCACGTGTGAAAGCTAATTTCGGTAAAATGTCAAACAGGGTGTGCGATTTACAATGAATTTGCGATCGGGTGATATACGGGGTGAGCACTTTACAAGTTCTTCTGTTTTTTTGCGAGCTCTCAAGTTTTTTCAAGTTTTTGTGTTCCTTCGGGTTTTTTTACGGAAAAATTATCTTCGAAACATATACGGGGTGTTACATAGGAGCTCCATAGAATAATTTTGATACTTCCTTCGTGGTAATTACTGAACTCGAATAGATGGAGTTACAACGATATTCTTTTGTTTTTTTTTCACTGCTAATCAATTGTATACTGAGTGTCTCATATGCATTCTCCTTCAAGTTTTCTCGCGAATGGGAGCGGATTTCGATAAAATGTCATACAGGGTGTGCAATTTAGAATAAGTTTACGATCGGGTGATATACAGGGTGTGCAATTTACAAGTACTTTTGTGTTTCGGGTTTTTTCAGGTTCCTTCAGATTTTTGTGTTAATTGGGGTTCTTTCGTGCTTTCTCGCGTTGTTTCGTGTAATTTCGGTTTCTTTCGTGTAACTTCGGTTTTTTTCGTGTTTCTTCGGATTCTTCCGTGTTTTTCGCGTTTCTTCGTGTTTTTTCCAGTACTTTCATGTTTTTCGCTTTCAACGGGTTTTTTGACGTGTTTTGTGTTTCTGCGCGCTTCATTGATGTATGGGCCCTATTGATCTATGGTTTATATCGATCTATGGTCTATATTGATCTATGGGCCAATTGAACTACTGGCCTATTGAACTGCTGGCCTATTGAACTACTGGCCTATGGATCTACGGGCCTATTGATCTACCCGCTTACTAGTCTAATATATTAAAACGATAAGATCGGGAACCAGAGAAAAAATCGAAAACGGTCGCGTCGGGGACCCGGAAAGCGTAGCTTTCGAGCAGCCCGCAGGGCCGCTCGAGAGGGAATCTTAAAACAGATCGAAAAGACGAATCCTCCTCTAGGAGAAGCGACCGCGAAAACCCCCCCGGGCGCTCTTAAAGTGCCCGAAATTTTCGAAAGAAAATCGCGAAATCGGCCATTTTCGCGAAATCGCCCAAAGGCGAAAAACGGGCGAAAGTACTCCTATGAAGCCGGAGCATCTCGCGGGAAGGCGGGGGTCGCTTTTTCTGGACGAGGAACGTCCCCATGCGTGGCTACGAGCTCAGCCGCGGAGCCCCTCGAAATCTATACGAAAATTATGCATATAAAACGGCAATTTTTAGACTCGCGACTTCCCTGAAGCGTCAAAAACCACACCTACGTTTTCCCTCCGTGCCGCTCGAAAACGATATAAATCGCCCCGCGATCGGTAGAAAACGAATCTACGTGAAATTTCCCATCTCTGGGTACCAATTTTCACATCCAAGTAGCGAGTAGAGGCCGGGAATATCCATTCCAAATTCGGCAATTTTCTCGATAATTCGAGGAGAAGTGTCATATTTTATCATACGATTCCGATGATAGCCGAACGCGAGCTCCAAATTTGAAAATACGTCATCGATTTTTCGCTCGATATGGGCGGTGGAAGATTATTTGCGTTTTCCAAGCACTCGGATAAGAATCTACAGGAGATTACGAATCTCTAGATACCACTCATTCTTCACGACTCTCAAGAAAAACATCTCAAATATGCGTTTGAAAATCGTCATTTCAGGCTCTATTTTCGCGCTAATTCATTTTCGTCCTTGAAGAATGCACACAGATCGCGATGAATCGCTATACAGGCTGTGCTATCTCGAAAAAATCGCTATACAGGCTGTGCTTATGGAAAGCACTGATTTTCACCAGATTCTTTCTTCGAGAGATTTTCCGTCTGAATTTTTTATGGAAAAAGCACCCAC
Organism: Micraspis discolor; assembly: GCA_030674115.1. Lineage (NCBI taxonomy): Eukaryota > Metazoa > Arthropoda > Insecta > Coleoptera > Coccinellidae > Micraspis > Micraspis discolor. The sequence goes on from JARTUT010002217.1 coordinate 164,958, forward strand.
TGCGAACCAATTAGAGAGTGGGATCTAATTTCGATAAAATGTCATACAGGGTGTGCGATTTACAATGAATTTACGATCATGTGATATTACGGGGTGCTCAATTTATAAGTAAATTTGATTTTTTTCGCGCAAATTCGAGTTTTTTGTTTTGGTTCTGAATTCGATAAAATATATTCGATTCATATACAGTGTGTCAGATCTGAGTAGCGCTGACATTCACCAGAGTTTTTCTCTAGCTTTCGTGCTTTTCCGCGAGGGAGCTGATTACGATAAAATGTCATACAGGGTGTGCAATTTACAATGAGTTTACGATCGGGTGATATACAGGGTGTGCAATTTAAAAGTTCTTTCATTATTTTTGCACGCTTTCGGTTTTTGTGCTCCCTCGGGGTTTTAAGCTTTCCTTCGAGTTTTTTTGCGCGCTTTCGTTGATTTTGTGCTCCTTCGGGTTTTTGAGTTCCTTTGGATTTTTTCGCTCTTTCGTGTTACTTTGGGTTCTATCATGTTTTTCGCGTTTTTTCGTATTTGGTCGGGTTCTTTCTTGGTGGAATGCACTGAGCTTGAAACGATACAGTTATAAACGATATTCTTTCGGTTTGTTTTTTATGATGAAAGCACCCACTGCGAATCAATTATATACAGGGTGTCCCATATGCATTTTTCTTCAGGTTTTCTCGCGAATGAGAGCTGATTTCGATATAATGTCATACAGGGTGTGCGATTTACAATGAATTTGCGATCGGGTGATATACGGGGTGAGCACTTTACAAGTTCTTTTGTTTTTGCGCGCTCTCAAGTTTTTTCAAGTTTTTTGTGTTCCTCCGGGTTTTTTACGGAAAAATTATTTTCGAAACATATACGGGGTGTTACATAGAGCTCCATAGAATAATTTTGATACTTCCTTCGTGGTAATAACTGAACTCGAATAGATGGAGTTACAGCGATATTCTTTTTTTTTTTTTTCACTGCTAATCAATTGTATACTGAGTGTCTCATATGCATTTTTCTTCAAGTTATCTCGCGAATGGGAGCTGATTTCGATAAAATGTCATACAGGGTGTGCAATTTACAATGAGTTTACGATCGGGTGATATACAGGGTGTGCAATTTACAAGTACTTTTGTGTTTCGGGTTTTTTCAGGTTCCTTTAGATTTTTGTGTTACTTGGTGTTCTTTCGTGTTTTCTCGCGTTTTTTCGTGTAATTTCGGTTTCTTTCGTGTAACTTCGGTTTCTTTCGTCTTTCTTCGGATTCTTCCGTGTTTGTCGTGTTTTTTGTGTGTTTTCCAGTACTTTCATGTTTTTTCGTTTTCTTCGGGTTTTTGAAGTGTTTAGTGTTTCTGCGCGCTTCATTGATGTATGGGCCCTATTGATCTATGGTCTATATTGATCTATAATCTATATTGATCCATGGGCCAATTGAAATACTGGCCTATGGATCTACGGGCCTATTGATCTACCCGCTTACTAGTCTAATATATTAAAATGATAAGATCAGGAACCAGAGAAAAAATGGAAAATGGTCCCGACAGGGACCCGCGAGGCGTAGCCGAGCGTGAGACCCGCAGGGCCGAACCCGGGGCAATCTTAAAACAGATCGAGAAGGCGTATCCTCTTCTAGGAGAAGCGACCCCAAAGCCCCCCCCGGGCGCTTTCAAAGTGCCCGAAATTTTCAAACGAAAATCGCGAAATCGGCCATTTTCGCGAAATCGCCCAAAGGCGAAAAACGGGCGAAAGTACTCCTATGAAGCCGGAGCATCTCGCGGGGAGGGGGGTCGCTTTTTCTGGACGAGGAACGTCCCCATGCGTGGCTACGAGCTCAGCCGCGGAGCCCCTCGAAATCTATACGAAAATTATGCATATAAAACGGCAATTTCTAGACTCGCGACTTCCCTGAAACGTCAAAAACCACACCTACGTTTTCCCTCCGTGCCGCTCGAAAACGATATAAATCGCCCCGCGATCGGTAGAAAACGAATCTACGTGAAATTTCCCATCTCTGGGTACCAATTTTCACATCCAAGTAGCGAGTCAAGGCCGGGGATATTCATTCCAAATTCGGCAATTTTCTCGATAATTCGAGGAGAAGTGTCATATTTTATCATACGATTCCGATGATAGTCGAACGCGAGCTCCAAATTTGAAAATACGGCATCAATTTTTCGTTCGATATGGGCGGTTGAAGATTGTTTGCTTTTTCCAAGCACTCGAATAAGAATCTACAGGAGATTCCGAATCTCTAGACAGCACCTGCGATTCACGAATCGAAAGAAAAACACCTCAAATAAGCGTTTCAAAATCGTCCTTTTTCAGTCCATTTTCGCGCTAATTCATTTTTTCCATCTTGAAGTGATATATTTCGATGTTCGTTCGAGCCCGGTCAGTTTTCATAAAATGTCAAACGACGAACGAGGAATAGATCATTTCAAGTATAAAATTGGTGGAATTGGACCGTTATAGGTAATATTATGCATTATATTCGTGTCTCATAACGATTTATTCCCTTTATTTTCAGTAAATAATATCAGGAATATCAAGGAATAATAAAATGGATGTCAATACTACATATTTTGTAAACACGATCTGGAGTTGAAAAATTAGCTCGAAATTGGTTCAAAGAGAGGTTCTCAGGTATTTATTCGATTATAAATCAAAGATAAATCAATCAAGCGTATCGATTCATTTCAGTTATCTCTCAAGAATGAACGAATAAGCGAAATATGAATATATTGTTCATATATGTAAACAACGGATATTCTCAAAAGAACCTTCAAGCAGGTAAGATTTTCCTCTCATAAAGTGTAACCCTTCACGGATAGACCGAGATTTTACGTTTTGAATTTGCTAATATTCCTTCATTCCATTCTGTCACAAATTCCCACGGAGAAACCCGAACGGGTTTCGCGATTCAATCGTCTTGAAATCATAGACCTTGAGGCAATTGTATAGAATCACAGAATAAATAGTTGGAAACGCAAAACTTCCGATCGACGATCGGATCTACTCGGTTCACGAAATTCCAAGTTCCTGTTACATCTTCGGACCATTATCGAATAATTTTTATTTTATCTTTGTGAAATTCACCAATCGCGAATCGATCGAATTGAAAGGATATTACTTTGGTTTTTTTTATTGGAAAAAGCACCCAATGTGATTCAATTGTATACAGGGTGTCCCATGTGCGTAATCTATTATTAACAAATACTTTCCATCGAGTTATTTCGGCTGTTCGACTTACGGGTTCTTAATTCGAAAAAATATTTTCGATTCATATACAGGGTGTCAGATCCGAGTAGCGCTGACATTCACCAGAGTTTTTCTCAAATTTTCATGCTTTTCCGCGTAAGGGAGGGATTCAATGAAATCTCATACAGGGTGTGCCATTAACAATGATTTCGCGATCGATTGATATACAGGGCGTGCAATTTAAAAGTTTTTTCATTATTTTTGCACGCTTTCGGTTTTTTGTGTGCTCCTCGGGGTTTAAGCTTTCCTTCGAGTTTTTGCGCGCTTAAGTTGATTTTGTGCTCCTTCGGGTTTTTGATTTCCTTTGGATTTTTCGTTCTTTCGTGTTACTTTGGGTTCTATCATGTTTTTCGCGTTTTTCGTATTTGGTCGGGTCCTTTCTTGGTGGAATGCACTGAACTTGAAACGATAGAGTTATAAACGATATTCGTTCGGTTTGTTTTTTATGATGAAAGCACCCACTGCGAATCAATTATATACAGGGTGTCCCATATGCATTTTTCTTCGAGTTTTCTCGCGAATGGGAGCTGATTTCATTATAATGTTATACAGGGTGTGCGATTTACAACGAATTTGCGATCGGGTGATAAACGGGGTGAGCACTTTATAAGTTTTTCTGTTTTTGCGCGCTCTCGAGTTTTTTCAAGTTTTTTGTGTTCCTTCGGGTTTTTTTACGGAAAAATTATTTTCGAAACATATACGGGGTGTTACATAGGAGCTCCGTAGAATAATTTTGATACTTCCTTCGTGGTAATTACTGAACTCGAATAGATGGAGTTACAACGATATTCTTTTGGTTTTATTTTTCACTGCTTATCAATTGTATACTGAGTGTCTCATATGCATTTTTCTTCAAATTTTCTCGCTGATTTCGATAAAATAACATACAGGGTGTGCAATTCACAATGAGTTTATGATCGGGTGATATACGGGGTGTGCAATTTACAATGAGTTTACGATCGGGTGATATACGGGGTGTGCAATTTACAAGTACTTTTGTGTTTCGGGTTTTTTTCAGGTTCCTTTAGATTTTTTGTGTTACTTGATGTTCTTTCGTGTTTTCTCGCGTTGTTTCGTGTAATTTCGGTTTTTTTCGTGTAACTCCGGATTCTTTCGTGTTTCTTCGGATTATTCCGTGTTTTTTCGCGTTTCTCTGTGTTTTTTCCAGTTCTTTCATGTTTTTTCGCTTTCAACGGGTTTTTTGACGTGTTTCGTGTTTCTGCGCGCTTCATTGATGTATGGGCCCTATTGATCTATGGTCTATATTGATCTATGGTCTATATAGATCCATGGGCCAATTGAACTACTGGCCTATTGAACTACTGGCCTATGGATCTACGGGCCTATTGATCTACCCGCTTACTAGTCTAATATATTAAAACGATAAGATCGGGAACCAGAGAAAAAAATCGAAAATGGTCCCGTCGGGGACCCGGAAAGCGTAGCTTTCAGAGCGACCCGCAGGGCCGCTCGAGAGGGAATTAAAACAGATCGAAAAGGCGAATCCTTCTCTAGGAGAAGCGACCGCGAAAACCCCGGGCGCTCTTAAAGTGCCCGAAATTTTCGAAAGAAAATCGCGAAATCGGCCATTTTCGCGAAATCGCCCAAAGGCGAAAAACGGGCAAAAGTACTCCTATGAAGCCGGAGCATCTCGCGGGGAGGGGGTCGCTTTTTCTGGACGAGGAACGTCCCCATGCGTGGCTACGAGCTCAGCCGCGGAGCCCTCGAAATCTATACGAAAATTATGTATATAAAACGGCAATTTTAGACTCGCGACTTCCTGAAGCGTCAAAAACCACACCTACGTTTTCCTCCGTGCCGCTCGAAAACGATATAAATCGCCCCGCGATCGGTAGAAAACGAATCTACGTGAAATTTCCCATCTCTGGTTACCAATTTTCACATCCAAGTAGCGAGTCAAGGCCGGGAATATTCATTCCAAATTCGGCAATTTTCTCGATAATTCGAGGAGAAGTGTCATATTTCATCATACGATTCCGATGATAGCCGAACGCGAGCTCCAAATTTGAAAATACGGCATCAATTTTTCGCTCGATATGGGCGGTGGAAGATTATTTGCGTTTTCCAAGCACTCGGATAAGAATCTACAGGAGATTACGAATCTCTAGATACCACTCATCGTTCACGACTCTCAAGAAAAACATCTCAAATATGCGTTTGAAAATCGTCATTTCAGGCTCTATTTTCGCGCTAATTCATTTTCGTCCTTGAAGAATGCACACAGATCGCGATGAATCGCTATACAGGCTGTGCTATCTCGAAAAAATCGCTATACAGGCTGTGCTTATGGAAAGCACTGATTTTCACCAGATTCTTTCTTCGAGAGATTTTCCGTCTGAATTTTTTATGGAAAAAGCACCCACTGCGAACCAATTAGAGAGTGAGATCTAATTTCGATAAAATGTCATACAGGGTGTGCGATTTACAATGAATTTACGATCATGTGATATTACGGGGTGCTCAATTTATAAGTAAATTTGATTTTTTTCGCGCAAATTCGAGTTTTTTGTGTTTCTTCGGTGTGTTTCAGTTCTGAATTCGATAAAATATATTCGATTCATATACAGGGTGTCAGATCTGAGTAGCGCTGACATTCACCAGAGTTTTTCTCTAGCTTTCGTGCTTTTCCGCGTAAGGGAGCTGAATTCAATGAAATGTCATACAGCGTGTGCCATTAACAATGAATTCGCGATCGATTGATATACAGGGTGTGCAATTTAAAAGTTCTTTCATAATTTTTTGCACGCTTTCCGTTTTTTGTGCTCCCTCAGGGATTTAAGCTTTCCTTCGAGTTTTTTTGCGCGCTTTCGTTGATTTTGTGCTCCTTCGGGGTTTTTTGAGTTCCTTTGGATTTTTTTCGTTCTTTCGTGTTACTTTGGGTTCTATCATGTTTTTTTTTTTTTTCGTATTTGGTCGGGTTCTTTCTTGGTGGAATGCACTGAACTTGAAACGATACAGTTATAAACCATATTCTTTCGGTTTGTTTTTATGATGAAAGCACCCACTGCGAATCAATTATATACGGGGTGTCCCATATGCATTTTTCTTCAGGTTTTCTCGCGAATGAGAGCTGATTTCGATATAATGTCATACAGGGTGTGCGATTCACAATGAATTTGTTATCGGGTGATATATGGGGTGAGCACTTTACAAGTTCTTCTGTTTTTTTGCGCGCCCTCAAGTTTTTTCAAGTTTTTTGTGTTCTTCCGGGTTTTTTTACGGAAAAATTATTTTCGAAACATATACGGGGTGTTACATAGGAGCTCCATAGAATAATTTTGATACTTCCTTCGTGGTAATTACTGAACTCGAATAGATGGAGTTACAACGATATTCTTTTGGTTTTTTTTTTCACTGCTAATCAATTGTATACTGAGTGTCTCATATGCATTCTCCTTCAAGTTTTCTCGCGAATGGGAGCGGATTTCGATAAAATGTCATACAGGGTGTGCAATTTACAATAAGTTTACGGTCGGATGATATACGGGGTGTGCAATTTACAAGTACTTTTGCGTTTCGGGTTTTTTTCAGGTTCCTTCAGATTTTTTGTGTTAATTGGGGTTCTTTCGTGCTTTCTCGCGTTGTTTCGTGTAATTTCGGTTTCTTTCGTGTAACTTCGGTTTCTTTCGTGTTTCTTCGGATTCTTCCGTGTTTTTTCGCGTTTCTTCGTGTTTTTTCCAGTACTTTCATGTTTTTTCGCTTTCAACGGGTTTTTTGACGTGTTTTGTGTTTCTGCGCGCTTCATTGATGTATGGGCCTTATTGATCTATGGTTTATATCGATCTATGGTCTATATTGATCTATGGGCCAATTGAACTACTGGCCTATTGAACTGCTGGCCTATTGAACTACTGGCCTATGGATCTACGGGCCTATTGATCTACCCGCTTACTAGTCTAATATATTAAAACGATAAGATCGGGAACTAGAAAAAATCGAAAATGGTCCCTTTAGGGGCCCGGAAAGCGTAAGCTTTCCGAGCAGCCCGCAGGGCCGCTCGAGGAAATCTTAAAACAGATCGAAAAGGCGTATCCTTTTCTAGGAGAAGCGACCCCGAAAACCCCCCGGGCGCTCTTAAAGTGCCCGAAATTTTCAAACGAAAATCGCGAAAATGACGTTTTTCGCGAAATCGCCTAAAGTGCCCCGGAAAAAGGAAATAGACTCCGAAGCCGAAAACGCCTAGCGTACCGGACTCGCCACATATTCCGAGAGCGAGGACGTCCGGTTTCTTAGAACCCATTAGAACTCCGGAGCCCCCTATTTCTAGGCTAAAATCCCGTAAGTAAAACGGCAATTTTTAGTTTCGCTAGCCCCGCGAAACATCAAAATCACCCATGATGCTTTCGCTCAATGCGGGCGATACAAGCCTCTAAACGCATTTTCGGCGGTAGAAAATGAAACTTGAGGAAATTCCTCATCTTTGGGTACCAATTTTCATATCCAAGTAGCGAGATAAGGCCGCGAGTTCTTCATTCCAAATTCGGCAATTTCTACGGTGAAATGGGGCAAAATGTCATAATTTCTCATACGATTCCGATGATAGCCGAACGCGAGCTCCAAATTTGAAAATACGGCATCAATTTTTCGCTCGATATGGGCGGTCGAAGAGTTTTCAGGCCTTCCAAGTGCTCGATTAAGAATCTACAGGAGATTCCGAATCTCTAGAGACCACTCACGTTTCACGAATCGCGAGAAAAACACCTCAAATATGCGTTTGAAAATCGTCATTTCAGGCTCTATTTTCGCGCTAATTCATTTTCGTCCTTGAAGAATGCACACAGATCGCGATGAATCGCTATACAGGCTGTGCTATCTCGAAAAAATCGCTATACAGGCTGTGCTTATGGAAAGCACTGATTTTCACCAGATTCTTTCTTCGAGAGATTTCGTGTTACTTAGGGTTCTATCATGTTTTCCGCGTTTTTTCGTATTTGGTCGGTTTCTTTCTTGGTGGAATGCACTGAACTCGAAACGATAGAGTTATAAACGATATTCTTTCGGTTTTTTTTTTATGATGAAAGCACCCACTTCGAATCAATTATATACAGGGTGTCCCATATGCATTTTTCTTTAAGTTCTCTCGCGAATGGGAGCTGATTTCGGTATAATGTCATACAGGGTGAACTATTTACATTGAATTTGCGATCATGTGATATACGAGGTGCTCAATTCACAAGTTAATTTGATTTTTTTAGCGCAAATTCGAGTTTTTGTATTGTTTCGGGAGTTTTGGATCTTAATTCGATAAAATATATTCGATTCATATACAGGGTGTCAGATCTGAGTAGCGCTGACATTCACCAGAGTTTTTCTCCAGCTTTCGTGCTTTTCCGCGTAAGGGAGCTTAATTCAATGAAATCCCATACAGGGTGTGCCATTAACAATGATTTCGCGATCGATTGATATACAGGGTGTGCAATTAAAAAGTTCTTTCATTATTTTTTGCACGCTTTCGGTTTTTTGTGCTCCTCGGGGTTTTAAGCTTTCCTTCGAGTTTTTTGCGCGCTTTCGGTGATTTTGTGCTACTTCGGGGTTTTTTCGGTTCCTTTGGATATTTTTCGTTCATTCGTGGTACTTCGGGTTCTTTCAAGTTTTTCCGTGTTTCGTCGGGTTCTTTCTTCGTGGAATGCACCGAACTTGAAACGATAGATTTAAAACGATATTCTTTCGGTTTGTTTCTTATGATGAAAGCACCCACTGCAAATCAATTATATACTGGGTGTCCCATATGCATTTTTCATCATGTTTTTCACGTGTGAAAGCTAATTTCGGTTAAATGTCATACAGGGTGTGTGATTTACAATGAATTTGCGATCGGGTGATATACTGAGTGAGCACTTTACAAGTTCTTCTGTTTTTTTGTGCGCTCTCAAGTTTTTTGTGTTCCTTCGGGTTTTTTTACGGAAAAATTATCTTCGAAACATATACGGGGTGTTACATAGGAGCTCCATAGAATAATTTTGATACTTCCTTCGTGGTAATTACTGAACTCGAATAGATGGAGTAACAACGATATTCTTTTGGTTTTTTTTTTTCACTGCTAATCAATTGTATACTGAGTGTCTCATATGCATTCTCCTTCAAGTTTTCTCGCGTGCAATTTACAGTAAGTTTACGGTCGGGTGATATACGGGGTGTGCAATTTACAAGTACTTTTGTGTTTCGGGTTTTTTTCAGGTTCCTTTAGATTTTTTGTGTTACCTGGTGTTTTTTCGTGTTTTCTCGCGTTGTTTCGTGTAATTTCGGTTTCTTTCGTATAACTTTGGTTTCTTTCGTGTTTCTTCGGATTCCTTCGTGTTTTTTCGCGTTTCTCCGTGTTTTTTCCAGTTCTTTCTAGCTTTTTCGCTTTCAACGGGTAATTTGACGTGTTTCGTGTTTCTGCGAGCTTCATTGATGTATGGGCCCTATTGATCTGCGGTCTATATTGATCTATGGTCTATATTGATCCATGGGCCAATTGAACTACTGGCCTATTGAACTACTGGCCTATGGATCTACGGGCCTATGGATCTACGGGCCTATTGATCTACCCGCTTACTAGTCTAATATATTAAAATGATAAGATCGGGAACCAGAGAAAATATTGACAGGTGGTCCCGTTAGGGACCCGCGAGGCGTAGCCGAGCGTGAGAGAACCGCAGGGCCGAACCCGGGGCAATCTTAAAACAGATCGAAAAGGCGTATCCTCTTCTAGGAGAAGCGACCCCGAAAACCCCCCCCGGGCGCTCAAAGTGCCCGAAATTTTCAAACGAAAATCGCGAAAATGACGTTTTTCGCGAAATCGCCTAAAGTGCCTCAGAAAAAAGGAAATAGGCTCCGAAGCCGAAACGCCCAGCGTCTCGGACTCGCCACATATTCCGAGAGCGAGGACGTCCGGTTTCCTTAGAACCCATTAGAACTCCGGAGCCCCCCTATTTCTAGGCTAAAATCCCGTAAGTAAAACGGCAATTTTTAGTTTCGCCAGCCCCGCGAAACGTCAAAATCACCCATGATGCTTTCGATTCGTGCGGGCGTTACGAGCCTCGAAACGCATTTTCGGCGGTAGAAAATGAAACTTGAGAAAATTCCCTATCTCTGGGTACCAATTTTCATATCCAAGTAGCGAGATAAGGCCGCGAATTCTTCATTCCAAATTCGGCAATTTACTCGATATTTCGATCAGAAGTGTCATAGTTTCTCATACGATTCCGATGATAGCCGAACGCGAGCTCCAAATTTGAAAATACGGCATCGATTTTTCGCTGGATATGGGCGGTGGAAGATTTTTTCCACCTTCCGAGCACTCGAATAAGAATCTACAGGAGATTCCGAATCTCTAGATACCACCCGCGATTCAAGACTCTTAAGAAAAACACCTCAAATATGCGTTTGAAAATCGTCATTTCAGGCTCTATTTTCGCGCCAATTCATTTTCGTCCTTGAAGAATGAACACAGATCGCGATGAATCGCTATACAGGCTGTGCTATCTCGAAAAATTCGCTATACAGGCTGTGCTTATGGAAAGCACTGATTTTCACCAGATTCTTTCTTCGAGAGATTTTCCGTCTGAATTTTTTATGGAAAAAGCACCCACTGCGAACCAATTAGAGAGTGGGATCTAATTTCGATAAAATGTCATACAGGGTGTGCGATTGACAATGAATTTACGATCATGTGATATTACGGGGTGCTCAATTTATAAGTAAATTTGATTTTTTTCGCGCAAATTCGAGTTTTTCGTGATTCTTCGGTGTGTTTCAGTTCTGAATTCGATAAAATATATTCGATTCATATACAGGGTGTCAGATCTGAGTAGCGCTGACATTCACCAGAGTTTTTCTCTAGCTTTCGTGCTTTTTCGCGTAAGGGAGCTGAATTCAATGAAATGTCATACAGGGTGTGCCATTAACAATGAATTCGCGATCGATTGATATACAGGGTGTGCAATTTACAAGTTCTTTCGGTATTTTTTGCACGCTTTCGTTGATTTTGTGCTCCTTCGAGGTTTTTTGGGTTCCTTTGGATTTTTTTCGTTCTTCCGTGTTACTTTGGGTTCTTTCATGTTTTTCCGCGTTTTTTCGTATTTGGTCGGGTTCTTTCTTGGTGGAATACACTGAACTTGAAACGATAGAGTTGAAACGATATTCTTTCGGTTTCTTTTTTATGATATAAGCACCCACTGCGAATCAATTATATACCGGGTGACCCATATGCATATTTCTTCAAGTTATCATGTTTTTCCACAAGTGGAGGCTAATTTCGATAAAATATCATACACGGTGTGCTATTTGCAATGAATTTGCGATCATGTGATATACGGGGTGAGCACTTTACAGGTTCTACTGTTTTTTTGCGCGCTCTCAAGTTTATTGTGTTCTTTCGGAATTTTTTATGGAAAAGTTATTTTCGATTCATATACGGGGTGTTACATAGGAGCTCCATAGAATAATTTCGATATTTTCTTCGTGGTATCCACTGAACTCGAATAGATGGAGTTACAACGATATTATACTTTTGGTTTTTTTTCACTGCTTATCAATTGTATACTGAGTGTCTCATATGCATTTTTCTTCAAGTTTTCTCGCTAAAGGTAGCTGATTTCGACAAAATGTTATACAGGGTGTGCAATTTAGAAGTACTTTTGTTTTTTTGCGCGCTTTCGGTTTTTTCTATTTCTCCGGGGTGTTTCGCGAGACTTCGACTTTTTTTGCGCGCTTTCAAGTTATATGAATTCTTTCAGGTTTTTTTCAGGTTCCTTTGGATTTTTTGTGTTACTTGGGGTTCTTTCGTGTTTTCTCGCGTTGTTTCGTGTATTTCGGTTTTTCTTTCGTGTAACTTCGGTTTCTTTCGTGTTTCTTCGGATTCTTCCGTGTTTTTCGCGTTTCTTCGTGTTTTTTCCAGTACTTTCATGTTTTTTCGCTTTCAACGGGTTTTTGACGTGTTTCGTGTTTCTGCGCGCTTCATTGATGTATGGGCCCTATTGATCTATGGTCTATATTGATCTATGGTCTATATTGATCTATGGGCCAATTGAACTACTGGCCTATTGAACTGCTGGCCTATTGAACTACTGGCCTATGGATCAACGGGCCTATTGATCTACCCGCTTACTAGTCTATTATATTAAAACGATAAGATCGGGAACCAGAGAAAAAATCGAAAACGGTCCCGTCAGGGACCCGGAAAGCGTAGCTTTCCGTGCGGCTCGCAGGGCCGCTCGAAAGGGAATCTTAAAACAGATCGAAAAGGCGTATCCTGATCTAGGAGAAGCGACCACGAAACCACCCCGGGCGCTCTTAAAGTGCCCGAAATTTTCAAACGAAAATCGTGAAAATGACGTTTTTCGCGAAATCGCCAAAAGTGCCCCGGAAAAAGGAAATAGGCTCCGAAGCCGAAACGCCCAGCGTCCCGGACTCGCCACATATTCCGAGAGCGAGGGCGTCCGGTTTCTTAGAATCCATTAGAACTCCGGAGCCCCCTATTTCTAGGCTAAAATCCCGTAAGTAAAACGACAATTTTTAGTTTCGCCAGCCCCGCGAAACGTCAAAATCACCCATGATGCTTTTGCTCAGTGTGGGCCTCTCGAGCATCTACACGCATTTTCGGCGGTAGAAAATGAAACTTCAGGAAATTCCCCATCTCTGGGTACCAATTTTCATATCCAAGTAGCGATGTAAGGCCGCGAATTCTTCATTCGAAATTCGGCAATTTCTACGGTGAAATGAGGCAAAATGTCAGAATTTCTCATACGATTCCGATGATAGCCGAATGCGAGCTCCAAATTTGAAAATACGGCATCAATTTTTCGCTCGATATGAGCGGTCGAAGATTTTTCAGGCCTTCCAAATGCTCGATTAAGAATCTACAGGAGATCCCGAATCTCTAGAGACCACTCACGTTTCACGAATCGCGAGAAAAACACCTCAAATATGCGTTTGAAAATCGTCATTTCAGGCTCTATTTTCGCGCTAATTCATTTTCGTCCTTGAAGAATGCACACAGATCGCGATGAATCGCTATACAGGCTGTGCTTATGGAAAGCACTGATTTTCACCAGATTCTTTCTTCGAGAGATTTTCCGTCTGAATTTTTTATGGAAAAAGCACCCACTGCGAACCAATTATAGAGTGGGATCTAAGTTCGATAAAATGTCAAACAGGGTGAACGATTTACAATGAATTTGCGATCATGTGATATACGAGGTGTTCAATTCACAAGTTAATTTGATTTTTTGAGCAAATTCGAGTTTTTGTGTTCCTTCGATGTGTTTTGGTTCTGAATTCGATAAAATATATTCGATTCATATACAGTGTGTCAGATCTGAGTAGCGCTGACATTCAACAGAGTTTTTCTCTAGCTTTCGTGCTTTTCCGCGTAAGGGAGCTGATTACGATAAAATGTCATACAGGGTGTGCAATTTACAATGTGTTTACGATCAGGTGATATACAGGGTGTGCAATTTAAAAGTTCTTTTTGTTGGTTTTTGTGCTCCCTCTGGGTTTTAAGCTTTCCTTCCAGTTTTTGCGCGCTTTCGTTGATTTTGTGCTCCTTCGGGTTTTTTGAGTTCCTTTTGATTTTTTCATTCTTTCGTGTTACTTTGGGTTCTATCATGCTTTTTCGCGTTTTTTCGTATTTGGTCAGGTTTTTTCTTGGTGGAATGCACTGAACTTGAAACGATAGAGTTATAAACGATTTTCTTTCGGTTTGTTTTTTATGATGAAAGCACCCACTGCGAATCAATTACATACGGGGTGTCCCATATGCATTTTTCTTCAAGTTCACTCGCGAATGGGAGCGGATTTCGGTATAATGTCATACAGGGTGTGCGATTCACAATGAATTTGCGATCGGGTGATATACGGGGTGTGCAATTTACAAGTAAGTTAATTTGATTTTTTGCGCAAATTCGAGTTTTTGTGTTGTTTCGGGGAGTTTTGGATCTTAATTCGATAAAATATATTCGATTCATATACAGGGTGTCAGATCTGAGTAGCGCTGACATTCATCAGAGTTTTTCTCTAGCTTTTGCGCTTTTCCGCGTAAAGGAGCTTAATTCAATGAAATCCCATACAGGGTGTGCCATTAACAATGATTTCGCGATCGATTGATATACAGGGTGTGCAATTTAAAAGTTCTTTCATTGTTTTTGCACGCTTTCGGTTTTTTGCTCTCCTCGGGGTTTTAAGCTTTCCTTCGAGTTTTTGCGCGCTTTCGGTGATTTTGTGCTCCTTCGGGGTTTTTCGGTTCCTTCGGATATTTTTCGTTCATTCGTGGTACTTCGGGTTCTTTCAAGTTTTTCCGTGTTTCGTCGGGTTCTTTCTTCGTGGAATGCACCGAACTTGAAACGATAGAGTTAAAACGATATTCTTTCGGTTTGTTTCTTATGATGAAAGCAGCCACTGCAAATCAATTATATACTGGGTGTCCCATATGCATTTTTCATCATGTTTTTTCACGTGTGAAAGCTAATTTCGGTAAAATGTCATACAGGGTGTGCGATTTACAATGAATTTGCGATCGGGTGATATACGGGGTGAGCACTTTACAAGTTCTTCTGTTTTTTTGCACGCTCTCAAGTTTTTGTGTTCCTTCGGGTTTTTTACGGAAAAATTATCTCCGAAACATATACGGGGTGTTACATAGGAGCTCCATAGAATAAATTTGATACTTCCTTCGTGGTAATTACTGAACTCGAATAGATGGAGTTACAACGATATTCTTTTGGTTTTTTTTTTCACTGCTAATCAATTGTATACTGAGTGTCTCATATGCATTCTCCTTCAAGTTTTCTCATGAATGGGAGCGGATTTCGATAAAATGTCATACAGGGTGTGCAATTTAGAATAAGTTTACGATCGGGTGATATACGGGGTGTGCAATTTACAAGTACTTTTGTGTTTCGGGTTTTTTCAGGTTCCTTTTTAGATTTTTGTGTTACTTGGTGTTCTTTCGTGTTTTCTCGCATTGTTTCGTGTAATTTCGGTTTCTTTCGTATAACTTCGGTTTCTTTCGTGTTTCTTCGGATTCCTTCGTGTTTTTTCGCGTTTCTCCGTGTTTTCTCCAGTTCTTTCAAGCTTTTTCGCTTTCAACGGGTAATTCGACGTGTATCGTGTTTCTGCGCGCTTCTTTGATGTATGGGCCCTATTGATCTGCGGTCTATATTGATCTATGGTCTATATTGATCCATGGGCCAATTGAACTACTGGCCTATTGAACTACTAGCCTATGGATCTACGGGCCTATGGATCTACGGGCCTATTGATCAACCCGCTTACTAGTCTAATATATTAAAATGATAAGATCGGGGACCAGAGAAAAAATCAAAATTGGTTCCGTTAGGGACCCGCGAGGCGTAGCCGAGCGTGAGAGACCCGCAGGGCCGAACCCGGGGCAATCTTAAAACAGATCGAAAAGGCGTATCCTCTTCTAGGAGAAGCGACCCCCAAAACCCCCGGGCGCTCTTAAAGTGCCCGAAATTTTCAAACGAAAATCGCGAAAATGACGTTTTTCGCGAAATCGCCTAAAGTGCCCCGGAAAAAAGGAAATAGGCTCCGAAGCCGCAACGCCCAGCGTACCGGACTCGCCACATATTCCGAGAGCGAGGACGTCCGGTTTCCTTAGAACCCATTAGAACTCCGGAGCCCCCCTATTTCTAGGCTAAAATCCCGTAAGTAAAACGGCAATTTTTAGTTTCGCCAGCCCCGCGAAACGTCAAAATCACCCATGATGCTTTCGCTCAATGCGGGCGATACAAGCCTCTAAACGCATTTTCGGCGGTAGAAAATGAAACTTGAGGAAATTCCCCATCTCTGGGTACCAATTTTCATATCCAAGTAGCGAGATAAGGCCGCGAATTCTTCATTCCAAATTCGGCAATTTCTACGGTGAAATGAAGCAAAATGTCATAATTTCTCATACGATTCCGATGATTGCCGAACGCGAGCTCCAAATTTGAAAATACGGCATCAATTTTTCGCTCGATATGGGCGGTCGAAGATTTTTCAGGCCTTCCAAATGCTCTATTAAGAATCTACAGGAGATTCCGAATCTCTAGAGACCACTCACGTTTCACGAATCGCGAGAAAAACACCTCAAATATGCGTTTGAAAATCGTCATTTCAGGCTCTATTTTCGCGCTAATTCATTTTCGTCCTTGAAGAATGCACACAGATCGCGATGAATCGCTATACAGGCTGTGCTATCTCGAAAAAATCGCCATACAGGCTGTGCTTATGGAAAGCACTAATTTTCAAAAGATTCTTTCTTCGAGAGATTTCGTGTTACTTAGGGTTCTATCATGTTTTCCGCGTTTTTTCGTATTTGCTCGGTTTCTTTCTTGGTGGAATGCACTGAACTCGAAACGATAGAGTTATAAACGATATTCTTTCGGTTTGTTTTTTATGAAGAAAGCACCCACTGCGAATCAATTATATACGGGGTTCAAGTTCTCTCGCGAATGGGAGCTGATTTCGGTATAATGTCATACAGGGTGTGCGATTCACAATGAATTTGCGATCGGGTGGTAAACGGGGTGTGCAATTTACAAGTTAATTTGATTTTTTTGCGCAAATTCGAGTTTTTGTGTTGTTTCGGGGAGTTTTGGATCTTAATTCGATAAAATATATTCGATTCATATACAGGGTGTCAGATCTGAGTAGCGCTGAAATTCACCAGAGTTTTTCTCCAGCTTTTGTGCTTTTCCGCGTAAGGGAGCTTAATTCAATGAAATCCCATACAGGGTGTGCCATTAACAATGATTTCGCGATCGATTGATATACAGGGTGTGCAATTTAAAAGTTCTTTCATTATTTTTGCACGCTTTCGGTTTTTTGTGCTCCCTCGAGTCTTAAGCTTTCCTTCGAGTTTTTTGCGCGCTTTCGGTGATTTTGTGCTCCTTCGGGGTTTTTTCGGTTCCTTTGGATATTTTTCGTTCATTCGTGGTACTTCGGGTTCTTTCAAGTTTTTCCGTGTTTCGTCGGGTTCTTTCTTCGTGGAATGCACCGAACTTGAAACGATAGAGTTAAAACGATATTCGTTCGGTTTGTTTCTTATGATGAAAGCACCCACTGCAAATCAATTATATACTGGGTGTCCCATATGCATTTTTCATCATGTTTTTTCACGTGTCAAAGCTAATTTCGGTAAAATGTCATACAGGGTGTACGATTTACAATGAATTTGCGATCGGGTGATATACGGGGTGAGAACTTTACAAGTTCTTCTGTTTTTTTGCGCGCTCTCAAGTTTTTTCAAGTTTTTGTGTTCCTTCGGGTTTTTACGGAAAAATTATCTTCGAAACATATACAGGGTGTTACATAGGAGATCCATAGAATAATTTTGATACTTTCTTCGTGGTAATTACTGAACTCGAATAGATGGAGTTACAACGATATTCTTTTGGTTTTTTTTTTCACTGCTAATCAATTGTATACTGAGTGTCTCATATGCATTCTCCTTCAAGTTTTCTCGCGAATGGGAGCGGATTTCGATAAAATGTCATACAGGGTGTGCAATTTACAATAAGTTTACGGTCGGGTGATATACGGGGTGTGCAATTTACAAGTACATTTGTGTTTCGGGTTTTTTCTGGTTCCTTCAGATTTTTTGTGTTACTTGGTGTTCTTTCGTGTTTTCTCGCGTTGTTTCGTGTAATTTCGAATTCTTCCGTATAACTTCGGTTTCTTTCGTGTTTCTTCGGATTCCTTCGTGTTTTTCGCGTTTCTCCGTGTTTTCTCCAGTTCTTTCAAGCTTTTTCGCTTTCAACGGGTAATTCGACGTGTATCGTGTTTCTGCGCGCTTCATTGATGTATGGGCCCTATTGATCTGCGGTCTATATTGATCTATGGTTTATATTGATCCATGGGCCAATTGAACTACTGGCCTATTGAACTACTGGCCTATGGCTCTACGGGCCTATTGATCAACGGGCCTATTGATCTACCCGCTTACTATTCTAATATATTGAAATGATAAGATCGGGAACCAGAGAAAAAAATCGAAAATGGTCCCGTCAGGGACCCGCGAAGCGTAGCCGAGCGTGAGAGACCCTGCAGGGCCGAACCCGGGGCAATCTTAAAACAGATCGAAAAGGCGTATCCTTTTCTAGGAGAAGCGACCCCGAAACCCGCCCCGGGCGCTCTTAAAGTGCCCGAAATTTTCAAACGAAAATCGCGAAATCGGCCATTTTCGCGAAATCGCCCAAAGGCGAAAAACGGGCGAAAGTACTCCTATGAAGCCGGAGCATCTCGCGGGAGAGGGGGTCGCTTTTTCTGGACGAGGAACGTCCCCATGCGTGGCTACGAGCTCAGCCCCGGAGCCCTCGAAATCTGTACGAAAATTATGCATATAAAACGGCAATTTTAGACTCGCGACTTCCCTGAAACGTCAAAAACCGCACCTACGTTTTCCTACCGTGCCGGTCGAAAACGATATAAATCGCCCCGCGATCGGTAGAAAACGAATCTACGTGAAATTTCCCATCTCTGGGTACCAATTTTCACATCCAAGTAGCGAGTCAAGGCCGGGGATATTCATTCCAAATTCGGCAATTTTCTCGATAATTTGAGGAGAAGTGTCATATTTTATCATACGATTCCGATGATAGCCGAACGCGAGCTCCAAATTTGAAAATACGGCATCAATTTTTCGCTCGATATGGGCGGTTGAAGATTGTTTGCGTTTTCCAAGCACTCGAATAAGAATCTACAGGAGATTCCGAATCTCTAGACAGCACCTGCGATTCACGAATCGAAAGAAAAACACCTCAAATAAGCGTTTCAAAATCGTCCTTTTTCAGTCCATTTTCGCACTAATTCGTTTTTTCCACCTTGAAGTGATATATTTCGATGTTCGTTCGAGCCCGGTCAGTTTTCATAAAATGTCAAACGACGAACGAGGAATAGATCATTTCAAGTATAAAATTGGTGGAATTGGACCGTTATAGGTAATATTATGCATTATATTCGTGTCTCATAACGATTTATTCCCTTTATTTTCAGTAAATAACATGAAGGAATATCAAAAAATAATACAATCGATGTCAATACGACGATATTATGTAAAGACGATCTGGAGTTGAAAAATTAGCTCGAAATTGGTTTAAAGAGAGGTTCTCAGGTATTTATTCGATTATAAATCAAAGATAAATCAATCAAGCGTATCGATTCATTTCAGTTATCTCTCAAGAATGAACGCATATGCGAAATATGAATATATTCATCATACATGTAAACAACGGATATTCTCAAAAGAACCTTCAAGCAGGTAGGATTTTCCTTACATAAAGTGTAACCCTTCTTTTAATTCAGTTCAAACGGCCTCAGAAATCACGGATAGACCGAGATTTTCCGTTTTGAATTCATTCATTTCATTCTGTCACAATTTCCCCACGGAGAAACCCGAACGGGTTTCGCGATTCAATCGTCTTGAAATCATAGACCTTGAGGCAATTGTATAGAATCACAGAATAAATAGTTGGAAACACAAAACTTCCGATCGACGATCGGATCTACTCGGTTCACGAAATTCCAAGTTCCCGATTACATCTTCGGACCATTATCGAATAATTTTTATTTTATCTTTGTGAAATTCACCGATTGCGAATTGATCGAATTGAAAGGATATTACTTTGGTTTTTTTTTATTGGAAAAAGCACCCAATGTGATTCAATTGTATTGTGAGTTATTTCGGCTGTTCGACTTACGGGTTCTTAATTCGATAAAATATTTTCGATTCATAAAAAGGGTGTCAGATCTGAGTAGCGCTGACATTCACCAGAGTTTTTCTCTAGCTTTCGTGCTTTTCAGCTTAAGCGAGCTGAATGCAATGAAATGTCATACAGGGTGTGCCATTAACAATGAATTCGCGATCGATTGATATACAGGGTGTGCAATTTACAAGTTCTTTCGGTATTTTTGCAAGCTTTCGGTTTTTTGTGCTCCTCGGGGTTTCAAGCTTTCCTTCGAGGATTTTTGCGCGCTTTCGTTGATTTTGTGCTCCTTCGAGGTTTTTTGGGTTCCTTTGGATTTTTTCGTTCTTCCGTGTTACTTTGGGTTCTTTCATGTTTTTCGTATTTGGTCAGGTTCTTTCTTGGTGGAATACACTGAACTTGAAACGATAGAGTTGAAACGATATTCTTTCGGTTTCTTTTTATGATATAAGCACCTACTGCGAATCAATTATATACCAGGTGACCCATATGCATATTTCTTCAAGTTATCATGTTTTTCCACAAGTGGAGGCTAATTTCGATAAAATGTCATACAGGGTGTGCTATTTACAATGAATTTGCGATCATGTGATATACAGGGTGAGCACTTTACAGGTTCTACTGTTTTTTTGCGCACTCTCAAGTTTATTGTGTTCCTTCGGAATTTTTAATGGAAAAGTTATTTTCGATTCATATACAGGGTGTTACATAGGAGCTCCATAGAATAATTTCGATATTTTCTTCGTGGTATCCACTAAACTCGAATAGATGGAGTTACAACGATATTATACTTTTGGTTTTTTTCACTGCTTATCAATTGTATACTGAGTGTCTCATATGCATTTTTCTTCAAGTTTTCTCGCTAATGGTAGCTGATTTCGACAAAATGTTATACAGGGTGTGCAATTTAGAAGTACCTTTGTTTTTTTGCGCGCTTTCGGTTTTTGTATTTCTCCGGGGTGTTTCGCGAGAATTCGACTTTTTGCGCGCTTTCAAGTTATATGAATTCTTTCAGGTTTTTTCAGGTTCCTTTGGATTTTTGTGTTACTTAGGGTTCTTTCGTGTTTTTTTCGTGTTTCGTGTAATTTCGGTTTCTTTCGTGTAACTTCGGTTTCTTTCGTGTTTCTTCGGATTCTTCCGTGTTTTTCGCGTTTCTTCGTGTTTTTTCCAGTACTTTCATTTTTTCTTTTTCAACGGGTTTTTGACGTGTTTCGTGTTTCTGCGCGCTTCATTGATGTATGGGCCCTATTGATCTATGGTCTATATTGATCTGTGGTCTATATTGATCTATGGGCCAATTGAACTACTGGCCTATTGAACTGCTGGCCTATTGATCTACTGGCCTATGGATCTA
Organism: Micraspis discolor; assembly: GCA_030674115.1. Taxonomy (NCBI): domain Eukaryota; kingdom Metazoa; phylum Arthropoda; class Insecta; order Coleoptera; family Coccinellidae; genus Micraspis; species Micraspis discolor. The sequence goes on from JARTUT010002217.1 coordinate 186,265, forward strand.
CGGCCCTATTGATCTACCCGCTTACTAGTCTATTATATTAAAACGATGAGATTGGGAACCTGAGAAAAAATCGAAAATGGTCCCGTCGGGGACCCGGAAAGCGTAGCTTTCGAGCAGCCCTGCAGGGCCGCTCGAGAGGGAATCTTAAAACAGATCGACAAGGCGTATCCTCCTCTAGGAGAAGCGACCCCAAAAACCCCCGGGCGCTCTTAAAGTGCCCGAAATTTTCAAACGAAAATCGCGAAAATGACGTTTTTCGCGAAATCGCCTAAAGTGCCACGGAAAAAGGAAATAGGCTCCGAAGCCGAAACGCCCAGCGTACCGGACTCGCCACATATTCCGAGAGCGAGGACGTCCGGTTTCCTTAGAACCCATTAGAACTCCGGAGCCCCCTATTTCTAGGCTAAAATCCCGTAAGTAAAACGGCAATTTTAGTTTCGCCAGCCCCGCGAAACGTCAAAATCACCCATGATGCTTTCGCTCAATGCGGGCGATATAAGCCTCTAAACGCATTTTCGGCGGTAGAAAATGAAACTTGAGGAAATTCCCCATCTCTGGGTACCAATTTTCATATCCAAGTAGCGAGATAAGGCCGCGAATTCTTCATTCCAAATTCGGCAATTTCTACGGTGAAATGAGGCAAAATGTCATAATTTCTCATACGATTCCGATGATAGCCGAACGCGAGCTCCAAATTTGAAATTACGGCATCAATTTTTCGCTCGATATGGGCGGTCGAAGAGTTTTCAGGCCTTCCAAGTGCTCGATTAAGAATCTACAGGAGATTCCGAATCTCTAGAGACCACTCACGTTTCACGAATCGCGAGATAAACACCTCAAATATGCGTTTGAAAATCGTCATTTCAGGCTCTATTTTCGCGCTAATTCATTTTCGTCCTTGAAGAATGCACACAGATCGCGATGAATCGCTATACAGGCTGTGCTATCTCGAAAAAATCGCTATACAGGCTGTGCTTATGGAAAGCACTGATTTTCAACAGATTCTTTCTTCGAGAGATTTTCCGTCTGAATTTTTATGGAAAAAGCACCCACTACGAACCAATTAGAGAGTGGGATCTAATTTCGATAAAATGTCATACAGGGTGTGCGATTTACAATGAATTTACGATCATGTGATATTACGGGGTGCTCAATTTATAAGTAAATTTGATTTTTTTCGCGCCAATTCGAGTTTTTCGTGTTTCTTCGGTGTGTTTCAGTTCTGAATTCGATAAAATATATTCGATTCATATACAGGGTGTCAGATCTGAGTAGCGCTGACATTCACCAGAGTTTTTCTCTAGCTTTCGTGCTTTTCCGCGTAAGCGAGCTGAATGCAATGAAATCTCATACAGGGTGTGCCATTAACAGTGCAATTTACAAGTTCTTTCATTATTTTTTGCACGCATTCGGTTTTTTGTTCTCCCTCGGGGTTTCAAGCTTTCCTTCGAGTTTTTTTGCGCGCTTTCGTTGATTTTGTGCTCCTTCGGGGTTTTTTGGGTTCCTTTGGATTTTTTTCGTTCTTTCGTGTTACTTTGGGTTCTTTCACGTTTTTCCGTGTTTGGTCGGGTTCTTTCTTCATGGAATGCACCGAACTTGAAACGATAGAGTTAAAACGATATTCTTTCGGTTTGTTTTTTATGATGAAAGCACCCACTGCAAATCAATTATATACAGGGTGTCCCATATGCATTTTTCTTCAGGTTTTCCCGCGAATGAAAGCTGATTTCGATAAAATGTCATACAGTGTGTGCTATTTACAATGAATTTGCGATCATGTGATATACGGGGTGAGCACTTTACAGGTTCTACTGTTTTTTCGCGCGCTCTCAAGTTTATTGTGTTCCTTCGGAATTTTTTATGGAAAAGTTATTTTCGATTCATATACGGGGTGTTACATAGGAGCTCAAGTTTTCTCGCTAATGGTAGTTGATTTCGACAAAATGTTATACAGGGTGTGCAATTTAGAAGTACTTTTGTTTTTTTGCGCGCTTTCGGTTTTTTTGTATTTCTCCGGGGTGTTTCGCGAGACTTCGAGTTTTTTTGCGCGCTTTCAAGTTATATGAATTCTTTCAGGTTTTTTCAGGTTCGTTTGGATTTTTGTGTTACTTGGGGTTCTTTCGTGTTTTCTCGCGTTGTTTCGAGTAATTTCGGTTTCTTTCGTGTAACTTCGGTTTCTTTCGGGTTTCTTCGGATTCTTCCGTGTTTATTCGCGTTTCTTCGTGTTTTTTCCAGTACTTTCATGTTTTTTCGCTTTCAACGCGTTTTTTGACGTGTTTCGTGTTTCTGCGCGCTTCATTGATGTATGGGCCCTATTGATCTATGGTCTATATTGATCTATGGTCTATATTGATCTATGGGCCAATTGAACTACTGGCCTATTGAACTGCTGGCCTATTGAACTACTGGCCTATGGATCTACGGGCCTATTGATCTACCCGCTTACTAGTCTAATATATTAAAACGATAAGATCGGGAACCAGAGAAAAAATCGAAACGGGTCCCGTCAGGGACCCGCGAGGCGTAGCCGAGCGTGAGGCCCGCAGGGCCGAACCCGGGGCAATCTTAAAACAGATCGAAAAGGCGTATCCTCTTCTAGGAGAAGCGACCCCGAAACCCGCCCCGGGCGCTCTTAAAGTGCCCGAAATTTTCAAACGAAAATCGCGAAATCGGCCATTTTCGCGAAATCGCCCAAAGGCGAAAAACGGGAGAAAGTACTCCTATGAAGCCGAAGCATCTCGCGGGGAGGAGAGGGTCGCTTTTTCTGGACGAGGAACGTCCCCATGCGTGGCTACGAGCTCAGCCGCGGAGCCCTCGAAATCTATACGAAAATTATGCATATAAAACGGCAATTTTTAGACTCGCGACTTCCTGAAACGTCAAAAACCACACATACGTTTTCCCTGCGTGCCGGTCGGAAACGATATAAATCGCCCCGCGATCCGTAGAAAACGAATCTACGTGAAATTTCCCATCTCTGGGTACCAATTTTCATATCCAAGTAGCGATATAAGGCCGCGAATTCTTCATTCGAAATTCGGCAATTTCCTCGAAAATTCGAGGAGAAGTGTCATAGTTTCTCATACGATTCCGATGATAGCCGAACGCGAGCTCCAAATTTGAAAATACGGCATCAATTTTTCGCTCGATATGGGCGGTCGAAGATTTTCCAGGCCTTCCAAGTGCTCGATTAAGAATCTACAGGAGATTCCGAATCTCTAGAGACCACTCACTTTTCACGAATCGCGAGAAAAACAACTCAAATATGCGTTTGAAAATCGTCATTTCAGGCTCTATTTTCGCGCTAATTCATTTTCGTCCTTGAAGAATGCACACAGTGTAACGTGCTAATTGCCACGTTAAGTAGTGATGGTGAGCATGAGACTCTACTCTTAATTTTCTCAGGGTGGGCTTGATTATCCCAGCAACAACACTCCCCTCGGTTTTTGACAAATATAATGAGTACAATAAAAAGATACAATATTAAATTACAAAATTGTGTCAAATGTCCAATCTCCCAAGTACAACACACATTAGGGACTTATCTCAACAATTGTCGAGCCTCCAAGCGCATCCTCCAATTTTCCAGATATAAGGTGAATTCCCACGAAGATGTTCTATGCCAAGGGATCAGTGCATGTAGATGGTTTCTGCACGAATTCTCTATCGTATTCAGACAGCTACTTGATACGATGCAATTCTCATCTCAGTCGAAGAAGGTGACCATGCCACAAGCTCAAATTAACAGTGCTCAATCCAGTGAAAGGACGCAGCTGAACAGCCTATGGTATAACTCATCTCAAAATCAAACTGTGATGTTCTTGGCTTCGTCATAAGATGCAATTTAACCCCCAGGAGGAGCTATATTAGAGTGAACAAGAGAGCATTAGAAAATACAAAGACATATATAACAGGGCTCCCTCTCGATTTCTTTTAGACAAATATAAACTGAATTATTGTAAAATCACATCAGAGCAACAAATTAAACCGAGAAGGAGTTCTGTCCTGAAGTTAATCGAGCTAAAGTAAAAATAAAAACATGCCCTCACATGAATAACCGAAAAACACCAAAATTCCATTTCCTGGGAGAGAATATTCACTTACCGAGAATGATCACGTACTTCTCGCAGATATTTAATTCGGAAAAGTTACACTTAGAAATTGATCTGTTTAATTTCTTCAGAATATGAACATGGAAACAGAACGTGAACAGAAATCCCTGAAGGCAACCGATAGAGGTTAGCTTCCGGAACACAGAAATAAGCATTGAGCACATACATCTTCTATAATGCATGGTATCGCGAGATCGTTTCAAGTCAGGGCGTACGAAAAAGGGTGCAAGCCGTTGCACACACCTCCTCCCAGGAAAGAAAATTTTTCAGAATGAGAAATTTTCCAATTAAAATCCCGAAATACAAGTCAAACTAAACAAATGTCATGAGATATGTGGTCACTGAGGGTGGCCAGATACCAAGATACGCCAAGGCAAGGAACTCGACGAGAGAGAACGCCCCAAGGTGTTTTCACAAAAAAAAAAGGTGAAAGATACCTATCTGCTGAAGGCAAATAGGTACCGACATGTCCAGCTTAGATATAAGGGAAAAAGAAAAATAAAATAAAACATAAACCGATTCAACAAAGGATATTAAATAATGGGCCGAGATTTTTATGATTTTCTTTACCTTTTTATGACTAAAAGAGAAACTTCTTCAAAACCCGAATCGAAGGTCTCGAATAAGGTGCTGGACAAGAAGGACTTTTTTAACCAAGGTCGCATCCTCCACGACCCCATCACATCCTAGAGTGGTGATGTCCGAATCGGTAGCGTCAAAATTGGGAAATGTCAAAATCCGTAATAAAAGACAACATTGGGTAAAAGTCAAAGGTCCTCGTGGGCAAAAAGCTACGGCTTGATGCACGACCAGCGACAGGTCACACTCTTCGTGAGTCTAGCGGGATACATAGAGACACAAGTAGGTATATAGAAAAGATAAAAACTAACGTCAAAATCGGGAGATGTCAAAATCGATAAACGTCAAAATCAGATATATGTATAGTTATCAACACGTCAGATGTTCGACGGTCACATTCCCAGGCCTATGGCGGATCCAAAACACCCCTCCGTCACCAGGGTACCACAGCTTAATTTATTGGGCGCCAGCAAGCATAAGCTTACAGAGACAAAATCGAGATAAGGAATCATAGAAAAGATACATACGACAAGGCAAACCAAGATATGTACGACAAGGTAAGGTAAGACATATATACGATAAGGTAAGGTAAGATATGTACGATAAGGTAAGGTAAGATGTGCACGATAAGGTAAGATATGTACCTCGCGGCAAGGCAAGATACATTGCGACAAAATAAGGCAAGATACCCACGGTAAGACAAAGTAAGATATGTGATATAAGGCAAGGTAAGATATCCGCGGCAAGATAAGACAAGATATGTATGATAAGATCAGACAAGATATCTACGACAAAATAAGGTAAGCCTCAATTCTTTCAATCCGGTACATAAGAAAACGTCAGAGTGTCACTCGACGTCAAATTCAAAAACAACTCCAAAATACACCGGCGGTTACACCAAAGAGGGCTTATCAGCTGCATATCCGCAATGTACTCCAGACAGATCAATGGCAACACTCGCAAAGAAGATTCGTAACCTGCGAGATTTGAAGAAAATACAAGCACCAAAGGCCAAAAGGAACCTCCACAGGGTCCAACCAAACATGGCTAAACCACAAAAACACAAGATAATGCAAGCAACAACTGCCAATCGAAAAGGGGTGCACCAGAAAGAAAGAGTTTAAGGAGGCAAAGGTCACAATCGTGCTACTCATGATCATCCCCGCCAGAGCTGGTGGACTCCCGACGAGTTAGGTCCTGCTTAAGATGCTTGACATGAAAGTTGCCCAACTTGTGTCCGTTCTGATCCTTCAGGCCATAGACCAATGGAGACACCACTTTATCAACAATACAGGGAACATACTTAGGAGCCAGTTTCGCAGAAAACTTGTTGGAGGCATCCGAAAGGACAAAGTTCTTTTTCCAAACCCTATCACCTACCGCAAAACGAACGTCACGCTTCCTCAGATTATATCGACATGCATTTTTCTTATACGCATCTAATAGTCTATGTTGGACAGTGTCGTAAATCTCCGGAAGTTCTTTGAGCTGCAGAGATGGATCCAAAAGCTTGTTCTCCACTTCAACCAGATTGCGAGCATTATCTGAAATCAATCCAAAAAATGCGCCATCTGTAGGGACGTTTCTATGAAAACACAAGTAAGAAGGGAATAACCAGTAACCTCATGTTTGGCCAACCTAATAGCCTGAGCAATCTGGTGAATGTTTTGGTCCCAGGTGTTATGATTCTCATCTATAAAGGATCTTATGGCAGTTGTTATCGTTTTGTTTACTCGCTCAGTAGGATTTATTTGAGGAAAATACCTCGCATTGTACCATATTTTCTGTACTCTATACCTCTCGATCAAGCTCTTGAACTCCTAGAAACAAACTGAGATCCATTGTCCACCACTACTATCTGAGGAACCCCAAAGATAAGGAAAACCTGATTCTCAACAAAGCTGGCAACAGCCCTAGCGGTAGCTCTAGCCATAGGATGCACCAAGACAAATTTCGTAAACCAATCCGTAACCACGAGAACATACTGGTTCCCACCTTTTGACCTAGGATATGGACCTATTAAATCCGCAGATATCAGTTGAAGAGGATGATTGATGTTTCGGTAATTTCCCGTCAAACTAGCTTGCGGCAAATTATCAGACTTACAGGAAGCACACACCCCACATCTACGAACGTAAGCTTTCACGGAGTTTCTCATCTTAGGCCAATAGTACAATTGAGACAATCTAGAGAGGGTCTTAAAAACACCAAAATGTCCAGCCAAGGGATCGTCATGATATTTCTTTAAAAGCTCCAATCTGTTCGCCGTCGGAACCACAATTTTCCATTCCGGAGAGTTATCCGAGAACCTGGACCTACACATAATATGCTTGTATAAAACACCCTCAGAGACCCTAAAATCAGGAAAGGACTCAGGGTTCCTTCCAACTCTGTCACACATGTCACGATACCAACTATCTGTTTTCAAGGTACCAAGATCAAGAACAGCCACCTCAGGGATTCGCGACAAGGAATCAGCCACTCCGATGGACTATCTTAAAGCGATGGCAAGATAATCGAACCATCCACCTAGCAATTCTGGGAGAGGGATTTTTCATTGAGTGTAGCCACTGCAAGGAAGAGTGGTCTGTTATCACCGTGAACTCAGTTCCCTCAATGTAAGGGCGAAATCGATCGATAGAAAGTAGAACGGCGAGAAGCTCCTTCTCCGTCGTGGTGTAGTTTCGCTGAGACTTTGACAAGGATTTGCTGAAATATGCTATGGGATGTTCAACACCATCGGTTTCCTGAAAGAGTACACTTCCCACACCAACATCTGAGGCATCACAAGCAAGAATAAAGCGCCTGGAGAAATCCGGACTGGCCAAAATGGGAGTCGTGGTGAGCAACTGCTTTATCTTTATGAAGGCAGTGTTAGCATCATCTGTCCATTGCACAGGTTGTCCCCTCCTACGACCCTTCAAAAGGTCCAAAATAGGAGAACAGACACTAGAAAAATCCTTCAGAAATCGCCTATAATATCCAATGAGACCAATTAATCGCCTAATCTGAGTGGTGTTAGTGGGGACAGGATATTCCAAAATAGATCTAACCTTATCAGGGTCCGTTCGTAGACCATGCTCATCCACCAAAAATCCCAGGAATTTGAGTGAGGGACGACAGAACTGACATTTTTCAAAGTTGACAGTAAGGTTGGCTTCTCTAAGACGGTTGGCAAGATCTTTCAACACTCTAACATGGGTCTCGAAATCAGGGGTGACAATAATTACATCATCCAGATAATAAAACACATACGGTTCCAGTGATGAACCTATGACCATGTCCATGAGACGACACATAGCCTGGGAGGCATTATTCAGACCAAAAGGAAGAACTTTAAAACAAAAGAGACCACGACCTTGAACAGCAAATGTAGTCTTCAACTTGGACTCATCATCAAGAGGAATTTGAAAGAAAGCAGACTTCAGATCCACTGAGGACAAAAAGGAGGCATTGCTCACCTTACTAATTATAGTTTCAATCAAAGGCATTGGATATGAATCAGGAGGGTAACAGAATTCAGCTTTCTGCCATCAAAACAAACTCTATATGATCCATCCTTCTTATTCACCAACCAAAGAGGAGACGACCAAGGAGAAACAGTGGTAACAGGCTCAATGATATCGAGTTCTAGCATCTCGTCTATCTGTCTATTGAGGACAGACTGCATAGCAGGTGAGAGGGGATATTGACGCTGACGTATCGGAGATCCCTCCGTCTTAATGGAGTGTGTTAGAAGATGAGTTCTACCTATTTTATCCTTCGGTCCAACTATTCGAAATTGATCAATGACTTCCTCCAAGTTACATCTCTGAGCCGGAGTCAAGGCATCAGCAGGTCTAATCACATGAACAGCAGATGAATTTAGCACTGAAGAATTATAAGAGGAATCAGTGAAGTTCAGACTAAGGTTGAAAGTCTGAATAAAATCCATCCCAAGAATCATTTCCTGAGAAATGGAAGGAATAACCAACACCCTAACAGGTCTCGAGACATCATCCAATTCAATACTCAGAGTAACATAACCCAGAGTACTCTGCAAAGTTCCATCAGCGGTGGTGACATGTAAGGAAACATCATAATTCAAAGGTAAATTCAACTTCAGCAAAAACAACGACGGTGAACCAATAATCGACACATTACTACCGCTATCCAATAACGCTAAGATACTTTCAGAAGAAATCTTCACTCTAAGATAAGGTCTATTATCATCAAAAACTCTCTATCAAGGGACACACAGAATGAGTAAGAGGCTCTGGCTGGGAAGTTAAGGGATGTGTTTTCTCAGCTGAACAGAAGGCTTTGATTTTCAGCAACCAATCATTAAAATCCTCACGATCAAATGTACCTACAATGTTGTGCCGCTTGGACCTGGACTTCTGGCAGGGTCTAAATGAGGAATCACGCCCTCTGCCATAACGTGACCAGCATCTGCGTTATTTGAACACTTAGGGCACCTCGATTTTATGAGATTTTTGGCTCCACAGCCATAACAAAATATATTCCGACGCCTCACATCATGATGAGTACTTATGTCCAGTCTTGTCGCAATTCCAGCATGTAATCAAGTTAACCTGAGAAACTTCACGAGACTTCACGGTGCTCAACCCAAGAGTAGCCTCCACTCTTTTACACAAGGAGGTCAGATCAGACAGAGTATCAATATCTCTCAAAACCAATGCCCTCACATAGTCCGGTAGCAAATTCGATCTAATAATCCTAACCATCTCTACCTCAGGAATTTTAACATTTAAACGATAAAATTGGGCTTCCATCGAGGATATAAAAACTCCAACACTTTCCCGTGAACGCTGCTTTCTCGATTTGATTTCATCGAGTAGAACCTGATCATAATTTGTATGCAAAAAGCATCCTTGAGCGCATCCACCATTTCCGACCACGTGCTGAAAGATTTTCTAACGAAGTGATTGTGCCACCAAGTCCAGTCATCTGACTCAAATAAATCTGAAGCCGAGGCAAATAGGTCCTCATCAGAACAGCCACGAGAGATCTTTAAAGTATCCAAAAGTTCGAGAAATGGTACGAGTGGCTCTATTCCAGAAAATTTTCTGATGTTCCATTTATAAACAGGCACTTTACTACTAGATGATTGTACACAAGAGGAAGAGTGAGAAGTTAGAGTGACAGGATCCGAAAGAACGGAGGTAGCAGTTTTAGTCGAGAGCTTGTGGTCATGGAAATCTGCCTCTAAGTCAATAATCTTAAGCCTAATGTCATGCTTTTGACTCTCCAAGTTATCGTCCTCAAGTGAAATGCGTTTCAAGCGACCAGCACAGTGAGATAACCTATCCTCAATTTTGGCCAAATCGGTAAGGCCAGACTTATGAGTTAATTTAGATATGCTCGATTCTAAATCGGAAATCGAAAAGAAAGCTCATGAAAGTCATCCTCTACACAAAAAATACTCCGATACTCAGAAGGACCTCCATCCCTCTCTGCTTGTGCCAAAGACCTCTCAAAATCTTACGATTAAATTCAACGGTTCTCCTGTCATCCCTGCCCAAGCGTATCGCAACCTCATAAGAGAGTTCATGACTCTTTAAGGAGTCCGGATTCATGACTTCAAAAATTTTTTTAGATATAAGATAATAATTGGAGTTAAAAAAGCACAAAATGATAACAGTCAAGGCACGTGATAATAGTAAACAGAAAGGAATATAACATCAACTCATGCAATAGCAAAATATATAAATGTAGATAACGAAATACTATGAGAGACTGGTTTTGTTGTTATAAGTGAGATTAATTTGTTGCCAGGTTCCTCGAGTCCCACGTTTGAGCGCCAATGTGTAACGTGCTAATTGCCACGTTAAGTAGTGATGGTGAGCATGAGACTCTACTCTTAATTTTCTCAGGGTGGGCTTGATTATCCCAGCAACAAAACTCCCCTCGGTTTTTGACAAATATAATGAGTACAATAAAAAGATACAATATTAAATTACAAAATTGTGTCAAATGTCCAATCTCCCAAGTACAACACACATTAGGGACTTATCTTAACAATTGTCGAGCCTCCAAGCGCATCCTCCAATTTTCCAGATATAAGGTGAATTCCCACGAAGATGTTCTATGCCAAGGGATCAGTGCATGTAGATGGTTTCTGCACGAATTCTCTATCGTATTCAGACAGCTACTTGATACGATGCAATTCTCATCTCAGTCGAAGAAGGTGACCATGCCACAAGCTCAAATTAACAGTGCTCAATCCAGTGAAAGGACGCAGCTGAACAGCCTATGGTATAACTCATCTCAAAATCAAACTGTGATGTTCTTGGCTTCGTCATAAGATGCAATTTAACCCCCAGGGAGGAGCTATATTAGAGTGAACAAGAGAGCATTAGAAAATACAAAGACATATATAACAGGGCTCCTCTCGATTTCTTTTAGACAAATATAAACTGAATTATTGTAAAATCACATCAGAGCAACAAATTAAACCGAGAAGGAGTTCTGTCCTGAAGTTAATCAAGCTAAAGTCAAAATAAAAACGTGCCCTCACATGAATAACCGAAAAACACCAAAATTCCATTTCCTGGGAGGGAATATTCACTTACCGAGAATGATCACGTACTTCTCGCAGATATTTAATTCGGAAAAGTTACACTTAGAAATTGATCTGTTTAATTTCTTCAGAATATGAACATGGAAACAGAACGTGAACAGAAATCCTGAAGGCAACCGATAGAGGTTAGCTTCCGGAACACAGAAATAAGCATTGAGCACATACATCTTCTATAATGCATGGTATCGCGAGATCGTTTCAAGTCAGGGGCGTACGAAAAAGGGGTGCAAGCCGTTGCAACAGATCGCGATGAATCGCTATACAGGCTGTGCTATCTCGAAAAAATCGCTATACAGGCTGTGCTTATGGAAAGCACTGATTTTCACCAGATTTATTCTTCGAGAGATTTCGTGTTACTTGGGGTTCTATCATGTTTTCCGCGTTTTTTCGTATTTGGTCGGTTTCTTTCTTGGTGGAATGCACTGAACTCGAAACGATAGAGTTATAAACGATATTCTTTCGGTTTGTTTTTTATGAAGAAAGCACCACTGCGAATCAATTATATACAGGGTGTCCCATATGCATTTTTCTTCAAGTTCTCTCGCGAATGGGAGCTGATTTCGGTATAATGTCATACAGGGTGTGCGATTCACAATGAATTTGCGATCGGGTGATATACGGGGTGTGCAATTTACAAGTTAATTTGATTTTTTTGCGCAAATTCGAGTTTTTGTGTTGTTTCGGGAGTTTTGGATCTTGATTCGATATAATATATTCGATTCATATACAGGGTGTCAGATCTGAGTAGCGCTGACATTCATCAGAGTTTTCTCCAGCTTTTGCGCTTTTCCGCGTAAGGGAACTTAATTCAATGAAATCCCATACAGGGTGTGCCATTAACAATGATTTCGTGATCGATTGATATACAGGGTGTGCAATTTACAAGTTCTTTCGGTATTTTTGCAAGCTTTCGGTTTGTTGTGCTCCCTCAGGGTTTCAAGCTTTCCTTCGAGTTTTTGCGCGCTTTCGTTGATTTTGTGCTCCTTCGAGGTTTTTGGGTTCCTTTGGATTTTTTCGTTCTTCTGTGTTACTTTGGGTTCTTTCATGTTTTTCCGCGTTTTTCGTATTTGGTCGTGTTCTTTCTTGGTGGAATACACTGAACTTGAAACGATAGAGTTGAAACTATATTCTTTCGGTTTGTTTTTTATGATATAAGCAACCACTGCGAATCAATTATATACCGGGTGACCCATATGCATATTTCTTCAAGTTATCATGTTTTTCCACAAGTGGAGGCTAATTTCGATAAAATGTCATACAAGGTGTGCTATTTACAATGAATTTGCGATCATGTGATATACGGGGTGAGCACTTTACAGGTTCTACTGTTTTTTTGCGCGCTCTCAAGTTTTTGTGTTCCTTCGGAATTTTTATGGAAAAGTTATTTTCGATTCATATACGGGGTGTTACATTGGAGCTCCATAGAATAATTTCGATATTTTCTTCGTGGTATCCACTAAACTCGAATAGTTGGAGTTACAACGATATTATACTTTTGGTTTTTTTTTCACTGCTTATCAATTGTATACTGAGTGTCTCATATGCATTTTTCTTCAAGTTTTCTCGCTAATGGTAGCTGATTTCGACAAAATGTTATACAGGGTGTGCAATTTAGAAGTACTTTTGTTTTTTTGCGCGCTTTCGGTTTTTTTGTATTTCTCCGGGGTGTTTCGCGAGACTTCGAGTTTTTTTGCGCGCTTTCAAGTTATATGAATACTTTCAGGTTTTTTTCAGGTTTCTTTGGATTTTTTGTGTTACTTGGGGCTCTTTCGTGTTTTCTCGCGTTGTTTCGTGTAATTTCGGTTTTTTTTCGTGTAACTTCGGTTTCTTTCGTGTTTCTTCGGATTCTTCCGTGTTTTTTCGCGATTTTCCAGTACTTTTATGTTTTTTCGCTTTCAACGGGTTTTTTGACGTGTTTCGTGTTTCTGCGCGCTTCATTGATGTATGGGCCCTATTGATCTATGGTCTATATTGATCTATGGTCTATATTGATCTATGGTCTATATTGATCTATGGTCTATATTGATCTATGGGCCAATTGAACTACTGGCCTATTGAACTGCTGGCCTATTGAACTACTGGCCTATGGATCTACGGGCCTATTGATCTACCCGCTTACTAGTCCATATAATAATAGCGATAAGATCGGGAACCAGAGAAAAAAATCAAAGTTGGTCCCGTCAGGGACCCGCGATGCGTAGCCGAGCGTGAGGCCCGCAGGGCCGAACCCGGGGCAATCTTAACACAGATCGAAAAGGCGTATCCTCTTCTAGGAGAAGCGACCCCGAAGCCCCCCCCGGGCGCTCTCAAAGTGCCCGAAATTTTCAAACGAAAATCGCGAAATCGGCCATTTTCGCGAAATCGCCCAAAGGCGAAAAACGGGCGAAAGTACTCCTATGAAGCCGGAGCATCTCGAGGGGTGGAGGGGGTCGCTTTTTCTGGACGAGGAACGTCCCCATGCGTGGCTACGAGCTCAGCCGCGGAGCCCCTCGAAATCTATGCGAAAATTATGCATATAAAACGGCAATTTTTAGACTCGCGACTTCCTGAAACGTCAAAAAACACACCTACGTTTTCCCTTCGTGCCGGTCGAAAACGATATAAATCGCCCCGCGATCGGTAGAAAACGAATCTACGTGAAATTTTCCATCTCTGGGTACCAATTTTCACATCCAAGTAGCGAGTCAAGGCCTCGAATTCTTCATTCCAAATTCGGCAATTTACTCGAAAATTCGAGGTCAAGTGTCACAATTTCTCATACAATTCCGATGATAGCCCAACGCAAGCTGCAAATTTGAAAATTCGGCATCAATTTTTCGCTCGATATGGGTGGTGGAAGATTGTTAGCGCCTTTCAAGCACTCGAATAAGAATCTACAGGAGATTACGAATCTCTAGTCTAGAGAGTCTAGTCGATTCGTGAACCGCAGGTGCTGTCTAGAGTCTAGACAGCACCTGCGGTTCACGAATCGAAAGAAAAACACCTCAAATAAGCGTTTCAAAATCGCCATTTTTCAGTCTATTTTCGCGCAAATTCATTGCCCTCTCCGAGCTCCGATCCAACTAATGATACTCTATGTCAAAATCCGACACACTTAGTTTATTCAGGGAAATCGGCTAAGCACTCTGTTCATGAATACACGTTCAGACCTTTTTCGAATAATTTTTATTTCACCTTTTAAAATTGATGGAGTTGAAACGATATTCTTTGGGTTTATTTTTCATGGAAAAATTATTTTCAATTCATATACAGGGTGTTACATAGGAGCTTTATCGAATAATGTTTATACTACCTTTGTGGAATGCACCGATTGCGATCGAATGATATACGTGCTGTGCAAATTGGAAGCACTGACTTTCACCAGAGTCTTTCTTCGAGAGATTTTCCGTCTGAATTTCTTATGGAAAAAGCACCCACTGCGAATCGATCATATAGTGGGTGTCCCAAATGCATTTTCTTCATGGTTTTTCGCGTATGGAATCTAATTACGATAAAATGTCATACAGGGTGTGCGATTTACAATGAATTTGCGATCGGGTGATATACGGGGTGAGCACTTTACACACTGTCATACAGGGTGTGCAATTTACAGAGAGTTTACGATCGGGTGATATACAGGGTGTGCAATTTATAAGTACTTTTGTTTCTTTGCGTGCTTTCGTTTTTTTTTATTTCTCTGGGGTGTTTCGCGTGACTTCGAGTTTTTTTGAGCGCTCTCAAGTTATATGTATTTTTCGGGTTTTTTCAGGTTCCTCTGGATTTTTGTGTTACTTGGGGTTCTTTCGTGTTTTCTCGCGTTGTTTTGTGTAATTTCGGTTTCTTTCGTGTAACTTCGGTTTCTTTCGTGTTTCTCCGGATTCTTTCGTGTTTTTCGCGTTTCTTCGTGTTTTTCCAGTTCTTTCAAGTTTTTCGCTTTCGACGGGTATTTTGACGTGTTTCGTGTTTCTGCGCGCTTCATTGATGTATGCGCCCTATTGATCTGTGATCTATATTGATCTATGGTTTATATTGATCTATGGTCTATATTGATCTATGGTCTATATTGATCTATGGTCTATATTGATCTATGGTCCATTATGATCTATGGTCTACAGTGATCTATGGGCCTATTGATCTACCCGCTTAATAGTCCATATAATAATAGCAATAAGATCGGGAACCAGAGAAAAAAATCAAAGATGGTCCCGTCAGGGACCCGCGAGGCGTAGCCGAGCGTGAGGATTCGCAGGGCCGAACCCGGGGCAATCTTAAAACAGATCGAAAAGGCGTATCCTCTTCTAGGAGAAGCGACCCCGAAACCCCCCGGGCGCTCTTAAAGTGCCCGAAATTTTCAAACGAAAATCGCGAAATCGGCCATTTTCGCGAAATCGCCTAAAGGCGAAAAACGGGCGAAAGTACTCCTATGAAGCCGGAGTGTCTCGCGAGGAGGAGGAGGTCGCTTTTTCTAGACGAGGAAGGTCCCCATGAGTGGCTACGAGCTCAGCCGCGGAGCCCCTCGAAATCTATACGAAAATTATGCATATAAAACGGCAATTTTTAGATTCGCGACTTCCTGAAACGTCAAAAACCACACCTACGTTTTTCCTCCGTGCCGGTTGAAAACGATATAAATCGCCCCGTGATCGGTATAAATCGAATCTACGTGAAATTTGCCATCTCTGGGTATCAATTTTCATATCCAAGTAGCGAGTCAAGGCCGGGGACATTCATTCCAAATTCGGCAATTTTGTCGAAAATTCGAGGTCAATGTCACAATTTCTCATACGATTCCGATGATAGCCGAACGCGAGCTGCAAATTTGAAAATCCGGCATCAATTTGTCGCTCGAAATGGGTGGTGGAAGATTGTTAGCGCCTTCCAAGCACTCGAATAAGAATCTACAGGAGATTCCAAATCTCTAGACAGCACCTGCGGTTCACGAATCGAAAGAAAAACACCTCAAATAAGCGTTTCAAAATCGTCATTTTTCAGTTTATTTTTGCGCGAATTCATTGCCCTCTCCGAGCTCCGATAATCCCAATATATTAAAAACAATAAGGAATATTTCTGTGGTAATCCACAGAAGGAGATCGAAAAACTTTGGGTCGGCGAGGGGTTCAGAAATGCGATCTCGCGAGCGAAGCGAGCACCGTAAAGTTCATGAGACGGACTTTCGTTAGGTGCATTTCACATGCCTATACGACCACGCTAACATTTTCAAAAAAATTATCTAAAACACCGATTTCCCGGTTTTACGCGAAAGATGGTCCGGTAAAGTTGAAAAAGGCTTTTTCCTCTGACGCGATCAGGAAAAGCCGTTTTCATATGTGTCTTCCCCGAGAATCGGACCTTTGGATAGAGCTATTCATATATTCCAATCGCAAGTAAAAGTATTTTAAATTAATTGCTGAAAATAGCTTACTTCGGCTCAAACACAAATTTCCAGATCATCAGTCACGTCCGACGTTCACAGAACATTGTCACATATTTTCAATTACAATTTTAATCCATACTCCGTATAATATTTTGAAAATTCTTCAATTCATACGATTCGTAAGAACCCTGGTGAGGTATTCTCTTATATTTTAACAGTCTACGATGTGTATTTAGGAAATTCAAAAATTTACCCAGCATAGAATCAGTTTTACAATCCTTAGCCAATTCATTTCACCCCTGTCGATTTCTACTCTAAATGACAATTGTCGTTGACATTCTAATCTTATGTATTGTAATCATACTTTTATTTATGTATGATTGTAATCGTAACCAAACAATAAACTAATCCAAATGGATATTTTGCAGATAGCAGATAATATTTTATTCGGGTTGTACATTTCACTCCAAGAAACATAGGAACGATCCTGTAAAATTCATCATGCCTTCTGATCAAAAAATCCTTCTTTCACCATCAGATACTTTCCATCAAGTTTTTACAGATCCAAGGATTAATATTGTCTCTAATATTTGTAAAACTGAAGGTCATTATAACTAACTATATTACTATCTAAGGTTTCTAAAAAAATGAACCTACAAGGATAAATATAACCTCTTATATTCTGTAAAACTGAAGGTAATATTTCATTATTTACATTTAACTTCCTTACATATTAAATGAACTGTCAAATCATACAAATCCTCAATATGCATGAAAAATCCATTTACCTGGATTTGAAGTTACTCACATACCTAATTTTCATAATTTAAAGTCCTTGGATTTGCAGATAATAATTCATTCAGGTTATTTCAGTTGTCTTTTCAGAAAGAAACATAGCAAGGACCCTGTGAAATGATTGTGATCTTAAAAAAGGGAAAAATCTTTCTTTCGTCATTAGACTCATGGCTCCAGACTAAGAAGTCTGCCTTTGGCAGTTTACGTCATCACATTCTACCCATAATCAAGCAGAACAGTTGATCAAGATTCCATCGCTTTGCAATTTCCTCTTATTATTTCGATAATCTACATCCACAAAATTACTATGTGACCTTCCCTATACTCTAAATGGAATCTTCAATCCTACTTTAGCTTTACTATATATGAAAAAAAAAAATAGCGTGGATAGCATCTACTTTTTCATATATAATACCCTTTGATAATTAAAAGACTTTGCAATGATACAAGCTAAAATTTTGTCAGAATCAAGTTACATGCTAATTCAACATCTGCAGATACTTTCCTGCTTATTATAGAATAAAATAGTTACTTATACTCAAGTGTTCAAATAATCATTATCTATATAATAATTTATAATATTACAATTCAACTACAAAAAATATTATTTTCACTACATTAATTTATTCACAGTAATCTTTACTTCATATCTTGCAG
This sequence comes from Micraspis discolor, assembly GCA_030674115.1. Classification (NCBI taxonomy): domain Eukaryota; kingdom Metazoa; phylum Arthropoda; class Insecta; order Coleoptera; family Coccinellidae; genus Micraspis; species Micraspis discolor. Next base: position 204,344 of record JARTUT010002217.1, read on the forward strand.
TTTTTCATCCTAATCAAAGTAAGATAATCTAATTTTCTACTGATATATCAAAATCATTGTTTTTTTTGCATCTACTTCCAATATTTCAAATGAATGAAATTTCATGGCAGTATCCCAGAGACTACTTATAATTAGTGAAGGTATGGTAAGTTACCTTGAAAGTCACGAAGGATCATTTCTCCTTAAGAGTCACAACACATAGACAGTTCTTCAATTCCTTTGGTCTAAAACATACATTTTGAATATGTTAGCATTAGATAAAAATAAAGCTTACCTGTTCCCTATGCATACGAGAACAACTGATGAAAATAATCATCATTATTCCGTACATTCAAAAACTATTTAATTCTTTTCCTTAAGAAATCGATTTTATAGAATCTGTCAAAAGCGATCATTGTTTTGTTTTTTTTTGGTACTGATGACATATCACGCCATAGAAGAGAGTAATTATCTATATCCCTTGCTATAAGTGAAGCGAATTTAAGAGAATGCACGGTTAAGTTAATGCAAGTCGCGTTCTGTGTGAATATACAGGGGTTAGGAAGAATATTTTTGTTTTTTTTCTGGCAATTACAATTTTCTATCTGAGAAACGAGTTTTCTCGAAAATGTTCTGTTTATTATCACGAATTTCAATTCTTACTCCTCCAAGTGGCAGATTTTATGGTAAAGTTGCGGAAACCCTTAGTAATTAAAACGTAGTTAATATTATTTGCTTTTTTCACTCTCGCTTCTTAGAAGTGTTGTGGCAAATTAAAATAACAATTTTTTTTTTTGGAACACAGTGATTCATTTTTTTTTGCTGTAAAATTGCTGAACTCTTGCTATCGCTCAATTCTCTTCAGCAAAAAAATATTGCTGTCGAAATTTTTCATTATATTGAATTATTTGTTATGAGCATAGCTCTCTGTGGATACTATACTTTTTTCGGTTTTATTCGCGTTTTTTCGAGATTTCTCTGCGTTTCTGCAGGTTTTGTTGAGTTTCTTCAGACTTTTTTGTGTGCGTTCAGATTTTTTGCGTTCCCTCGGGATTTTTGAGTTCTTTCAGGGTTTGTTAAGTTTCTTCGAGATTTTTTGCGTGCTTTCAGGTTTCTTACCGTCCATCGGGTTTTTTGAGTTTTCGGGATATTTGGCGTGCTTTCAGTTTTTTTTTTGCGTTTTTTTTGGAATATTTTGCGTGCTTTCAGATTTTTTACGTTCCTTCGGGGTTTAATATGTTCTTTTGAACTTTTTCACGTTCCTATGAGGTTTTATGGTTTCTTTACTGTTTCGTAGCACTCTTCGGTTTTTTACGTTTCTTGTGTTTTTTGCTGAGTTTCGTGTTTTCGCGAGCTTCATTGATCTATGGGCTACATTGAGCTACCTGCCAATGGTTCTACTGGCACATGGAACAACTAGCTTATGGATCTACTGGCCTAAGGATCTACTGGCTTATGGATCTATTGGTCCATAGATCTACTGGCGTTCTTTCGTGTTTTTTTCGTGTTTCTTCGCGTTCTTTTGTGTTTCTTCGCTTTCTTCCGTGTTGCTTAGCGTTCTTTCGAGTTTCTTTGCCTTCAACGGGTTTCTTTGCTGTATTTCGTGTTTCTGTGCGCTTCATTGATCTATGGTCTATATTGATCTATGGGCTTATTGAACTACTGGCTTATGGATCTACTGGCCTATAGATCTACGGGCCTATGGAGCTCCTGGCTTACTAGTATTCAATAAAAACAAAACAAATTCTGCATTGTCAAGATTGGTTGAAAGAAGAAAGACCACGCAATCATAGCAACGTTGAATTTCCTCTGTAAGTTTTTGGAAACACTACGGCTCTTATCGGAATTTTTGTACATGAGTAAAATATTCTGTGAAATAAAAATATCTACTTCCGAAAGAAAAGGTTTTCATTAAACCACGATTCTATGAATGCTCTTATATCCTCAGTAACGTATGACTACCTCAAGAATCAATAGCGTGTGAGGTAAAAAGCATATGACACTAATAGCTCATGACGTTAGCCCATCATCCATATCTCCCTATTCTCTTCATGAGAGTAGCTCGATTCTGAATTTTTCATTCTATATGGCGATGATTGTATCGTGATATCCTGAGAAAATCACTCTTTCTGTTCCTTGCCGTGAAATAACATTTTTCTGACAGGAAACGCATATGTATATTGAACGATGGATTCTGGGACGGGATATGGAGCTGTCTGTTCTTTTATTCCCCGATTGTCGAATCAATTTGGATCACTGGGTTCTGGTGGAAAGCGCGAGAAAAGAGTCATTGCGTGAGCAGGGTCGAGATATGAATAATTTATGACCGTGTAGTATTCCAGTTTTGAATAAATGTGCGGTATGTTCCGCAAATAGGGCTCTATTCTGCTGGAATCAGGCAAGAGTTCGATGTTGAAAGTCTTGTCGCGAATTATAAAGCATGAATTGAAGGGAATATGGGTAGAAGGATGAGAAACAATCAAGGAAATTGGACCTGAAGGAATAATTAAATTCTTTATTTGAAGTGAATTAAAATACGAATTTGTTCACTTCACATCAAAGTTTTAATAATGTTTTGAGCGTTAGTTGAACAATTATTTGTTTTCTTTATTTTCATTGCGCAAAGTACAGACAAAATGAACACGTAATGACCTGCAAGAGTTTCATACATATTCGAAGACACAAACAGCTCTATATAACCACAAAATAAATAACATACATCAGTATCATACAATAGAGAGTATACGACGGGTCGGACAAACTGAAGTTTGACCGAGAATTTTTTATCTGGATCGACTGAGATCAGACATTTGTGCAAAACGGTAGCAGGATGTTTACTAGCTTGATAAACTAGAGAGACCGTTAAAGTTACGTGAATTTTTACAAAGCATATAAAAATTACAATACAGACCGTTCTGAATTTGGTGTCTGAGATCATAAAGTCATTCGGATGCATGAGATAAAAAGCGCACTTCAGAAACCTCATTTCGTTTGACTGCAAATCCAGTAGTTTTCAGTCGTGTACCATGAATAGAACAAATCAAGAAATACGTAGTGATATTGTTCCAAAAAATAAAGTGAGACTAATTTAATTCGTTATACTTCCAATTTTATGAGACATACTCATATTTACGACATCGTATATTGTTATGGGAATCATAAATCTTTTACGAGTCTATTTACGAAGAAGTGGGTCAAATGAGGAGCAATGAGTAAAAGGCTGGATTCAATATGAGAGCATCTAGACTTATTTTATATTCAAATGACGCATTATTTACATTTGAATGCTTCAGCTTAATTCCCCGAAAATTTCCATGTATACGGAGACAGTCCTCAGGGTGAGCAGTACTGATGCGTAATAGCTGAGGATTTTTGGATCATTTTGGACCATTCTTGGACTGTCAGAAAATTATCAGAGAAATGCAGAACCCGAACAGCAAAATGAGGATTAAAAATGGAGAGAGATAGGTACAGTTTTGGAGGTTCTTTGTTTAATTGCGCCTGCCAGACGCCAGACAACAACTTCCAAGCACTTGGTTGTTTTTTCATTTGTGTTTACGAATATTCGTCAGGAAATGTTTGACATATAATATCTTGTATGAAGGTAAGTAGTGATGTTTCTGTAATAAGCTGTATTAATACGTTAATTATTATAGAAGACTAGGTGATATTTTTTCCCCATTAAATGGAAAATTAATACAATGGGTATTAGAAAGAATAGTGGCCAATTATCGTTAATGCTTACTTCAGGATAAACATCGGTATAACCTGCAACAAAATGGATATTCTCTTACACAGAAAAATATGCAGAGAGGTTGAACAATTACTCAAAATTCACAATGCCAAAATATCACTAAGTGTATCCATGTGAGAAATTTAGACATTGTACTCCGTAGTGCTACTTTTGCAATAATCAAACCATTGCCATTTTTTCAGAGCTATTTTTTGTAAGATACGGGAACTTATTAAAAAACAATGAAATAATGATTGCAAAGTATAACTCAGCAAATCAATTTTGGTATTAGAAATAGTAGACAGCATGTAAAGCAATATATGTGTTTATTTTTGTGATTCTATTTAATCAACTGATTTAAAAGTTTCAAATGCTCTTTTTATTACATTATAACAGAATTTTGATTTGTCATATTTGCAGTATCAGGATTGTCGATTCCTAAAATATTATTATTGGGGTATACCTAATTTGCAAGAATTGGATTCAAAACGAAAGAATGTTTATTTCAATCGACAAAAGTATTGAAGGTTGACAATCATAGTAAATTGGGTGAAGATATCTCAACATATATTATATGTATTTCCGGCAACAACTTAGTACAGGTAATGGAAATGAGAAATAATTTTCAATGTTTTGTGGAAACCCATCATTTTATGCTTTAAATGACCTGAGTGGCCAAACGCCTCGTTAGTTGGTAGATAAATCTCTTGGATAAACAACAAGATGGTTCAAAGACAACTCCTTTCAACCCTGAAATCAGTTTGATAGATAACACAAGGGATCGAACACTAATGTAATGGATTTTGAAGAAACTGGCTGTTTGCTCGGCTACGCCTCGCGGGACCATTTTGATTTTTTCGCTGGTTCCCGATCTTATTGATATTATTATATGGATAAGCGGGTAGATCAATAGGCCCGTAGATCCATAGGCCAGCAGTTCAATAGGCCAGTAGTTCAATTGGCCCATGGATCAATATAGAGCATAGATCAATATAGACCATAGATCAATAGGGCCCATACATCAATGAAGCGCGAAGAAACACGAAACACGTCAAAACACCCGTTGAAAGCGAAAAATTTTGAAAGAACTGGAAAAACACGAAGAAACGCGAAAAACACGAAAGAATCCGAAGAAACACGAAAGAAACCGAAGTTACACGAAAGAAACCAAAATTACACGAAACAACGCGAGAAAACACGAAAGAACCCCAAGTAACACAAAAATCCAAAGGAACCTGAAAAATTCCGAGAGAATACATATAACTTGAAAGCGCGCAAAAAACTCGAAGTCACGCGAAACACCCCGGAGAAATACAAAAAATCGAAAGCGCGCAAAAAACAAAAGTACTTGTAAATTGCACACCCTGTATATCACATGATCGCAAATTCATTGTAATTCTCACACCCTGTATGACATTTTATCGAAATTAGATTCCATACGCGAAAAACATGAAGAAAAATGCATTTGGGACACCCACTCTATAATTGATTCGCAGTGAGTGCTTTTTCCATAAGAAATTCAGACGGAAAATCTCTCGAAGAAAGACTCTGGTGAAAGTCGGTGCTTCCGATGTTCACAGCCTGTAAATCGATAGATCGCAATCGGTGCATTCCACAAAGATAGTATAAACATTATTCGATAAAGCTCCTATGTAACACCCTTTATATGAATCGAAAATAATTTTTCCATAAAAACAAACCCAAAGAATATCGATTCAACACCATCAATTTTACAAAGGTAAAATAGAAATTATTCGAAAAAGGTCTGAACGTGTATTCATGAACAGAGTGCATAGCCGTTTTTCCCTGAATAATCTAAGTGTGTCGGATTTTAACATAGAGTATTATTATTATTACTAGTTATTATCACATCATCGAATTAATTTAGATTTCAGGTATATATTGATTTGATATAGTGGGATTGAAATAAGATTTCCTGCAAAGATGAAGAAGCTTTTTATTTATGGGTGATACAACAAATTTAAATGTTACGAGATTCACTTTGAAATACATAAATCCAATGAACTGATTTCATTAGGCTGAATACAATGCACAATTATTCATTGATTCTTTATCAAATAGAGCACAATTATGTATAGACTAATATTCACAATAAAAAATTAATTCTAGGAAATATAGATTCAGTATCAGCTCGATTGAATTTTGAACAACACATATCTGAGTTTCAATAAAAATCAACTCTGTGATGATAGATCACTAGTGTACCCATGCCAAAACAGAACAGATATTAGTTCTATAAACAATTTTTCTTATATAAGGCACCAAGAAACTATCAGAATAATCAACAAGAAAGATCATATAAACAAGAATTTTCCTTCCGATACAAAAACTATAGAGCAATGCTTGATTTCAGTCACTGATTCCAAACTATATAGATTACCATAACAGATTCATATAAACACATACACATACAAAAAAGAATTTGAAGAATTAATTTCAGCACCCCTCCATAGGTCTGGACAAGGTCAAACACTCACATGAAAAGCTAAAAACTTTACAGATGATCAAACACAATCCCTTTACCAGCTTGATATACCAATTGTTTATTAGATGTAAACTGAACTCTTGCTATCGCTCAATTCTCTTCAGCAAAAAAATATTGCTGTCGAAATTTTTCATTATATTGAATTATTTGTTATGAGCATAGCTCTCTGTGGATACTATACTTTTTCGGTTTTATTCGCGTTTTTTCGAGATTTCTCTGTGTTTCTGCAGGTTTTGTTGAGTTTCTTCAGACTTTTTTGTGTGCGTTCAGATTTTTTGCGTTCCCTCGGGATTTTTTGAGTTCTTTCAGGGTTTGTTAAGTTTCTTCGAGATTTTTTGCGTGCTTTCAGGTTTCTTACCGTCCATCGGGTTTTTTGAGTTTTTTCGGGATATTTGGCGTGCTTTCAGTTTTTTTTGCGTTTTTTTGGAATATTTTGCGTGCTTTCAGATTTTTTACGTTCCTTCGGGGTTTAATATGTTCTTTTGAACTTTTTCACGTTCCTATGAGGTTTTATGGTTTCTTTACTGTTTCGTAGCACTCTTCGGTTTTTTACGTTTCTTGTGTTTTTTGCTGAGTTTCGTGTTTTCGCGAGCTTCATTGATCTATGGGCTACATTGAGCTACCTGCCAATGGTTCTACTGGCACATGGAACAACTAGCTTATGGATCTACTGGCCTAAGGATCTACTGGCTTATGGATCTATTGGTCCATAGATCTACTGGCGTTCTTTCGTGTTTTTTCGTGTTTCTTCGCGTTCTTTTGTGTTTCTTCGCTTTCTTCCGTGTTGCTTAGCGTTCTTTCGAGTTTCTTTGCCTTCAACGGGTTTCTTTGCTGTATTTCGTGTTTCTGTGCGCTTCATTGATCTATGGTCTATATTGATCTATGGGCTTATTGAACTACTGGCTTATGGATCTACTGGCCTATAGATCTATGGGCCTATGGAGCTCCTGGCTTACTAGTATTCAATAAAAACAAAACAAATTCTGCATTGTCAAGATTGGTTGAAAGAAGAAAGACCACGCAATCATAGCAACGTTGAATTTCCTCTGTAAGTTTTTGGAAACACTACGGCTCTTATCGGAATTTTTGTACGTGAGTAAAATATTCTGTGAAATAAAAATATCTACTTCCGAAAGAAAAGGTTTTCATTAAACCACGATTCTATGAATGCTCTTATATCCTCAGTAACGTATGACTACCTCAAGAATCAATAGCGTGTGAGGTAAAAAGCATATGACACTAATAGCTCATGACGTTAGCCCATCATCCATATCTCCTATTCTCTTCATGAGAGTAGCTCGATTCTGAATTTTTCATTCTATATGGCGATGATTGTATCGTGATATCCTGAGAAAATCACTCTTTCTGTTCCTTGCCGTGAAATAACATTTTTCTGACAGGAAACGGAAATGTATATTGAACGATGGATTCTGGGACGGGATATGGAGCTGTCTGTTCTTTTATTCCCCGATTGTCGAATCAATTTGGATCACTGGGTTCTGGTGGAAAGCGCGAGAAAAGAGTCATTGCGTGAGCAGGGTCGAGATATGAATAATTTATGACCGTGTAGTATTCCAGTTTTGAATAAATGTGCGGTATGTTCCGCAAATAGGGCTCTATTCTGCTGGAATCAGGCAAGAGTTCGATGTTGAAAGTCTTGTCGCGAATTATAAAGCATGAATTGAAGGGAATATGGGTAGAAGGATGAGAAAAAATCAAGGAAATTGGACCTGAAGGAATAATTAAATTCTTTATTTGAAGTGAATTGAAATACGAATTTGTTCACTTCACATCAAAGTTTTAATACTGTTTTGAGCGTTAGTTGAACAATTATTTGTTTTCTTTATTTTCATTGCGCAAAGTACAGACAAAATGAACACGTAATGACCTGCAAGAGTTTAATACATATTCTAAGACACAAACAGCTCTATATAACCACAAAATAAATAACATACATCAGTATCATACAATAGAGAGTATACGACGGGTCGGACAAACTGAAGTTTGACCGAGAATTTTTATCTGGATCGACTGAGATCAGACATTTGTGCAAAACGGTAGCAGGATGTTTACTAGCTTGATAAACTAGAGAGACCGTTAAAGTTACGTGAATTTTTACAAAGCATATAAAAATTACAATACAGACCGTTCTGAATTTGGTGTATGAAATCATAAAGTCATTCGGATGCATGAGATAAAAAGCGCACTTCAGAAACCTCATTTCGTTTGACTGCAAATCCAGTAGTTTTCAGTCGTGTACCATGAATAGAACAAATCAAGAAATACGTAGTAATATTGTTCCAAAAAATAAAGTGAGACTAATTTAATTCGTTAGACTTCCAATTTTATGAGACATACTCATATTTACGACATCGTATATAGTTATGGGAATCATAAATCTTTTACGAGTCTATTTACGAAGAAGTGGGTCAAATGAGGAGCAATGAGTAAAAGGCTGGATTCAATATGAGAGCATCTAGACTTATTTTATATTCAAATGACGCATTATTTACATTTGAATGCTTCAGCTTAATTCCCCCGAAAATTTCCATGTATACGGAGTGAGGCACAGACACCCTCTAGCTTCATTCGGGTTCGTATTTTTCTGACTGTTCTGGGACAGTCCTCAGGGTGAGCAGTACTGATGCGTAATAGCTGAGGATTTTTGGATCATTTTTGGACCATTCTTGGACTGTCAGAAAATTATCAGAGAAATGCAGAACCCGAACAGCAAAATGAGGATTAAAAATGGAGAGAGATAGGTACAGTTTTGGAGGTTCTTTGTTTAATTGCGCCTGCCAGACGCCAGACAACAACTTCCAAGCACTTGGTTGTTTTTTCATTTGTGTTTACGAATATTCGTCAGGAAATGTTTGACAAATAATATCTTGTATGAAGGTAAGTAGTGATGTTTCTGTAATAAGCTGTATTAATACGTTAATTATTATATAAGACTAGGTGATATTTTTTTCCCCATTAAATGGAAAATTAATACAATGGGTATTAGAAAGAATAGTGGCCAATTATCGTTAATGCTTACTTCAGGATAAACATCGGTATAACCTGCAACAAAATGGATATTCTCTTACACAGAAAAATATGCAGAGAGGTTGAACAATTACTCAAAATTCACAATGCCAAAATATCACTAAGTGTATCCATGTGAGAAATTTAGACATTGTACTCCGTAGTGCTACTTTTGCAATAATCAAACCATTGCCATTTTTTTTTCAGAGCTATTTTTTGTAAGATACGGGAACTTATTAAAAACAATGAAATAATGATTGCAAAGTATAATTCAGCAAATCAATTTTGGTATTAGAAATAGTAGACAGCATGTAAAGCAATATATGTGTTTATTTTTGTGATTCTATTTAATCAACTGATTTAAAAGTTTCAAATGCTCTTTTTATTACATTATAACAGAATTTTGATTTGTTATATTTGGATTGTCGATTCCTAAAATATTATTATTGGGGTATACCTAATTTGCAAGAATTGGATTCAAAACGAAAGAATGTTTATTTCAATCGACAAAAGTATTGAAGGTTGACAATCATAGTAAATTGGGTGAAGATATCTCAACATATATTATATGTATTTCCGGCAACAACTTAGTACAGGTAATGGAAATGAGAAATAATTTTCAATGTTTTGTGGAAACCCATCATTTTATGCTTTAAATGACCTGAGTGGCCAAACGCCTCGTTAGTTGGTAGATAAATCTCTTGGATAAACAACAAGATGATTCAAAGACAACTCCTTTCAACCCTGAAATCAGTTTGATAGATTACACAAGGGATCGAACACTAATGTAATGGATTTTGAAGAAACTGGCTGTTTGTAATTATTAGATGTAAACAATTGGTATATCAAGCTGGTAAAGGGATTGTGTTTGATCATCTGTAAAGTTTTTAGCTTTTCATGTGAGTGTTTGACCTTGTCCAGACCTATGGAGGGGTGCTGAAATTAATTCTTCAAATTCTTTTTTGTATGTGTATGTGTTTATATGAATCTGTTATGGTAATCTATATAGTTTGGAATCAGTGACTGAAATCAAGCATTGCTCTATAGTTTTTGTATCGGAAGGAAAATTCTTGTTCATATGATCTTTCTTGTTGATTATTCTGATAGTTTCTTGGTGCGTTATATAAGAAAAATTGTTTATAGAACTAATATCTGTTCTGTTTTGGCATGGGTACACTAGTGATCTATCATCACAGAGTTGATTTTTATTGAAACTCAGATATGTGTTGTTCAAAATTCAATCGAGCTGATACTGAATCTATATTTCCTAGAATTAATTTTTATTGTGAATACTAGTAAGCGGGTAGATCAATAGGCCCGTAGATCCTTAGGCCCGTAGATCCATAGGCCAGTAGTTCAATAGGCCAGTAGTTCAATTGGCCCATGGATCAATATAGACCATAGATCAATATAGACCGCAGATCAATATAGACCATAGATCAATAGGGCCCATACATCAATGAAGCGCGCAGAAACACGAAACACGTCAAATTACCAGTTGAAAGCGAAAAAGCTAGAAAGAACTGGAAAAAACACGGAGAAACGCGAAAAAACACGAAGAAAACCGAAGAAACACGAAAGAAACCGAAGTTATACGAAAGAAACCGAAATTACACGAAACAACGCGAGAAAACACGAAAGAACACCAAGTAACACAAAAAATCTAAAGGAACCTGAAAAAAACCCGAAACACAAAAGTACTTGTAAATTGCACACCCCGTATATCACCCGACCGTAAACTTATTGTAAATTGCACACCCTGTATGACATTTTATCGAAATCCGCTCCCATTCGCGAGAAAACTTGAAGGAGAATGCATATGAGACACTCATTATACAATTGATTAGCAGTTAAAAAAAAAACCAAAAGAATATCGTTGTAACTCCATCTATTCGAGTTCAGTAATTACCACGAAGGAAGTATCAAAATTATTCTATGGAGCTCCTATGTAACACCCCGTATATGTTTCGAAGATAATTTTTCCGTAAAAAAACCCGAAGGAACACAAAAACTTGAAAAAACTTGAGAGCGCGCAAAAAACAGAAGAACTTGTAAAGTGCTCACCCCGTATATCACCCGATCGCAAATTCATTGTAAATCGCACACCTTGTATGACATTTTACCGAAGTTAGCTTTCACACGTGAAAAACATGATGAAAAATGCATATGGGACACCCAGTATATAATTGATTTGCAGTGGGTGCTTTCATCATAAGAAACAAACCGAAAGAATATCGTTTTAACTCTATCGTTTCAAGTTCGGTGCATTCCACGAAGAAAGAACCCGACGAAACACGGAAAAACTTGAAAGAACCCGAAGTACCACGAATGAACGAAAAATATCCAAAGGAACCGAAAAAACCCCGAAGGAGCACAAAATCACCGAAAGCGCTCAAAAACTCAAAGGAAAGCTTAAAACCCCGAGGAGCACAAAAACCGAAAGCGTGCAAAAAATAATGAAAGAACTTTTAAATTGCACACCCTGTATATCAATCGATCGCGAAATCATTGTTAATGGCACACCCTGTATGAGATTTCATTGAATCCCTCCCTTACGCGGAAAAGCATGAAAATTTGAGAAAAACTCTGGTGAATGTCAGCGCTACTCGGATCTGACACCTGTATATGAATCGAAAATATTTTATCGAATTAAGAACCCGTAAGTCGAACAGCCGAAATAACTCGATGGAAAGTATTTGTTAATAATAGATTACGCACATGGGACACCCTGTATACAATTGAATCACATTGGGTGCTTTTTCAAATAAAAAAAACCAAAGTAATATCCTTTCAATTCGATCGATTCGCGATTGGTGAATTTCACAAAGATAAAATAAAAATTATTCGATAATGGTCCGAAGATGTAACAGGGAACTTGGAATTTCGTGAACCGAGTAGATCCGATCGTCGATCAGAAGCTAATTTTTCAACTCCAGATCGTGTTTACAAAATATGTAGTATTGACATCCATTTTATTATTCCTTGATATTCCTGATATTATTTACTGAAAATAAAGGGAATAAATCGTTATGAGACACGAATATAATGCATAATATTACCTATAACGGTCCAATTCCACCAATTTTATACTTGAAATGATCTATTCCTCGTTCGTCGTTTGACATTTTATGAAAACTGACCGGGCTCGAACGAACATCGAAATATATCACTTCAAGATGGAAAAAATGAATTAGCGCGAAAATGGACTGAAAAAGGACGATTTTGAAACGCTTATTTGAGGTGTTTTTCTTTCGATTCGTGAATCGCAGGTGCTGTCTAGAGATTCGGAATCTCCTGTAGATTCTCATTCGAGTGCTTGGAAAACGCAAACAATCTTCAACCGCCCATATCGAGCGAAAAATTGATGGCGTATTTTCAAATTTGGAGCACGCGTTCGGCTATCATCGGAATCGTATGATAAAATATGACACTTCTCCTCGAATTATCGAGAAAATTGCCGAATTTGGAATGAATATCCCCGGCCTTGACTCGCTACTTGGATGTGAAAATTGGTACCCAGAGATGGGAAATTTCACGTAGATTCGTTTTCTACCGATCGTGGGGCGATTTATATCGTTTTCGACCGGCACGGAAGGAAAACGTAGGTGCGGTTTTTGACGTTTCAGGAAGTCGCGAGTCTAAAATTGCCGTTTTATATGCATAATTTTCGTATAGATTTCGAGGGCTCCGCGGCTGAGCTCGTAGCCACGCATGGGGACGTTCCTCGTCCAGAAAAAGCGACCCCTCTCCCGCGAGATGCTCCGGCTTCATAGGAGTACTTTCTCCCGTTTTTCGCCGTTGGGCGATTTCGCGAAAATGGCCGATTTCGCGATTTTCGTTTGAAAATTTCGGGCACTTTAAGAGCGCCCGGGGCGGGTTTCGGGGTCGCTTCTCCTAGAAGAGGATACGCCTTTTCGATCTGTTTTAAGATTGCCCCGGGTTCGGCCCTGCGGGCCTCACGCTCGGCTACGCCTCGCGGGTCCCTGACGGGACCAATTTTGATTTTTTTCTCTGGTTCCCGATCTTATCGCTATTATTATATTGACTAGTAAGCGGGTAGATCAATAGGCCCATGGATCAATATAGACCATAGATCATAATGGACCATAGATCAATATAGACCATAGATCAATATAGACCATAGATCAATATAGACCACAGATCAGTAGGGCCCATACATCAATGAAGCGCGCAGAAACACGAAACACGTCAAAATACCCGTTGAAAGCGAAAAAACTCGAAAGAACTGGAAAAAACACGGAGAAACGCGAAAAAACACGAAGGAATCCGAAGAAACACGAAAGAAACCGAAGTTACACGAAAGAAACCGAAATTACACGAAACAACGCGAGAAAACACAAAAGAACCCCAAGTAACACAAAAAATCCAAAGGAACCTGAAAAAATCCCGAAAGAATACATATAACTTGAAAGCGCGCAAAAAAACTCGAAGTCACGCGAAACAACCCGGAGAAATACAAAAAAACCGAGAGCGCGCAAAAAAACAAAAGTACTTGTAAATTGCACACCCCGTATATCACCCGAACGTAAACTCATTGTAAATTGCACACCCTGTATAACATTTTGTCGAAATCAGCTACCATTAGCGAGAAAACTTGAAGAAAAATGCATATGAGACTCTCAGTATACAATTGATAAGCAGTGAAAAAAAAACCAAAAGTATAATATCGTTTTAACTCCATCTATTCGAGTTCAGTGGATACCACGAAGATAATATCGAAATTATTCTATGGATCTCCTATGTAACACCCCGTATATGAATCGAAAATAACTTTTCCATAAAAAATTCCGAAGGAACACAATAAACTTGAGAGCGCGCAAAAAAACAGTAGAACCTGTAAAGTGCTCACCCAGTATATCACATGATCGCAAATTCATTGTATATAGGGCACCCTGTATGACATTTTATCGAAATTAGCCTCCACTTGTGGAAAAACATGATAACTTGAAGAAATATGCATATGGGTCACCCGGTATATAATTGATTCGCAGTGGGTGCTTATATCATAAAAAAGAAACCGAAAGAATATCGTTTCAACTCTATCGTTTCAAGTTCAGTGTATTCCATCAAGAAAGAACCCGACCAAATACGAAAAAACATGAAAGAACCCAAAGTAACACGGAAGAACGAAAAAATCCAAAGAAACCCAAAACACCTCGAAGGAGCACAAAATCAACGAAAGCGCGCAAAAAAACTCGAAGAAAAGCTTTAAAACCCGAGGGAGCACAAAAACCGAAAGCGTGCAAAAAATAATGAAAGAACTTTTAAATTGCACACCCTGTATATCACCCGATCGTAAACTCATTGTAAATTGCACACCCTGTATGACATTTTATCGTAATCAGCTCCCTTACGCGGAAAAGCACGAAAGCTAGAGAAAAACTCTGGTGAATGTCAGCGCTACTCAGATCTGACACACTGTATATGAATCGAATATATTTTATCGAATTCAGAACCAAAACACATCGAAGGAACACAAAAACTCGAATTTGCGCGAAAAAATCAAATTAACTTGTGAATTGAGCACCTCGTATATCACATGATCGCAAATTCATTGTAAATCGCACACCCTGTATGACATTTTATCGAAATTAGATCCCACTCTCTAATTGGTTCGCAGTGGGTGCTTTTTCCATAAAAATTCAGACGGAAAATCTCTCGAAGAAAGAATCTGGTAAAAATCAGTGCTTTCCATAAGCACAGCCTGTATAGCGATTTTTTCGAGATAGCACAGCCTGTATAGCGATTCATCGCGATCTATGTGCATTCTTCAAGGACGAAAATGAATTAGCGCGAAAATAGAGCCTGAAATGACGATTTTCAAACGCATATTTGAGGTGTTTTTCTCGCGATTCGTGAAACGTGAGTGGTCTCTAGAGATTCGGAATCTCCTGTAGATTCTTAATCGAGCTCTTGGAAGGCCTGAAAAATCTTCGACAGCCCATATCGAGCGAAAAATTGATGCCGTATTTTCAAATTTGGAGCTCGCGTTCGGCTATCATCGGAATCGTGTGAGAAATTATGACATTTTGCCTCATTTCACCGTAAAATTGCCGAATTTCGAATGAAGAATTCGCGGCCTTATCTCGCTACTTGGATATGAAAATTGGTACCCAGAGATGGGGAATTTCCTCAAGTTTCATTTTCTACCGCCGAAAATGCGTTTAGATGCTCGAGAGGCCCACACTGAGCGAAAGCATCATGGATGATTTTGACGTTTCGCGGGGCTGGCGAAACTAAAAATTGCCGTTTTACTTACGGGATTTTAGCCTAGAAATAGGGGGCTCCGGAGTTCTAATGGGTTCTAAGGAAACCGGACGTCCTCGCTTTCTCGGAATATGTGGCGAGTCCGGGACGCTGGGCGTTTCGGCTTCGGAGCCTATTTCCTTTTTCCGGGGCACTTTAGGCGATTTCGCGAAAAACGTCATTTTCGCGATTTTCTTTCGAAAATTTCGGGCACTTTAAGAGCGCGCGGGGCGGGTTTCGGGGTCGCTTCTCCTAGAAGAGGATACGCCTTTTCGATCTGTTTTAAGATTCCCTCTCGAGCGGCCCTGCAGGGCCGCAAGGAAAGCTTCGCTTTCCGGGTCCCTGACGGGACCACCTGTCAAAATTTTCTCTGGTTCCCGATCTTATTACTTTATTATATAGACTAGTAAGCGGGTAGATCAATAGGCCCGTAGATCCATAGGCCAGTAGTTCAATAGGCCAGCAGTTCAATAGGCCTGTAGTTCAATTGGCCCATAGATCAATATAGACCATAGATCAATATAGACCATAGATCAATATAGACCATAGATCAATAGGGCTCATACATCAATGAAGCGCGCAGAAACACGAAACACGTCAAAAAACCCGTTGAAAGCGAAAACACATGAAAGTACTAGAAAAACACGAAGAAACGCGAAAAAACACGAAAGAATCCGAAGAAACACGAAAGAAACCGAAGTTACACGAAAGAAACCGAAATTACACGAAACAACGCGAGAAAACACGAAAGAACCCCAAGTAACACAAAAATCCAAGGGAACCTGAAAAAACCTGAAAGAATTCATATAACTTGAAAGCGCGCAAAAAAACTCGAAGTCTCATGAAACACCCCGGAGAAATACAAAAACCGAAAGCGCGCAAAAAAACAAAAGTACTTCTATATTGCACACCCTGTATAACATTTTGTCGAAATCAGCTACCATTAGCGAGAAAACTTGAAGAAAATGCATATGAGACACTCAGTATACAATTGATAAGCAGTGAAAAAAAAAACCAAAAGTATAATATCGTTGTAACTCCATCTATTCGAGTTCAGTGGATACCACGAAGAAAATATCGAAATTATTCTATGGAGCTCCTATGTAACACCCCGTATATGAATCGAAAATAACTTTTCCATAAAAAATTCCGAAGGAACACAATAAACTTGAGAGCGCGCAAAAAAACAGTAGAACCTGTAAAGTGCTCACCCCGTATATCACATGATCGCAAATTCATTGTAAATAGCACACAATGTATGACATTTTATCGAAATTAGCCTCCACTTGTGGAAAAACATGATAACTTGAAGAAATATGCATATGGGTCACCCGGTATATAATTGATTCGCAGTGGGTGCTTATATCATAAAAAAGAAACCGAAAGAATATCGTTTCAAGTTCAGTGTATTCCACCAAGAAAGAACCCGACCAAATACGAAAAAACATGAAAGAACCCAAAGTAACACGGAAGAACGAAAAAATCCAAAGGAACCCAAAAACCTCGAAGGAGCACAAAATCAACGAAAGCGCGCAAAAAAACTCGAAGGAAAGCTTAAAAACCCGAGCGAGCACAAAAAACCGAAAGCGTGCAAAAAATAATGAAAGAACTTTTAAATTGCACACCCTGTATATCACCCGATCGTAAACTCATTGTAAATTGCACACCCTGTATGACATTTTATCGTAATCAGCTCCCTTACGCGGAAAAGCTCGAAAGCTAGAGAAAAACTCTGGTGAATGTTAGCGCTACTCAGATCTGACACACTGTATATGAATCGAATATATTTTATCGAATTCAGAACCAAAACACACCGAAGGAACACAAAAAACTCGAATTTGCGCGAAAAAATCAAATTAACTTGTGAATTGAGCACCTCGTATATCACATGATCGCAAATTCATTGTAAATCGCACACCCTGTATGACATTTTATCGAAATTAGATCCCACTCTCTAATTGGTTCGCAGTGGGTGCTTTTTCCATAAAAAATTCAGACGGAAAATCTCTCGAAGAAAGAATCTGGTGAAAATCAGTGCTTTCCATAAGCACAGCCTGTATAGCGATTTTTTCGAGATAGCACAGCCTGTATAGCGATTCATCGCGATCTGTGTGCATTCTTCAAGGACGAAAATGAATTAGCGCGAAAATAGAGCCTGAAATGACGATTTTCAAACGCATATTTGAGGTGTTTTTCTTGCGATTCACGAAAAGTGGTAGGTATCTAGAGATTCGGAATCTCCTGTAGATTCTTATTCGAGTGCTTGGAAGGCGCAAACAATCTTTCACCGGCCATATCGAGCGAAAAATTGATGCCGTATTTTCAAATTTGGAGCTCGCGTTCGGCTATCATCGGAATCGTATGAGAAATTCTGACATTTTGCCTCATTTCACCGTATAAATTGCCGAATTTCGAATGAAGAATTCGCGGCCTTGACTCGCTACTTGGATGTGAAAATTGGTACCCAGAGATGGGAAATTTCACGTAGATTCGTTTTCTACCGATCGCGGGGCGATTTATATCGTTTTCGAGCGGCACGGAGGGAAAACGTAGGTGCGGTTTTTGACGTTTCAGGGAAGTCGAGAGTATAAAAATTGCCGTTTTATATGCATAATTTTCGTATAGATTCCGGGGGGCTCCGCGGCTGAGCTCGTAGCCACGTATGGGGACGTTCTTCGTCCAGAAAAAGCGACCCCCCCCTCCCCGCGAGATGCTCCGGCTTCATAGGAGTACTTTCTACCGTTTTTCGCCTTTGGGCGATTTCGCGAAAATGGCCGATTTCGCGATTTTCTTTCGAAAATTTCGGGCACTTTAAGAGCGCCCGGGGCGGGTTTCGGGGTCGCTTCTCCTAGAAGAGGATACGCCTTTTCGATCTGTTTTAAGATTCCCTCTCGAGCGGCCCTGCGGGCCGCTCGGAAAGCTACGCTTTCCGGGTCCCTCACGGGACCATTTTCGATTTTTTTCTCTGGTTCCCGATCTTATCGTTTTAATATAATAGACTAGTAAGCGGGTAGATCAATAGGCCCGTAGATCCATAGGCCAGTAGTTCAATAGGCCAGTAGTTCAATTGGCCCATGGATCAATATAGACCATAGATCAATATAGACCGCAGATCAATAGGGCCCATACATCAATGAAGCGCGCAGAAACACGAAACACGCCAAATTACCCGTTGAAAGCGAAAAAGCTAGAAAGAACTGGAAAAAACACGGAGAAACGCGAAAAAAACACGAAGGAATCCGAAGAAACACGAAAGAAACCGAAGTTATAAGAAAGAAACCGAAATTACACGAAACAACGCGAGAAAACACGAAAAACACCAAGTAACACAAAAATCTAAAGGAACCTGAAAAAACCCGAAACACAAAAGTACTTGTAAATTGCACACCCCGTATATCACCCGACCGTAAACTTACTGTAAATTGCACACCCTGTATGACATTTTATCGAAATCCGCTCCCATTCGCGAGAAAACTTGAAGGAGAATGCATATGAGACACTCAGTATACAAATGATTAGCAGAAAAAAAAAAAAAACCAAAAGAATATCGTTGTACTCCATCTATTCGAGTTCAGTAATTACCACGAAGGAAGTATCAAAATTATTCTATGGAGCTCCTATGTAACACCCCGTATATGTTTCGAAGATAATTTTTCCGTAAAAAACCCGAAGGAACACAAAAACTTGAAAAAACTTGAGAGCGCGCAAAAAAACAGAAGAACTTGTAAAGTGCTCACCCCGTATATCACCCGATCGCAATTTCATTGTAAATCGCACACCCTGTATGACATTTTACCGAAATTAGCTTTCACACGTGAAAAACATGATGAAAAATGCATATGGGACACCCAGTATATAATTGATTTGCAGTGGGTGCTTTCATCATAAGAAACAAACCGAAAGAATATCGTTTTAACTCTATCGTTTCAAGTTCGGTGCATTCCACGAAGAAAGAACCCGACGAATTACGGAAAAACTTGAAAGAACCCGAAGTACCACGAATGAACGAAAAATATCCAAAGGAACCGAAAAAACCCCGAAGGAGCACAAAATCACCGAAAGCGCTCAAAAACTCGAAGGAAAGCTTAAAACCCCGAGGGAGCAAAAAACCGAAAGCGTGCAAAAAATAATGAAAGAACTTTTAAATTGCACACCCTGTATATCAATCGATCGCGAAATCATTGTTAATGGCACACCCTGTATGGGATTTCATTGAATTAAGCTCCCTTACGCGGAAAAGCACAAAAGCTGAAGAAAAACTCTGGTGAATGTCAGCGCTACTCAGATCTGACACCCTGTATATGAATCGAATATATTTTATCGAATTAAGATCCAAAACTCCCCGAAACAACACAAAAACTCGAATTTGCGCAAAAAAAATCAAATTAACTTGTAAATTGCACATCCCGTATATCACCCGATCGCAAATTCATTGTGAATCGCACACCCTGTATGACATTATACCGAAATCAGCTCCCATTCGCGAGAGAACTTGAAGAAGAATGCATATGGGACACCCCGTATATAATTGATTCGCAGTGGGTGCTTTCATCATAAAAAACAAACCGAACGAATATCGTTTATAACTCTATCGTTTCAAGTTCAGTGCATTCCACCAAGAAAGGACCCGACCAAATACGAAAAAACGCGAAAAAACATGATAGAACCCAAAGTAACACGAAAGAACGAAAAAATCCAAAGGAAATCAAAAAACCCCGAGGAGCACAAAATCAACTTAAGCGCGCAAAAAAACTCGAAGGAAAGCTTAAAACCCCGAGAGAGCACACACAAAAACCGAAAGCGTGCAAAATATAATGAAAAAACTTTTAAATTGCACGCCCTGTATATCAATCGATAGCGAAATCATTGTTAATGGCACACCCTGTATGAGATTTCATTGAATCCCTCTCTTACGCTGAAAAGCATGAAAATTTGAGAAAAACTCTGGTGAATGTCAGCGCTACTCGGATCTGACACCCTGTATATGAATCGAAAATATTTTATCGAATTAAGATCCCGTAAGTCGAACAGCCGAAATAACTCGATGGAAAGTATTTGTTAATAATAGATTACGCACATGGGACACCCTGTATACAATTGAATCACATTGGGTGCTTTTTCCAATAAAAAAAAAACCAAAGTAATATCCTTTCAATTCGATCGATTTGCGATTGGTGAATTTCACAAAGATAAAATAAAAATTATTCGATAATGGTCCGAAGATGTAACAGGGAACTTGGAATTTCGTGAACCGAGTAGATCCGATCGTCGATCGGAAGTTTTGCGTTTCCAACTATTTATTCTGTGATTCTATACAATTGCCTCAAGGTCTATGATTTCAAGACGATTGAATCGCGAAACCCGTTCGGGTTTCTCCGTGGGGAAATTTGTGACAGAATGGAATGAAGGAATATTAGCAAATTCAAAACGTAAAATCTTGGTCTATCCGTGATTTCTGAGGCCGTTTGAACTGAATTAAAAGAAGGGTTACACTTTATGAGAGGAAAATCCTACCTGCTTGAAGGTTCTTTTGAGAATATCCGTTGTTTACATATATGAACAATATATTCATATATCGCTTATTCGTTCATTCTTGAGAGATAACTGAAATGAATCGATACGCTTGATTGATTTATCTTTGATTTATAATCGAATAAATACCTGAGAACCTCTCTTTGAACCAATTTCGAGCTAATTTTTCAACTCCAGATCGTGTTTACAAAATATGTAGTATTGACATCCATTTTATTATTCCTTGATATTCCTGATATTATTTACTGAAAATAAAGGGAATAAATCGTTATGAGACACGAATATAATGCATAATATTACCTATAGCGGTCCAATTCCACCAATTTTATACTTGAAATGATCTATTCCTCGTTCGTCGTTTGACATTTTATGAAAACTGACCGGGCTCGAACGAACATCGAAATATATTTCTTCAAGATGGAAAAAATGAATTAGCGCGAAAATGGACTGAAAAAGGACGATTTTGAAACGCTTATTTGAGATGTTTTTCTTTCGATTCGTGAATCGCAGGTGCTGTCTAGAGATTCGGAATCTCCTGTAGATTCTTATTCGAGTGCTTGGAAAACGCAAACAATCTTCAACCGCCCATATCGAGCGAAAAATTGATGCCGTATTTTCAAATTTGGAGCTCGCGTTCGGCTATCATCGGAATCGTATGATAAAATATGACACTTCTCCTCGAATTATCGAGAAAATTGCCGAATTTGGAATGAATATCCCCGGCCTTGACTCGCTACTTGGATGTGAAAATTGGTACCCAGAGATGGGAAATTTCACGTAGATTCGTTTTCTACCGATTGCGGGGCGATTTATATCGTTTTCGACCGGCACGGAGGAAAACGTAGGTGTGGTTTTTGACGTTTCAGGGAAGTCGCGAGTCTAAAAATTGCCGTTTTATATGCATAATTTTCGTATAGATTTTGAGGGGCTCCGCGGCTGAGCTCGTAGCCACGTATGGGGACGTTCTTCGTCCAGAAAAAGCGACCCCCTTCCCCGCGAGATGCTTCGGCTTCATAGGAGTACTTTCTCCCGTTTTTCGCCTTAGGGCGATTTCGCGAAAATGGCCGATTTCGCGATTTTCGTTTGAAAATTTCGGGCACTTTAAGAGCGCCCGGGGCGGGTTTCGGGGTCGCTTCTCCTAGAAGAGGATACGCCTTTTCGATCTGTTTTAAGATTGCCCCGGGTTCGGCCCTGCAGATCTCACGCTCGGCTACGCCTCGCGGGTCCCTAACGGGACCAATTTTGATTTTTCTCTGGTTCCCGATCTTATCGCTATTATTATATGGACTAGTAAGCGGGTAGATCAATAGGCCCATGGATCAATATAAACCATAGATCAATATAGACCATAGATCAATATAGACCATAGATCAATATAGACCACAGATCAATAGGGCCCATACATCAATGAAGCGCGCAGAAACACGAAACACGACAAAATACCCGTTGAAAGCGAAAAACTTGAAAGAACTGGAAAAAACACGAAGAAACGCGAAAAAACACGATTGAATCCGAAGAAACACGAAAGGAACTGAAGTTGCACGAAAGAAACCGAAATTACACGAAACAATGCGAGAAAACGCAAAAGAACCCCAAGTAACACAAAAATCCAGAGGAACCTGAAAAACCCCGAGAGAATACATATAACTTGAAAGCGCTCAAAAAAACTCGAAGTCACGCGAAACACCCCAGAGAAATGAAAAAAAACAACGAAAGCACGCAAAGAAACAAAAGTACTTGTAAATTGCACACCCCGTATATCACCCGATCGTAATCTCTTTGTAAATTGCACACCCTGTATGACAGTGTGTAAAGTGCTCACCCTGTATATCACCCGATCGCAAATTCATTGTAAATCGCACACCCTGTATGACATTTTATCGTAATTAGATCCCATACGCGAAAAACCATGAAGAAAAATGCATTTGGGACACCCACGATATAATCGATTCGCAGTGGGTGCTTTTTCCATAAGAAATTCAGACGGAAAATCTCTCGAAGAAAGACTCTGGTGAAAGTTAGTGCTTCCAATGTGCACAGCACGTATATCATTCGATCGCAATCGGTGCATTCCACAAAGGTAGTATAAACATTATTCGATGAAGCTCCTATGTAACACCCTGTATATGAATCGAAAATAATTTTTCCATAAAAAATAAACCCAAAGAATATCGTTTCAACTCCATCAATTTTACAAAGGTGAAATAAAAATTATTCGAAAAAGGTCTGAACGTGTATTCATGAACAGAGTGCATAGCAGTTTTTCCCTGAATAAACTAAGTGTGTCGGATTTTAACATAGAGTATCATAAGTTGGATCGGAGCTCGGAGAGGGCAATGAATTCGCGCGAAAATAGACTGAAAAATGACGATTTTGAAACGCTTATTTGAGGTGTTTTTCTTTCGATTCGTGAATCGCAGGTGCTGTCTAGAGATTCGGAATCTCCTGTAGATTCTTATTCGAGTGCTTGGAAAACGCAAACAATCTTCAACCGCCCATATCGAGCGAAAAATTGATGGCATATTTTCAAATTTGGAGCTCGCGTTCGGCTATCATCGGAATCGTATGATAAAATATGACACTTCTCCTCGAATTATCGAGAAAATTGCCGAATTTGGAATGAATATCCCCGGCCTTGACTCGCTACTTGGATATGAAGATTGGTACCCAGAGATGGGAAATTTCACGTAAATGGGAAATGGAATGGAATGGAATGGAAATGGAAAACGGGAAATTTTCGAGCGGCACGGAGGAAAACGTAGGTGCGGTTTTTGACGTTTCAGGGAAGTCGCGAGTCTAAAAATTGCCGTTTTATATGCATAATTTTCGTATAGATTCCGGGGGGCTCCGCGGCTGAGCTCGTAGCCACGTATGGGGACGTTCTTCGTCCAGAAAAAGCGACCCCCCCCTCCCCGCGAGATGCTCCGGCTTCATAGGAGTACTTTCAACCGTTTTTCGCCTTTGGGCGATTTCGCGAAAATGGCCGATTTCGCGATTTTCTTTCGAAAATTTCGGGCACTTTAAGAGCGCCCGGGGCGGGTTTCGGGGTCGCTTCTCCTAGAAGAGGATACGCCTTTTCGATCTGTTTTAAGATTCCCTCTCGAGCGGCCCTGCGGGCTGCTCTCGAAAGCTACGCTTTCGAGTCCCTCACAGGACCATTTTCGATTTTTTCTCTGGTTCCCGATCTTATCGTTTTAATATAATAGACTAGTAAGCGGGTAGATCAATAGGCCCGTAGATCCATAGGCCCATAGATCCATAGGCCAGTAGTTTAATAGGCCAGTAGTTCAATTAGCCCATGGATCAATATAGACCATAGATCAATATAGACCGCAGATCAATAGGGCCCATACATCAATGAAGCGCGCAGAAACACGAAACACGTCAAATTACCCGTTGAAAGCGAAAAAGCTAGAAAGAACTGGAAAAAACACGGAGAAACGCGAAAGAAACCGAAGTTATACGAAAGAAACCGAAATTACACGAAACAACGCGAGAAAACACGAAAGAACACCAAGTAACACAAAAAATCTAAAGGAACCTGAAAAAAACCCGAAACACAAAAGTACTTGTAAATTGCACACCCCGTATATCACCCGACCGTAAACTTATTGTAAATTGCACACCCTGTATGACATTTTATCGAAATCCGCTCCCATTCGCGAGAAAACTTGAAGGAGAATGCATATGAGACACTCAGTATACAATTGATTAGCAGTGAAAAAAAAACCAAAAGAATATCGTTGTAACTCCATCTATTCGAGTTCAGTAATTACCACGAAGGAAGTATCAAAATTATTCTATGGAGCTCCTATGTAACACCCCGTATATGTTTCGAAGATAATTTTTCCGTAAAAAAACCCGAAGGAACAAAAAAAACTTGAAAAAACTTGAGAGCGCGCAAAAAAACAGAAGAACTTGTAAAGTGCTCACCCGTATATCACCCGATCGCAAATTCATTGTAAATCGCACACCCTGTATGACATTTTACCGAAATTCGCTTTCACACGTGAAAAAACATGATGAAAAATGCATATGGGACACCCAGTATATAATTGATTTGCAGTGGGTGCTTTCATCATAAGAAACAAACCGAAAGAATATCGTTTCAACTCTATCGTTTCAAGTTCGGTGCATTCCACGAAGAAAGAACCCGAAGTACCACGAATGAACGAAAAATATCCAAAGGAACCGAAAAAACCCCGAAGGAGCACAAAATCACCGAAAGCGCGCAAAAAAACTCGAAGGAAAGCTTAAAACCCCGAGGGAGCACAAAAAAACGAAAGCGTGCAAAAAATAATGAAAGAACTTTTAAATTGCACACCCTGTATATCAATCGATCGCGAAATCATTGTTAATGGCACACCCTGTATGGGATTTCATTGAATTAAGCTCCCTTACGCGGAAAAGCACAAAAGCTGGAGAAAAACTCTGGTGAATGTCAGCGCTACTCAGATCTGACACCCTGTATATGAATCGAATATATTTTATCGAATTTAGATCCAAAACTCCCGAAACAACACAAAAACTCGAATTTGCGCAAAAAAATCAAATTAACTTGTAAATTGCACACCCCGTATATCACCCGATCGCAAATTCAAAGTGAATCGCACACCCTGTATGACATTATACCGAAATCAGCTCCCATTCGCGAGAGAAAATGCATATGGGACACCCCGTATATAATTGATTCGCAGTGGGTGCTTTCTTCATAAAAAACAAATCGAAAGAATATCGTTTATAACTCTATCGTTTCGAGTTCAGTGCATTCCACCAAGAAAGAAACCGACCAAATACGAAAAAACGCGGAAAACATGATAGAACCTAAGTAACACGAAATCTCTCGAAGAAAGAATCTGGTGAAAATCAGTGCTTTCCATAAGCACAGCCTGTATAGCGATTTTTTCGAGATAGCATAACCTGTATAGCGATTCATCGCGATCTGTGTGCATTCTTCAAGGACGAAAATGAATTAGCGCGAAAATAGAGCCTGAAATGACGATTTTCAAACGCATATTTGAGGTGTTTTTCTTGCGATTCACGAAAAGTGGTAGGTATCTAGAGATTCGGAATCTCCTGTAGATTCTTATTCGAGTGCTTGGAAGGCGCAAACAATCTTTCACCGGCCATATCGAGCGAAAAATTGATGCCGTATTTTCAAATTTGGAGCTCGCGTTCGGCTATCATCGGAATCGTATGAGAAATTCTGACATTTTGCCTCATTTCACCGTATAAATTGCCGAATTTCGAATGAAGAATTCGCTGCCTTGACTCGCTACTTGGATGTGAAAATTGGTACCCAGAGATGGGAAATTTCACGTAGATTCGTTTTCTACCGATCGCGGGGCGATTCATATCGTTTTCGAGCGGCACGGAGGAAAACGTAGGTGGGGTTTTTGACGTTTCAGGAAGTCGCGAGTCTAAAAATTGCCGTTTTATATGCATAATTTTCGTATAGATTTCGAGGGGCTCCGCGGCTGAGCTCGTAGCCACGCATGGGGACGTTCCCCGTCCAGAAAAAGCGACCCCCTCCCCGCGAGATGCTCCGGCTTCATAGGAGTACTTTTGCCCGTTTTTCGCCTTTGGGCGATTTCGCGAAAATGGCCGATTTCGCGATTTTCGTTTGAAAATTTCGGGCACTTGGAGAGCGCCCATGGGGTGCTTCGGGGTCGCTTCTCCTAGAAGAGGATACGCCTTTTCGATCTGTTTTAAGATTCCCTCTCGAGCGGCCCTGCGGGGCTGCTCGAAAGCTACGCTTTCCGGGTCCCCGACGGGACCCGTTTCGATTTTTTCTCTGGTCCCCGATCTTATTACTTTATTATATAGACTAGTAAGCGGGTAGATCAATAGGCCCGTAGATCCATAGGCCCGTAGATCCATAGGCCAGTAGTTCAATAGGCCAGTAGTTCAATAGGCCCATGGATCAATATAGACCATAGATCAATATAGACCGCAGATCAATAGGGCCCATACATCAATGAAGCGCACAGAAACACGAAACACGTCAAATTACCCGTTGAAAGCGAAAAAGCTAGAATGAACTGGAAAAAACACGGAGAAACGCGAAAAAACACGAAGGAATCCGAAGAAACACGAAAGAAACCGAAGTTATACGAAAGAAACCGAAATTACACGAAACAACGCGAGAAAACACGAAAGAACACCAAGTAACACAAAAAATCTAAAGGAACCTGAAAAAAACCCGAAACACAAAAGTACTTGTAAATTGCACACCCGTATATCACCCGACCGTAAACTTATTGTAAATTGCACACCCTGTATGACATTTTATCGAAATCCGCTCCCATTCGCGAGAACACTTGAAGGAGAATGCTTATGAGACACTCAGTATACAATTGATTAGCAGTGAAAAAAAAAAACCAAAAGAATATCGTTGTAACTCCATCTATTCGAGTTCAGTAATTACCACGAAGGAAGTATCAAAATTATTCTATGGAGCTCCTATGTAACACCCCGTATATGTTTCGAAGATAATTTTTCCGTAAAAAACCCGAAGGAACACAAAAACTTGAAAAAACTTGAGAGCGCGCAAAAAAACAGAAGAACTTGTAAAGTGCTCACCCCGTATATCACCCGATCGCAAATTCATTGTAAATCGCACACCTTGTATGACATTTTACCGAAGTTAGCTTTCACACGTGAAAAACATGATGAAAAATGCATATGGGACACCCAGTATATAATTGATTTGCAGTGGGTGCTTTCATCATAAGAAACAAACCGAAAGAATATCGTTTTAACTCTATCGTTTCAAGTTCGGTGCATTCCACGAAGAAAGAACCCGACGAAACACGGAAAAACTTGAAAGAACCCGAAGTACCACGAATGAACGAAAATATCCAAAGGAACCGAAAAACCTCGAAGGAGCACAAAATCAACGAAAGCGCGCAAAAATACTCGAAGGAAAGCTTGAAACCCCGAGGAGCACAAAAAACCGAAAGCGTGCAAAAATACCGAAAGAACTTGTAAATTGCACACCCTGTATATCAATCGATCGCGAATTCATTGTTAATGGCACACCCTGTATGACATTTCATTGAATTCAGCTCCCTTACGCGGAAAAGCACGAAAGCAAGAGAGAAAAACTCTGGTGAATGTCAGCGCTACTCAGATCTGACACCCTGTATATGAATCGAATATATTTTATCGAATTCAGAACTGAAACACACCGAAGAATCATGAAAAACTCGAATTTGCGCGAAAAAATCAAATTTACTTATAAATTGAGCACCCCGTAATATCACATGATCGTAAATTCATTGTCAATCGCACACCCTGTATGACATTTTATCGAAATTAGATCCCACTCTCTAATTGGTTCGCAGTGGGTGCTTTTTCCATAAAAAATTCAGACGGAAAATCTCTCGAAGAAAGAATCTGGTGAAAATCAGTGCTTTCCATAAGCACAGCCTGTATAGCGATTTTTTCGAGATAGCACAGCCTGTATAGCGATTCATCGCGATCTGTGTTCATTCTTCAAGGACGAAAATGAATTGGCGCGAAAATAGAGCCTGAAATGACGATTTTCAAACGCATATTTGAGGTGTTTTTCTTAAGAGTCTTGAATCGCGGGTGGTATCTAGAGATTCGTAATCTCCTGTAGATTCTTATCCGAGTGCTTGGAAAACGCAAATAATCTTCCACCGCCCATATCGAGCGAAAAATTGATGCCGTATTTTCAAATTTGGAGCTCGCGTTCGGCTATCATCGGAATCGTATGAGAAACTATGACACTTCTGATCGAAATATCGAGTAAATTGCCGAATTTGGAATGAAGAATTCGCGGCCTTATCTCGCTACTTGGATATGAAAATTGGTACCCAGAGATGGGGAATTTCCTCAAGTTTCATTTTCTACCGCCAAAAATGCGTTTAGAAGCTCGAGGGGCCCGCACTGGGCGAAAGTATCATGGGTGATTTTGACGTTTCGCGGGGCTGGCGAAACTAAAAATTGTCGTTTTACTTACGGGATTTTAGCCTAGAAATAGGGGGGCTCCGGAGTTCTAATGGGTTCTAAGGAAACCGGACGTCCTCGCTCTCGGAATATGTGGCGAGTCCGGGACGCTGGGCGTTTCGGCTTCGGAGCCTATTTCCTATTTTCTGAGGCACTTTGGGCGATTTCGCGAAAAACGTCATTTTCGCGATTTTCTTTCGAAAATTTCGGGCACTTTAAGAGCGCCCGGAGGGGTTTCGGGGTCGCTTCTCCTAGAAGAGGATACGCCTTTTCGATCTGTTTTAAGATTGCCCCGGGTTCGGCCCTGCGGGCCTCACGCTCGGCTACGCCTCGCGGGTCCCCGACGGGACCACCTGTCAAAATTTTCTCTGGTTCCCGATCTTATCATTTTAATATATTAGACTAGTAAGCGGGTAGATCAATAGGCCCGTAGATCCATAGGCCAGTAGTTCAATAGGCCAGTAGTTCAATAGGCCAGTAGTTCAATTGGCCCATGGATCAATATAGACCATAGATTGATATAGACCATAGATCAATAGGGCCCATACATCAATGAAGAGCGCAGAAACACGAAACACGTCAAAATACCCGTTGAAAGCGAAAAAACTTGGAAGAACTGGAAAAAATACGAAAAACGCGAAAAAACACGAAAGAATCCGAATAAACACGAAAGAAACCGAAGTTACACGAAAGAAACCTAAATTACACGAAACAACGCGAGAAAACACGAAAGAACACCAAAGTAACACAAAAATCTAAAGGAACCTGAAAAAACCCGAAACACAAGAGTACTTGTAAATTGCACACCCCGTATATCACCCGATCGCAAATTCATTGTAAATCGCACACCCTGTATGACATTATACCGAAATCAGCTCCCATTTGCGAGAAAACTTGAAGAAAAATGCATATGGGACACCCCGTATATAACTGATTCGCAGTGGGTGCTTTCATCATAAAAACAAACCGAAAGAATATCGTTTATAACTCTATCGTTTCAAGTTCAGTGCATTTCACAAAGAAAGAACCCGACCAAATACGAAAAACGCGAAAAAACATGATAAAACCCAAAGTAACACGAAAGAACAAAAAAAATCCAAAGGAAATCAAAAACCCCAAAGGAGCACAAAATCAACGAAAGCGCGCAAAAAAACTCGAAGGAAAGCTTAAAACCCCGAGGAGCACACAAAAAACCGAAAGCGTGCAAAAAATAATGTAAAACTTTTAAATTGCACGCCCTGTATATCAATCGATCGCGAAATCATTGTTAATGGCACACCCTGTATGAGATTTCATTGAATTTAGCTCCCTTACGCGGAAAAGCACGAAAGCTAGAGAAAACTCTGGTGAATGTCAGCGCTACTCAGATCTGACACCCTGTATATGAATCGAAAATATTTTATCGAATTAAGATCCCGTAAGTCGAACAGCCGAAATAACTCGATGGAAAGTATTTGTTAATAATAGATTACGCACATGGGACACCCTGTATACAATTGAATCACATTGGGTGCTTTTTCCAATAAAAAAAAAACCAAAGTAATATCCTTTCAATTCGATCAATTCGCAATCGGTGAATTTCACAAAGATAAAATAAAAATTATTCGATAATGGTCCGAAGATGTAATCGGGAACTTGGAATTTCGTGAACCGAGTAGATCCGATCGTCGATCGGAAGTTTTGTGTTTCCAACTATTTATTCAGTGATTCTATACAATTGCCTCAAGGTCTATGATTTCAAGACGATTGAATCGCGAAACCCGTTCGGGTTTCTCCGTGGGAAAATTGTGACAGAATGAAATGAATTAATTCAAAACGGAAAATCTCGGTCTATCCGTGATTTCTGAGGCCGTTTGAACTGAATTAAAAGAAGGGTTACACTTTATGTAAGGAAAATCCTACCTGCTTGAAGGTTCTTTTGAGAATATCCGTTGTTTACATGTATGTAACGCATATGCGTTCATTCTTGAGAGATAACTGAAATGAATCGATACGCTTGATTGATTTATCTTTGATATATAATCGAATAAATACCTGAGAACCTCTCTTTAAACCAATTTCGAGCTAATTTTTCAACTCCAGATCGTCTTTACATAATATCGTCGTATTGACATCGATTGTATTATTTTTTGATATTCCTTCATGTTATTTACTGAAAATAAAGGGAATAAATCGTTATGAGACACGAATATAATGCATAATATTACCTATAACGGTCCAATTCCACCAATTTTATACTTGAACGTTTGACGTTTTATGATAACTGACCGGGCTCGAACGAACATCGAAATATATCACTTCAAGATGGAAAAAATGAATTAGCGCGAAAATGGACTGAAAAAGGACGATTTTCAAACGCTTATTTGAGGTGTTTTTCTTTCGATTCCTGAATCGCAGGTGCTGTCTAGAGATTCGGAATCTCCTGTAGATTCTTATTCGAGTGCTTGGAAAACGCAAACAATCTTCAACCGCCCATATCGAGCGAAAAATTGATGCCGTATTTTCAAATTTGGAGCTCGCGTTCGGCTATCATCGGAATCGTATGATAATATATGACACTTCTCCTCGAATTATCGAGAAAATTGCCAAATTTGGAATGAATATCCCCGGCCTTGACTCGCTACTTGGATGTGAAAATTGGTACCCAGAGATGGGAAATTTCACGTAGATTCGTTTTCTACCGATCGCGGGGCGATTTATATCGTTTTCGACCGGCACGGAGGGAAAACGTAGGTGTGGTTTTTGACGTTTCAGGAAGTCGCTAGTCTAAAAATTGCCGTTTTATATGCATAATTTTCGTATAGATTTCGAGGGGCTCCGCGGCTGAGCTCGTAGCCACGCATGGGGACGTTCCTCGTCCAGAAAAAGCGACCCCCCCCTCCCCGCGAGATGCTCCGGCTTCATAGGAGTACTTTCACCCGTTTTTCGCCTTTGGGCGATTTCGCGAAAATGGCCGATTTCGCGATTTTCGTTTGAAAATTTCGGGCACTTTAAGAGCGCCCGGGGCGGGTTTCGGGGTCGCTTCTCCTAGAAGAGGATACGCCTTTTCGATCTGTTTTAAGATTGCCCCGGGTTCGGCCCTGCGGGCCTCACGCTCGGCTACGCCTCGCGGGTCCCTGACGGGACCAATTTTGATTTTTTTCTCTGGTTCCCGATCTTATTGCTATTATTATATGGACTAGTAAGCGGGTAGATCAATAGGCCCGTAGATCCATAGGCCCGTAGATCCATAGGCCAGTAGTTCAATAGGCCAGTAGTTCAATTAGCCCATGGATCAATATAGACCATAGATCAATATAGACCGCAGATCAATAGGGCCCATACATCAATGAAGCGCGCAGAAACACGAAACACGTCAAATTACCCGTTGAAAGCGAAAAAGCTAGAAAGAACTGAAAAAAACACGGAGAAACGCGAAAAAACACGAAGGAATCCGAAGAAACACGAAAGAAACCGAAGTTATACGAAAGAAACCGAACTTACACGAAACAACGCGAGAAAACACGAAAGAACACCAAGTAACACAAAAATCTAAAGGAACCTGAAAAAACCCGAAACACAAAAGTACTTGTAAATTGCACACCCCGTATATCACCCGACCGTGAACTTATTGTAAATTGCACACCCTGTATGACATTTTATCGAAATCCGCTCCCATTCGCGAGAAAACTTGAAGGAGAATGCATATGAGACACTCAGTATACAATTGATTAGCAGTGAAAAAAAAAACCAAAAGAATATCGTTGTAACTCCATCTATTCGAGTTCAGTAATTACCACGAAGGAAGTATCAAAATTATTCTATGGAGCTCCTATGTAACACCCCGTATATGTTTCGAAGATAATTTTTCCGTAAAACCCGAAGGAACACAAAAACTTGAAAAAACTTGAGAGCGCGCAAAAAAACAGAAGAACTTGTAAAGTGCTCACCCCGTATATCACCCGATCGCAAATTCATTGTAAATCGCACATCCTGTATGACATTTTACCGAAATTAGCTTTCACACGTGAAAAACATGATGAAAAATGCATATGGGACACCCAGTATATAATTGATTTGCAGTGGGTGCTTTCATCATAAGAAACAAACCGAAAGAATATCGTTTTAACTCTATCGTTTCAAGTTCGGTGCATTCCACGAAAAAAGAACCCGACGAAACACGGAAAAACTTGAAAGAACCCGAAGTACCACGAAAGAACGAAAAATATCCAAAGGAACCGAAAAAACCCCGAAGGAGCACAAAATCACCGAAAGCGCGCAAAAAAACTCGGAGGAAAGCTTAAAACCCCGAGGAGCACAAAAAACCGAAAGCGTGCAAAAAATAACGAAAGAACTTTTAAATTGCACACCTGTATATCAATCGATCGCGAAATCATTGTTAATGGCACACCCTGTATGAGATTTCATTGAATTTAGCTCCCTTACGCGGAAAAGCACGAAAGCTGGAGAAAAACTCTGGTGAATGTCAGCGCTACTCAGATCTGACACCCTGTATATGAATCGAATATATTTTATCGAATTAAGATCCAAAACACCCCGAAACAACACAAAAACTCGAATTTGCGCAAAAAAAATCAAATTAACTTGTAAATTGCACACCCCGTATATCACCCGATCGCAAATTCATTGTGAATCGCACACCCTGTATGACATTATACCGAAATCAGCTCCCATTCGCGAGAGAACTTGAAGAAAAATGCATATGGGACACCCCGTATATAATTGATTCGCAGTGGGTGCTTTCATCATAAAAAACAAACCGAAAGAATATCGTTTATAACTCTATCGTTTCGAGTTAGTGCATTCCACCAAGAAAGAAACCGACCAAATACGAAAAAACGCGGAAAACATGATAGAACCCTAAGTAACACGAAATCTCTCGAAGAAAGAATCTGGTGAAAATCAGTGCTTTCCATAAGCACAGCCTGTATAGCGATTTTTTCGAGATAGCACAGCCTGTATAGCGATTCATCGCGATCTGTGTGCATTCTTCAAGGACGAAAATGAATTAGCTCGAAAATAGAGCCTGAAATGACGATTTTCAAACGCATATTTGAGGTGTTTTTCTCGCGATTCGTGAAACGTGAGTGGTCTCTAGAGATTCGGAATCTCCTGTAGATTCTTAATCGAGCATTTGGAAGGCCTGAAAATCTTCGACCGCCCATATCGAGCGAAAAATTGATGCCGTATTTTCAAATTTGGAGCTCGCGTTCGGCTATCATCGGAATCGTATGATAAAATATGACACTTCTCCTCGAATTATCGAGAAAATTGCCGAATTTGGAATGAATATCCCCGGCCTTGACTCGCTACTTGGATGTGGAAATTGGTACCCAGAGATGGGAAATTTCACGTAGATTCGTTTTCTACCGATCGCGGGGCGATTTATATCGTTTTCGACCGGCACGGAGGAAAAAGTAGGTGCGGTTTTTGACGTTTCAGGGAAGTCGGGAGTTTAAAAATTGCCGTTTTTTATGCATAATTTTCGTATAGATTTCGAGGGGCTCCGCGGTCCGTACCGGTACCACATTATGAGGAATGTCTTTTTCTTGAAAAAGCGACCGATCTCGGCCGGAGAAATGGCCCCGTTCGTCCGTGAGATCTTCCCCCTTGGGGACAGTTTTGGCGATTTCGCGAAAATGGCCGATTTCGCGATTTTCGTTTGAAAATTTCGGGCACTTTAAGAGCGCCCGGGGGGTTTTTCTTGGTCGCTTCTCCTAGAGGAGGATTCGCTTTTTCGATTTTTTTTAAGATTCCCTCTCGAGCGGCCCTGCGGGCCGCAAGGAAAGCTTCGCTTTCCGGGTCCCTAACGGGACCACCTGTCAAAATTTTCTCTGGTTCCCGATCTTATCGTTTTAATATATTAGACTAGTAAGCGGGTAGATCAATAGGCCCGTAGATCCATAGGCCCGTAAATCCATAGGCCAGTAGTTCAATAGGCCAGTAGTTCAATAGGCCAGTAGTTCAATTGGCCCATGGATCAATATAGACCATAGATCAATATAGACCGCAGATCAATAGGGCCCATACATCAATGAAGCGCGTAGAAACACGAAACACGTCAAATTACCCGTTGAAAGCGAAAAAGCTAGAAAGAACTGGAAAAAACACGGAGAAACGCGAAAAAACACGAAGGAATCCGAAGAAACACGAAAGAAACCGAAGTTATACGAAAGAAACCGAAATTACACGAAACAACGCGAGAAAACACGAAAGAACACCAAGTAACACAAAAAATCTAAAGGAACCTGAAAAAAACCCGAAACACAAAAGTACTTGTAAATTGCACACCCCGTATATCACCCGATCGTAAACTTATTGTGAATTGCACACCCTGTATGACATTTTATCGAAATCCGCTCCCATTCGCGAGAAAACTTGAAGGAGAATGCATATGAGACACTCAGTATACATCTGATTAGCAGTGAAAAAAAAAAACCAAAAGAATATCGTTGTAACTCCATCTATTCGAGTTCAGTAATTACCACGAAGGAAGTATCAAAATTATTCTATGGAGCTCCTATGTAACACCCCGTATATGTTTCGAAGATAATTTTTCCGTAAAAAAACCCGAAGGAACACAAAAAACTTGAAAAAACTTGAGAGCGCGCAAAAAAACAGAAGAACTTGTAAAGTGGTCACCCCGTATATCACCCGATCGCAAATTCATTGTAAATCGCACACCCTGTATGACATTTTACCGAAATTAGCTTTCACACGTGAAAAAACATGATGAAAAATGCATATGGGACACCCAGTATATAATTGATTTGCAGTGGGTGCTTTCATCATAAGAAACAAACCGAAAGAATATCGTTTTAACTCTATCGTTTCAAGTTCGGTGCATTCCACGAAGAAAGAACCCGACGAAACACGGAAAAACTTGAAAGAACCCGAAGTACCACGAATGAACGAAAAATATCCAAAGGAACCGAAAAAACCCCGAAGGAGCACAAAATCACCGAAAGCGCGCAAAAAAACTCGAAGGAAAGCTTAAAACCCCGAGGGAGCACAAAAAACCGAAAGCGTGCAAAAAATAATGAAAGAACTTTTAAATTGCACACCCTGTATATCAATCGATCGCGAAATCATTGTTAATGGCACACCCTGTATGAGATTTCATTGAATTTAGCTCCCTTACGCGGAAAAGCACGAAAGCTGGAGAAAAACTCTGGTGAATGTCAGCGCTACTCAGATCTGACACCCTGTATATGAATCGAATATATTTTATCGAATTAAGATCCAAAACACCCCGAAACAACACAAAAACTCGAATTTGCGCAAAAAAATCAAATTAACTTGTAAATTGCACACCCCTATATCACCCGATCGCAAATTCATTGTGAATCGCACACCCTGTATGACATTATACCGAAATCAGCTCCCATTCGCGAGAGAACTTGAAGAAAAATGCATATGGGACACCCCGTATAAAATTGATTCGCAGTGGGTGCTTTCTTCATAAAAACAAACCGAAAGAATATCGTTTATAACTCTATCGTTTCGAGTTCAGTGCATTCCACCAAGAAAGAAACCGACCAAATACGAAAAAACGCGGAAAACATGATAGAACCCTAAGTAACACGAAATCTATCGAAGAAAGAATCTGGTGAAAATCAGTGCTTTCCATAAGCACAGCCTGTATAGCGATTTTTTCGAGATAGCACAGCCTGTATAGCGATTCATCGCGATCTGTGTGCATTCTTCAAGGACGAAAATGAATTAGCGCGAAAATAGAGCCTGAAATGACGATTTTCAAACGCATACTTGAGGTGTTTTTCTTGCGATTCGTGAACCGCGGGTGCTGTCTAAAGATTCGGAATCTCCTGTAGATTCTTATTCGAGTGCTTGGAAAAAGGCAAAAAATCTTGCACCGCCCATATCGAGCGAAAAATTGATGCCGTATTTTCAAATTTGGAGCTCGCGTTCGGCTATCATCGGAATCGTATGATAAAATATGACACTTGTCCTCGAATTATCGAGAAAATTGCCGAATTTGGAATGAAAATCCCCGGCCTTGACTCGCTACTTGGATGTGGAAATTGGTACCCAGAGATGGGAAATTTCACGTAGATTCGTTTTCTACCCATCGCGGGGCGATTTATATCGTTTTCGACCGGCACGGAGGGAAAACGTAGGTGCGGTTTTTGACGTTTCTCGGTACTCGCGGGTCGAAAAATTGCCGTTTTACATGCATAATTTTCGTATAGATTTCGAGGGGCTCCGCGGTCCGTACCGGTACCACATTATGAGGAATGTCTTTTTCTTGAAAAAGCGACCGATCTCGGCCGGAGAAATGGCCCCGTTCGTCCGTGAGATCTTCCCCCTTGGGGACAGTTTTGGCGATTTCGCGAAAATGGCCGATTTCGCGATTTTCGTTTGAAAATTTCGGGCACTTTAAGAGCGCCCGGGGGGTTTTTCTTGGTCGCTTCTCCTAGAGGAGGATACGCCTTTTCGATCTGTTTTAAGATTCCCTCTCGAGCGGCCCTGCGGGCCGCGCGGAAAGCTGCGCTTTCCGGGTCCCCGACGGGACCACCTGTCAAAATTTTCTCTGGTTCCCGATCTTATCGTTTTAATATATTAGACTAGTAAGCGGGTAGATCAATAGGCCCATGGATCAATATAGAACATAGATCATAAGGGACCATAGATCAATATAGACCATAGATCAATATAGACCATAGATCAATATAAACCATTGATCAATATAGACCAAAGATCAATAGGGCCCATACATCAATGAAGCGCGCAGAAACACGAAACACGTCAAAATACCCGTTGAAAGCGAAAAAACTTGAAAGAACTGGAAAAACACGAAGAAACGCGAAAAAACACGAAAGAATCCGGAGAAACACGAAAGAAACCGAAGTTACACGAAAGAAACCGAAATTACACGAAACAACGCGAGAAAACACGAAAGAACCCCAAGTAACACAAAAATCCAGAGGAACCTGAAAAAACCCGAAAGAATACATATAACTTGAAAGCGCTACTCGAAGTCACGCGAAACACCCCAGAGAAATAAAAAACAACGAAAGCACGCAAAGAAACAAAAGAACTTATAAATTGCACACCCCGTATATCACCCGATCGTAAACTCTTTGTAAATTGCACACCCTGTATGACAGTGTGTAAAGTGCTCACCCCGTATATCAGCCGATCGCAAATTCATTGTAAATCGCACACCCTGTATGACATTTTATCGTAATTAGATCCCATACGCGAAAAACCATGAAGAAAAATGCATTTGGGACACCCACTATATAATCGATTCGCAGTGGGTGCTTTTTCCATAAGAAATTCAGACGGAAAATCTCTCGAAGAAAGACTCTGGTGAAAGTCAGTGCTTCCAAAGTGCACAGCACGTATATCAATCGATCGCAATCGGTGCATTCCACAAAGGTAGTATAAGCATTATTCGATAAAGCTTCCATGTACAACCTTGTATATGAATCGAAAATAATTTTTCCATAAAAAATAAACCCAAAGAATATCGTTTCAACTCCATCAATTTCACAAAGGTAAAATGAAAATTATTCGAAAAAGGTCTGAACGTGTATTCATGAACAGAGTGCTTTCCTGAATAAACTAAGTGTGTCGGATTTTGACATAGAGTATCATAAGTTGGGTCCGAGTTCGGAGAGGGCAATGAATTCGCGCGAAAATAGACCGAAAAATGACGATTTTCAAACGCATATTTGAGATGTTTTTCTTGAGAGTCGTGTAAGATGAGTGGTATCTAGAGATTCGTAATCTCCTGTAGATTCTTATCCGAGTGCTTGGAAAACGCCAATAATCTTTCACCGCCCATATCGAGCGAAAAATTGATGCCGTATTTTCAAATTTGGAGCTCGCGTTCGGCTATCATCGGAATCGTATGATAAAATATGACACTTGTCCTCGAATTATCGAGAAAATTGCCGAATTTGGAATGAATATTCCCGGCCTTGACTCGCTACTTGGATGTGGAAATTGGTACCCAGAGATGGGAAATTTCACGTAGATTCGTTTTCTTCCGATCGCTGGGCGATTTATATCGTTTTCGACCGGCACGGAGGAAAACGTAGGTGTGGTTTTTGACGTTTCAGGAAGTCGCGAGTCTAAAAATTGCCGTTTTATATGCATAATTTTCGTATAGATTTCGAGGGCTCCGCGGTCCTTACCGGTACCACATTATGAGGAATGTCTTTTCTTGAAAAATCGACCGATCTCGGCCGGAGAAATGGCCCCGTTCGTCCGTGAGATCTTCCCCCTTGGGGACACTTTCGGCGATTTCGCGAAAATCGTCGATTTCGCGATTTTCTTTCGAAAATTTCGGGCATTTTAAGAGCGCCCGGGGGGGGTTTCGGGGTCGCTTCTCCTAGAGGAGGATTCGCTTTTTCGATTTTTTTTAAGATTCCCTCTCGAGCGGCCCTGCGGGCCGCTCGGAAAGCTACGCTTTCCGGGTCCCTAACGGGACCACCTGTCAAAATTTTCTCTGGTCCCCGATCTTATCATTTTAATATAATAGACTAGTAAGCGGGTAGATCAATAGGCCCATGGATCAATATAGACCATAGATCATAATGGACCATAGATCAATATAGACCATAGATCAATATAAACCATAGATCAATATAGACCATAGATCAATAGGGCCCAAATATCAATGAATCGCGCAGAAACACGAAACACGTCAAAATACCTGTTGAAAGCGAAAAAACATGAAAGTACCGGAAAAAACGCGAAGAAACGCGAAAAAACACGGAAGAATCCGAAGAAACACGAAAGAAACCGAAGTTATACGAAAGAAACCGAAATTACACGAAACAACGCGAGAGAACACGAAAGTACCCCAAGTAACACAAATAATCCAAATTAACCTGAAAAAACCCGAACGAATACATATAACTTGAAAGCGCACAAAAAAATTCGAAGTCACACGATACAACCCGGAGAAATACAAAATACCGAAAGCGCGCAAAAATCAAAACTACTTGTAAATTGCACACTCCGTATAACACCCGAACGTAAACTCATTGTATATTGCACACCCTTTATGACATTTTATCGAAATCAGCAAAATAACTTGTAAATTGCACACCCCGTATATCACATGATCGCAAATTCATTGTAATTCGCACACCTTGTAAGACATTTTATCGAAAGTAGATCCCATTCTCTTATTGGTTCGCAGTGGGTGCTTTTTCCATAAAAAATTCAGACGGAAAATCTCTCGAAGAAAGAATCTGGTGAAAATCAGTGCTTTCCATAAGCACAGCCTGTATAGCGATTTTTTCGAGATAGCACAGCCTGTATAGCGATTCATCGCGATCTGTGTGCATTCTTCAAGGACGAAAATGAATTAGCGCGAAAATAGAGCCTAAAATGACGATTTTCAAACGCATATTTGAGGTGTTTTTCTTAAGAGTCTTGAATCCCGGGTGGTATCTAGAGATTCGGAATCTCCTGTAGATTCTTATTCGAGTGCTTGGAAGGCGGAAGAAATCTTCCACCGCCCATATCCAGCGAAAAATCGATGCCGTATTTTCAAATTTGGAGCTCGCGTTCGGCTATCATCGGAATCGTATGAGAAAATATGACACTTCTCCTCGAAATATCGAGTAAATTGCCGAATTTGGAATGAAGAATTCGCGGCCTTGACTCGCTACTTGGATATGAAAATTGGTACCTGGAGATGGGGAATTTCCTCAAGTTTCATTTTCTACCGCCGAAAATGCGTTTAGAGGCTTGTAGCGCATGCACGAATCGAAAGCATCATGGGTCATTTTGACGTTTCGCGGGGCTGGCGAAACTAAGAATTGCCGTTTTACTTACGAAATTTTAGCCTAGAAATAGGGGGGCTCCGGAATTCTAATGGGTTCTAAGGAAACCGGACGTCCTCGCTCTCGGAATATGTGGCGAGTCCTGGACGCTGGGCGTTTCGGCTTCGGAGCCTATTTCCTTTTTTCCGGGGCACTTTTGGCGATTTCGCGAAAAACGTCATTTTCGCGATTTTCGTTTGAAAATTTCGGGCACTTTAAGAGCGCCCGGGGGGTTTTCGGGGTCGCTTCTCCTAGAAGAGGATACGCCTTTTCGATCTGTTTTAAGATTGCCCGGGTTCGGCCCCTGCAGGTCTCACGCTCGGCTACGCCTCGCGGGTCCCTAACGGGACCACCTGACAAAATTTTCTCTGGTTCCCGATCTTATCATTTTAATATATTAGATCAATAGGCCCGTAGATCCATAGGCCAGTAGTTCAATAGGCCAGCAGTTCAATAGGCTAGTAGTTCAATTGGCCCATAGATCAATATAGACCATAGATCAATATAGACCGCAGATCAATAGGGCCCATACATCAATGAAGCGCGCAGAAACACGAAACACGTCAAATTACCCGTTGAGAGAGAAAAAGCTTGAAAGAACTGGAAAAAACACGGAGAAACACGAAAGAAACCGAAGTTATACGAAAGAAACCGAAATTACACGAAACTACGCGAGAAAACACGAAAGAACACCAAGTAACACAAAAAATCTAAAGGAACCTGAAAAAAACCCGAAACACAAAAGTACTTGTAAATTGCACACCCCGTATATCACCCGATCGTAAAC
Source organism: Micraspis discolor (assembly GCA_030674115.1). NCBI lineage: Eukaryota > Metazoa > Arthropoda > Insecta > Coleoptera > Coccinellidae > Micraspis > Micraspis discolor. The sequence goes on from JARTUT010002217.1 coordinate 245,953, forward strand.
TTATTGTAAATTGCACACCCTGTATGACATTTTATCGAAATCCGCTCCCATTCGCGAGACAACTTGAAGGAAAATGCATATCAGACACTCAGTATACAATTGATTAGCAGTGAAAAAAAAAAAACCAAAAAGAATATCGTTGTAACTCCATCTATTCGAGTTCAGTAATTACCACGAAGGAAGTATCAAAATTATTCTATGGAGCTCCTATGTAACACCCCGTATATGTTTCGAAGATAATTTTTCCGTAAAAAACCCGAAGGAACACAAAAACTTGAAAAAACTTGAGAGCGCGCAAAAAAACGGAAGAATTTGTGAAGTGCTCACCCCGTATATCACCCGATCGCAAATTCATTGTAAATCGCACACCCTGTATGACATTATACCGAAATCAGCTCTAATTAGCGAGAAAACCTGAAGAAAAATGCATATGGGACACCCCGTATATAATTGATTCGCAGTGGGTGCTTTCATCATAAAAACAAACCGAAAGAATATCGTTTATGACTCTATCGTTTCAAGTTCAGTGCATTCCACCAAGAAAGAACCCGACCAAATACGAAAAAACGCGAAAAACATGATAGAACCCAAAGTAACACGAAAGAACGAAAAAAATCCAAAGGAACTCAAAAAACCCCGAAGGAGCACAAAATCAACGAAAGCGCGCAAAAAAACTCGAAGGAAAGCTTAAAACCCAGAGGGAGCACAAAAACCGAAAGCGTGCAAAAATAATGAAAGAACTTTTAAATTGCACACCCTGTATATCACCCGATCGTAAACACATTGTAAATTGCACACCCTGTATGACATTTTATCGTAATCAGCTCCCTTACGCGGAAAAGCACGAAAGCTAGAGAAAAACTCTGGTGAATGTCAGCGCTACTCAGATCTGACACACTGTATATGAATCGAATATATTTTATCGAATTCAGATCCAAAACACACCGAAGGAACACAAAAACTCGAATTTGCGCGAAAAAATCAAATTAACTTGTGAATTGAGCACCTCGGATATCACATGATCGCAAATTCATTGTAAATCGTTTACCCTGTATGACATTTTATCGAAATTAGATCCCACTCTCTAATTGGTTCGCAGTGGGTGCTTTTTCCATAAAAATTCAGACGGAAAATCTCTCGAAGAAAGAATCTGGTGAAAATCAGTGCTTTCCATAAGCACAGCCTGTATAGCGATTTTTTCGAGATAGCACAGCCTGTATAGCGATTCATCGCGATCTGTGTGCATTCTTCAAGGACGAAAATGAATTAGCGCGAAAATAGAGCCTGAAATGACGATTTTCAATCGCATATTTGAGGTGTTTTTCTTGCGATTCACGAAAAGTGGTAGGTATCTAGAGATTCGGAATCTCCTGTAGATTCTTAATCGAGCAATTGGAAGGCCTGAAAAATCTTCGACAGCCCATATCGAGCGAAAAATTGATGCCGTATTTTCAAATTTGGAGCTCGCGTTCGGCTATTATCGGAATCGTATGAGGAATTGTGACATTTTGCTTCATTCCACCGTAGAAATTGCCGAATTTCGAATGAAGAATTCGCGGCCTTATATCGCTACTTGGATATGAAACTTGGTACCCAGAGATGGGGAATTTCCTCAAGTTTCATACTCTACCGCCGAAAGGGCGTTTCGAGGCTCGTAACGCCCGCACTGAGCGAAAGCATCATGGGTGATTTTGACGTTTCGCGGGGCTGGCGAAACTAAAAATTGCCGTTTTACTTACGAAATTTTAGCCTAGAAATAGGGGGCTCCGGAATTCTAATGGGTTCAAAGGAAACCGGACGTCCTTGCTCTCGGAATATGTGGCGAGTCCCGGACCCGGGGCGTTTCGGCTTCGGAGCCTATTTCCTTTTTTCTGAGGCACTTTTGGCGATTTCGCGAAAATGACGTTTTTCGCGATTTTCTTTCGAAAATTTCGGGCACTTTAAGAGCGCCCGGGGTGGTTTCGGGGTCGCTTCTCCTAGAACAGGATACGCCTTTTCGATCTGTTTTAAGATTCCCTCTCGAGCGGCCCTGCGGGGCTCAAAGGAAAGCTCCGCTTTCCGGGTCCCTAACGGGACCACCTGTCAAAATTTTCTCTGGTCCCCGATCTTATCGTTTTAATATATTAGACTAGTAAGCGGGTAGATCAATAGGCCCATGGATCAATATAAACCATAGATCAATATAGACCATAGATCAATATAGACCATAGATCAATATAGATCATAGATCAATATAGACCATAAATCAATATAGACCACAGATCAATAGGGCCCATACATCAATGAAGCACGCAGAAACACGAAACACGTCAAAATACCCGTTGAAAGCGAAAAAACTTGAAAGAACTGGATAAAACACGAAGAAACGCGAAAAAAAACACGAAAGAATCCGAAGAAACACGAAAGGAACCGAAGTTGCACGAAAGAAACCGAAATTACACGAAACAACGCGAGAAAACACAAAAGAATTCCAAGTAACACAAAAATCCAGAGGAACCTGAAAAAACCCGAGAGAATACATATAACTTGAAAGCGCTCAAAAAAACTCGAAGTCACGCGAAACACCCCAGAGAAATACAAAAACAACGAAAGCACGCAAAGAAACAAAAGTACTTGTAAATTGCACACCCCGTATATCACCCGATCGTATACTCTTTGTAAATTGCACACCCTGTATGACAGTGTAAAGTGCTCACCCTGTATATCACCCGATCGCAAATTCATTGTAAATCGCACACCCTGTATGACATTTTATCGTAATTAGATCCCATACGCGAAAAACCATGGAGAAAAATGCATTTGGGACACCCACTATATAATCGATTCGCAGTGGGTGCTTTTTCCATAAGAAATTCAGACGGAAAATCTCTCGAAGAAAGACTCTGGTGAAAGTCAGTGCTTCCAATGTGCACAGCACGTATATCATTCGATCGCAATCGGTGCATTCCACAAAGGTAGTATAAACATTATTCGATAAAGCTCCTATGTAACACCCTGTATAAGAATCGAAAATAATTTTTCCATAAAAAATAAACCCAAAGAATATCGTTTCAACTCCATCAATTTTACAAAGGTGAAATAAAAATTATTCGAAAAAGGTCTGAACGTGTATTCATGAACAGAGTGCATAGCAGTTTTTCCCTGAATAAACTAAGTGTGTCGGATTTTAACATAGAGTATCATAAGTTGGATCGGAGCTCGGAGAGGGCAATGAATTCGCGCGAAAATAGACTGAAAAAGGACGATTTTGAAACGCTTATTTGAGGTGTTTTTCTTTCGATTCGTGAACCGTAGGTGCTGTCTAGAGATTCGTAATCTCCTGTAGATTCTCATTCGAGTGCTTGGAAAACGCAAACAATCTTCAAACGCCCATATCGAGCAAAAAATTGATGCCGTATTTTCAAATTTGGAGCTCGCGTTCGGCTATCGTCGGAATCGTATGATAAAATATGACACTTCTCCTCGAATTATCGAGAAAATTGTCGAATTTGGAATGAATATTCCCGGCCTTGACTCGCTACTTGGATATGAAGATTGGTACCCAGAGATGGGAAATTTCACGTAGATTCGTTTTCTACCGATCGCGGGGCGATTTATATCGTTTTCGACCGGCACGGAGGGAAAACGTAGGTGTGGTTTTTGACGTTTCAGGAAGTCGCGAGTCTAAAATTGCCGTTTTATATGCATAATTTTCGTATAGATTCCGGGGCTCCGCGGCTGAGCTCGTAGCCACGTATGGGGACGTTCTTCGTCCAGAAAAAGCGACCCCCTCCCCGCGAGATGCTCCGGCTTCATAGGAGTACTTTCTACCGTTTTTCGCCTCTGGGCGATTTCGCGAAAATGGCCGATTTCGCGATTTTCGTTTGAAAATTTCGGGCACTTTAAGAGCGCCGGGGCGGGTTTCGGGGTCGCTTCTCCTAGAAGAGGATACGCCTTTTCGATCTGTTTTAAGATTGCCCCGGGTTCGGCCCTGCGGGTCTCTCACGCTCGGCTACGCCTCGCGGGTCCCTGACGGGACCATTTTCGATTTTTTCTCTGGTTCCCGATCTTATTGCTATTATTATATTGACTAGTAAGCGGGTAGATCAATAGGCCCGTAGATCCATAGGCCCGTAGATCCATAGGCCAGTAGTTCAATAGGCCAGTAGCTCAATAGGCCCATGGATCAATATAGACCATAGATCAATATAGACCGCAGATCAATAGAGCCCATACATCAATGAAGCGCGCAGAAACACGAAACACGTCAAAAAACCCGTTGAAAGCGAAAAAACATGAAAGAACTGGAAAAAACACAGAGAAACGCGAAAAAACACGAAAGAATCCGGAGTTACACGAAAAAACCGAAATTACACGAAACAACGCGAGAAAACACGAAAGAACATCAAGTAACACAAAAATCTAAAGGAACCTGAAAAAACCCGAAACACAAAAGTACTTGTAAATTGCACACCCCGTATATCACCCGATCGTAAACTCATTGTAAATTGCACGCCCCGTATATCACCCGATCATAAACTCATTGTGAATTGCACACCCTGTATGTTATTTTATCGAAATCAGCGAGAAAATTTGAAGAAAAATGCATATGAGACACTCAGTATACAATTGATTAGCAGTGAAAAATAAAACCAAAAGAATATCGTTGTAACTCCATCTATTCGAGTTCAGTAATTACCACGAAGGAAGTATCAAAATTATTCTACGGAGCTCCTATGTAACACCCCGTATATGTTTCGAAAATAATTTTTCCGTAAAAAACCCGAAGGAACACAAAAACTTGAAAAAACTCGAGAGCGCGCAAAAACAGAAGAACTTATAAAGTGCTCACCCCGTTTATCACCCGATCGCAAATTCATTGTAAATCGCACACCCTGTATGACATTATACCGAAATCAGCTCCCATTCGCGAGAAAACTCGAAGAAAAATGCATATGGACACCCCGTATATAATTGATTCGCAGTGGGTGCTTTCATCATAAAAAACAAACCGAACGAATATCGTTTATAACTCTATCGTTTCAAGTTCAGTGCATTCCACCAAGAAAGGACCCGACCAAATACGAAAAAACGCGAAGAAACATGATAGAACCCAAAGTAACACGAAAGAACGAAAAAAATCCAAAGGAAATCAAAAAACCCCAAAGGAGCACAAAATCAACTTAAGCGCGCAAAAAAACTCGAAGGAAAGCTTAAAACCCCGAGGAGCACACAAAAAACCGAAAGCGTGCAAAAATAATGAAAAAACTTTTAAATTGCACGCCCTGTATATCAATCGATCGCGAAATCATTGTTAATGGCACACCCTGTATGAGATTTCATTGAATCCCTCCCTTACGCGGAAAAGCATGAAAATTTGAGAAAAACTCTGGTGAATGTCAGCGCTACTCGGATCTGACACCCTGTATATGAATCGAAAATATTTTATCGAATTAAGAATCCGTAAGTCGAACAGCCGAAATAACTCGATGGAAAGTATTTGTTAATAATAGATTACGCACATGGGACACCCTGTATACAATTGAATCACATTGGGTGCTTTTTCAATAAAAAAAACCAAAGTAATATCCTTTCAATTCGATCGATTCGCGATTGGTGAATTTCACAAAGATAAAATAAAAATTATTCGATAATGGTCCGAAGATGTAACAGGGAACTTGGAATTTCGTGAACCGAGTAGATCCGATCGTCGATCGGAAGTTTTGCGTTTCCAACTATTTATTCTGTGATTCTATACAATTGCCTCAAGGTCTATGATTTCAAGACGATTGAATCGCGAAGCCCGTTCGGGTTTCTCCGTGTGAATTTGTGACAGAATGGAATGAAGGAATATAAGCAAATTCAAAACGTAAAATCTCGGTCTATCCGTGATTTCTGAGGCCGTTTGAACTGAATTAAAAGAAGGGTTACACTTTATGAGAGGAAAATCCTACCTGCTTGAAGGTTCTTTTGAGAATATCCGTTGTTTACATATATGAACAATATATTCATATTTCGCTTATTCGTTCATTCTTGAGAGATAACTGAAATGAATCGATACGCTTGATTGATTTATCTTTGATTTATAATCGAATAAATACCTGAGAACCTCTCTTTGAACCAATTTCGAGCTAATTTTTCAACTCCAGATCGTGTTTACAAAATATGTAGTATTGACATCCATTTTATTATTCCTTGATATTCCTGATATTATTTACTGAAAATAAAGGGAATAAATCGTTATGAGACACGAATATAATGCATAATATTACCTATAACGGTCCAATTCCACCAATTTTATACTTGAAATGATCTATTCCTCGTTCGTCGTTTGACATTTTATGAAAACTGACCGGGCTCGAACGAACATCGAAATATATCACTTCAAGATGGAAAAAATGAATTAGCGCGAAAATGGACTGAAAAAGGACGATTTTGAAACGCTTATTTGAGGTGTTTTTCTTTCGATTCGTGAATCGCAGGTGCTGTCTAGAGATTCGGAATCTCCTGTAGATTCTTATTCGAGTGCTTGGAAAACGCAAACAATCTTCAACCGCCCATATCGAGCGAAAAATTGATGGCGTATTTTCAAATTTGGAGCTCACGTTCGGCTATCATCGGAATCGTATGATAAAATATGACACTTCTCCTCGAATTATCGAGAAAATTGCCGAATTTGGAATGAATATCCCCGGCCTTGACTCGCTACTTGGATGTGAAAATTGGTACCCAGAGATGGGAAATTTCACGTAGATTCGTTTTCTACCGATCGCGGGGCGATTTATATCGTTTTCGACCGGCACGGAAGGAAAACGTAGGTGCGGTTTTTGACGTTTCAGGGAAGTCGCGAGTCTAAAAATTGCCGTTTTATATGAATAATTTTAGTATAGATTTCGAGGGGCTCCGCGGCTGAGCTCGTAGCCACGCATGGGGACGTTCCTCGTCCAGAAAAAGCGACCCCCCTCTCCCCGCGAGATGCTCCTGCTTCATAGGAGTACTTTCGCCCGTTTTTCGCCTTTGGGCGATTTCGCGAAAATGGCCGATTTCGCGATTTTCGTTTGAAAATTTCGGGCACTTTAAGAGCGCCCGGGGCGGGTTTCGGGGTCGCTTCTCCTAGAAGAGGATACGCCTTTTCGATCTGTTTTAAGATTGCCCCGGGTTCGGCCCTGCGGGCCTCACGCTCGGCTACGCCTCGCGGGTCCCTGACGGGACCATTTTCGATTTTTTTCTCTGGTTCCCGATCTTATCATTTTAATATACTAGTAAGCGGGTAGATCAATAGGCCCGTAGATCCTTAGGCCCGTAGATCCATAGGCCAGTAGTTCAATAGGCCAGTAGTTCAATTGGCCCATGGATCAATATAGACCATAGATCAATATAGACCGCAGATCAATATAGACCATAGATCAATAGGGCCCATACATCAATGAAGCGCGCAGAAACACGAAACACGTCAAATTACCAGTTGAAACCGAAAAAGCTAGAAAGAACTGGAAAAAACACGGAGAAACGCGAAAAAACACGAAGAAAACCGAAGAAACACGAAAGAAACCGAAGTTATACGAAAGAAACCGAAATTACACGAAACAACGCGAGAAAACACGAAAGAACACCAAGTAACACAAAAAATCTAAAGGAACCTGAAAAAAACCCGAAACACAAAAGTACTTGTAAATTGCACACCCCGTATATCACCCGACCGTAAACTTATTGTAAATTGCACACCCTGTATGACATTTTATCGAAATCCGTTCCCATTCGCTAGAAAACTTGAAGGAGAATGCATATGAGACACTCAGTATACAATTGATTAGCAGTGAAAAAAAACCTAAAAGAATATCGTTGTAACTCCATCTATTCGAGTTCAGTAATTACCACGAAGGAAGTATCAAAATTATTCTATGGAGCTCCTATGTAACACCCCGTATATGTTTCGAAGATAATTTTTCCGTAAAAAACCCGAAGGAACACAAAAACTTGAAAAAACTTGAGAGCGCGCAAAAAAACAGAAGAATTTGTAAAGTGCTCACCCCGTATATCACCCGATCGCAAATTCATTGTAAATCGCACACCCTGTAAGACATTTTACCGAAATTAGCTTTCACACGTGAAAAAACATGATGAAAAATGCATATGGGACACCCAGTATATAATTGATTTGTAGTGGGTGCTTTCATCATAAGAAACAAACCGAAAGAATATCGTTTTAACTCTATCGTTTCAAGTTCGGTGCATTCCACGAAGAAAGAACCCGACGAAACACGGAAAAACTTGAAAGAACCCGAAGTACCACGAATGAACGAAAAATATCCAAAGGAACCGAAAAAACCCCGAAGGAGCACAAAATCACCGAAAGCGCTCAAAAACTCGAAGGAAAGCTTAAAACCCCGAGGAGCACAAAAACCGAAAGCGTGCAAAAAATAATGAAAGAACTTTTAAATTGCACACCCTGAATATCAATCGATCGCGAAATCATTGTTAATGGCACACCCTGTATGGGATTTCATTGAATTAAGCTCCTTACGCGGAAAAGCACAAAAGCTGAGAAAAACTCTGGTGAATGTCAGCGCTACTCAGATCTGACACCCTGTATATGAATCGAATATATTTTATCGAATTAAGATCCAAAACTCCCGAAACAACACAAAAACTCGAATTTGCGAAAAAAAAAAATCAAATTAACTTGTAAATTGCACACCCCGTATATCACCCGATCGCAAATTCATTGTAAATCGCACGCCCTGTATGACATTATACCGAAATCAGCTCCCATTCGCGAGAGATTTTGAAGAAATATGCATATGGGACAACCCGTATATAATTGATTCGCAGTGGGTGCTTTCTTCATAAAAAACAAACCGAAAGAATATCGTTTATAACTCTATCGTTTCGAGTTCAGTGCATTCCACCAAGAAAGAAACCGACCAAATACGAAAAAACGCGGAAAACATGATAGAACCCTAAGTAACACGAAATCTCTCGAAGAAAGAATCTGGTGAAAATCAGTGCTTTCCATAAGCACAGCCTGTATAGCGATTTTTTCGAGATAGCACAGCCTGTATAGCGATTCATCGTGATCTGTGTGCATTCTTCAAGGACGAAAATGAATTAGCGCGAAAATAGAGCCTGAAATGACGATTTTCAAACGCATATTTGAGGTGTTTTTCTTGCGATTCACGAAAAGTGGTAGGTATCTAGAGATTCGTAATCTCCTGTAGATTCTTATCCGAGTGCTTGAAAACGCAAATAATCTTCCACCGCCCATATCGAGCGAAAAATTGATGCCGTATTTTCAAATTTGGAGCTCGCGTTCGGCTATCATCGGAATCGTATGATAAAATATGACACTTCTCCTCGAATTATCGAGAAAATTGCCGAATTTGGAATGAATATTCCCGGCCTTGACTCGCTACTTGGATGTGGAAATTGGTACCCAGAGATGGGAAATTTCACGTAGATTCGTTTTCTACCGATCGCGGGGCGATTTATATCGTTTTCGACCGGCACGGAGGGAAAACGTAGGTGTGGTTTTTGACGTTTCAGGGAAGTCGCGAGTCTAAAATTGCCGTTTTATATGCATAATTTTCGTATAGATTCCGGGGGGCTCCGCGGCTGAGCTCGTAGCCACGTATGGGGACGTTCTTCGTCCAGAAAAAGCGACCCCCCCCACCCCGCGAGATGCTCCGGCTTCATAGGAGTACTTTCGCCCGTTTTTCGCCTTTGGGCGATTTCGCGATTTTCTTTCGAAAATTTCGGGCACTTTAAGAGCGCCCGGAGGGGGTTTCGGGGTCGCTTCTCCTAGAGGAGGATTCGCCTTTTCGATCTGTTTTAAGATTCCCTCTCGAGCGGCCCTGCGGGCCGCTCGGAAAGCTACGCTTTCCGGGTCCCTCACGGGACCCGTTTCGATTTTTTTCTCTGGTCCCCGATCTTATTACTTTATTATATAGACTAGTAAGCGGGTAGATCAATAGGCCCGTAGATCCATAGGCCAGTAGTTCAATAGGCCAGCAGTTCAATAGGCTAGTAGTTCAATTGGCCCATAGATCAATATAGACCATAGATCAGTAGGGCCCATACATCAATGAAGACAGCAGAAACACGAAACACGTCAAAAAAACCCGTTGAAAGCGAAAAAACATGAAAGTACTGCAAAAAACACGAAAAAACGCGAAAAAACACGAAAGAACCCGAAGAAACACGAAAGAAACCGAAGTTACACGAAAAAAACCGAAATTACACGAAACAACGCGAGAAAACACGAAAGAACCCCAAGTAACACAAAAATCCAAAGGAACCTGAAAAACCCTGAAAGAATTCATATAACTTGAAAGCGCGCAAAAAACTCGAAGTCTCGCGAAACACCCCGGAGAAATACAAAAACCGAAAGCGCGCAAAAAAACAAAAGTACTTCTAAATTGCACACCCTGTATAACATTTTGTCGAAATCAGCTACCATTAGCGAGAAAACTTGAAGAAAAATGCATATGAGACACTCTGTATACAATTGATAAGCAGTGAAAAAAAAAAAAAAAAGTATAATATCGTTGTAACTCCATCTATTCGAGTTCA